>JAIFGZ020000131.1:600000-1036234 GCA_019925245.2 Oryza australiensis
TATCATACTTGATCTCCTCTTCCATTTGCTTCCATTTTTAAAAATTTTTATTGGTTGAATGCGAAGATATTTGAACTTTTTAACTCGGTTTTTCTCTCTCCAAATAATAGGCATTTTATTTTGTGGAAGGCTTTAGACTTTAAATCTTCAATTCAAATCAATATAAAAGGTAATGTGCTCGATCATCTACTTCATTTGCTTCCTTTTGTAAAATTTCATCTGTTGAATGCGAAGATATTTAAACTTGTTTATTTAGAAACACCGGCAATATAATATTAATTTATGCTGTCACTGTTTTTAGATGGATCGGATATGGATGTATGAGACACGGAGAACTCATCCGGTGTACATGAGAGAAGCATCAACATTTATTGATAAGGCTAAGGCACACGCTTTGAGGGAGAATAGGAAGGATATTTTTTGTCCTTGCGTGGATTGCAAGAATCAGAAGATGTTGAAAGATCCGAATGTAATTCTCGGACACATAATTCAGCGTGTATTTGTGGAGAAATACACAGTTTGGACTTATCACGGTGAAGTCGCCCCTCCGGAAGAGAATCCTGATATTTGTTATATTTGTTTCGATGAGGCAGAGAATTTTATAATTGAGGACATGTCTCGTGAAACGACGGGTGATTTTGGCGGCTCTGGTTTTGACGATGTAGAGGTTGATATTGATCTTGATCTTGAGGATTTGTTGCGGCACGCTGAACCAGATGTCCTAACAGAGAAAGCAAGAGATTTAAACAATTGGGAGGCGTTGCAGAAAGAAGCAAAAGATCTTTTATACGATCAAGCAAAGGGATGTGATATGGATTATGCAGTGTTGCGGTCGGCGCTAGAACTTCTTAGATTGAAGGCCAGGCACGGATGGTCTGATACTAGTTTCAACAACTTGATGGGTCTCCTGAGAGATATTCTTCCTAAGCCTACCTTGTTGCCAGCTAACACCTATCAAGTCAAGAAACTGATATGTTCATTATCACTTGGTATGGAAAAGATCCATGCATGTATTAATCACTATGTACTTTATCGCAAGGAATACGCTGACTTGGACAAGTGTCCAACTTGTGGGGCGAGTAGGTACAAAAAGGATAACAGTGCCGACGATAGTGACATTGCCGAACCAAATTCATTGGTCGAGCCAGGGAAAAAGATTCCGGCCATGGTGATGTGGTACTTGCCAGTCAAAGATCGAATGAAGCGATTGTTCTCGAACCCCACCGACGCCGAGTTGATGAGATGGCATCAAGAGGGTCGAAAGATGGGTGGTGTGATTCGACATCCCGCCGACGCTCGACGGTGGAAAAACTTTGATTCGAAGTACCCAGAATTTGCAAATGATTCGGGAAATGTCAGGTTTGCGTTGAGCACTGATGGAATGAATCTGTTCGGTGACCTAAGCAGCTCGCACAGCACTTGGCCAGGTCTGCTCACTATGTATAACCTTCCGACATGGTTATGTCAGAAGTGAAAGTACATTTTGTTGACTATCCTTATACAAGGGCCAAAACAGCCTGGCATCGACCTAGATGTGTTTCTTGAACCATTGATGGAGGATATGCAAGAAATGTGGGAAGAGGGTCTACGATTATTTGATGCATACCGCCAGGAGTATTTTACTCTGCGTGCTATCATATTCGTTACAATAAACGATCTACCAGCCAATTTTTCCCTATCCGGATAGATTAAAGGAAAGACCGGATGTCTGATATGTCTGGACAACACATCGTACATATACCTGACCTCGTCAAATAAGTTAGTTTACATGCATCATCGTCGATTCTTACCACGGAACCATAGGTATCGTGCGATGGTTACCTTTTTTGACAAAACTGTCGAGGTAGGTACTGCCCCCGAAGCAAAGGATGGTTCCACGGTGTTCAAGCTGACAAAGAACATAAAGGTCGTGTTTGGCAAGGGAAAGAGAGCTTCAGGCAAGAGGAAGAAATAAGTGGTAGAAAACACGCTGCCATTCAAGAAACATTCAATCTTTTTCAAGTACCTGACGTACTGGAAAGACCTGGAGATTCGTCATGCCATCGATGTCATGCACCTCGAGAAAAACGTGTTCGACAGCACCATCGGGACTTTACTTGACTTCCCTAGTAAAACAAAGGATGGGTCGAAGTCACGTAACGACCTGGTCAATTTGGGCATAAGGAAAGATCTCCACCCAATAGAGCTAACGAATGGTAAGATTGACATTCCTCCGGCATGCTACTCAATGACACTAGAAGAGAAAAAAAACTTTCGTAAATGTCTTCGTGGATTGAAAGTGCCGACTGGATTCTCATCGAATATTCAGAAGCTAGTATCAATGAAAGATTTGTCGATTTCGGATACAACGCCGACGATCGTCATAAGATGCTTACGGTGATTCTCCCTATCGCTATAAGGGCGGTGAAACCAGTGCACACCAAGGTTGTGATAACAAAGCTGTGCTATTTTTTTAATCGAGTACCACAGAAAGTATTTGATCCAGAAGAATTAGGACCCCTTCAGAAATTCACAGTCGAGATAGCTTGCCAGCTAGAGATGTTTTTTCCTCCATCTTACTTCGACATGATGGAACATCACATTGTTCACATTGTCCCTCAAATTATTGAACTTGGTCCTCTATACCTACATCAAATGTGGGCGTATGAGCGATACATGGCTGTTCTGAAAGGGTATGTCCATAATCGTGCTCATCCGGAGGGCTCAATGATAGAGGGTTACACAACTGAGGAGGTTGTCGAGTGTTGCCTAGATTATATGAAAGATGCCAACCCCATTGGGATACCGATGCCTCGACATGATGGAAGATTATCTGGGAAGGGTACGGTAGGAAGCAAAAGCTTCTACGACAACGATTACAAAGTGGTATCAGATGCACACAGCAGTGTTCTTCAACAATTCGCCATCGTTGCGCCCTACATTGAGAAACACACTTCTGAGATTAGAGCATGCAATCCTGGGCAATCCGATGATTGGGTTTTGAAAGAACAGAAACGTACTTTCACCCAATGGCTTAAGGATCAAAATGTACTGTCTGGTGAATCACTCGAGGAAAAAATGGTAGAAAGACTTGCAGCTGGCCCAACAAGCCTTGTGACCTCATAGCAAGGGCATGACATCGGTGGATACTCTTTTTACACCAACAGCAAAGACAAGAAAAGCTCAGCGCAGAACAGTGGGGTTCGTGTCGAAGTGTTGGACGCAACAGGGCAGAGGAAATCATACTATGAGATCATACAAGAAATATGGGAACTTAACTATGGTTTAAACATTCAGATCTATGTTCTCAGATGCCAATTGGTGAAAGACAACATGGTAGATAAATTTGGATTTACGTGTGCTGAACGGAGTAAAATTGGACACAAGGATGATCCATGGGTCCTTGCCGAGCGTGTTGCACAAGTTTTCTATGTGAAGGATCTTTCCGATGAAAAGATGGGCATTATTGTATCGGGCAAGCAACACATCATTGGTATTGACAACATTGAAGACGCGTCCGACTATAATCAATATGACGCCATTTCGTTATTCACAGATCTTCCTACGCGGATGAAATACATTGAAAGTGTCCTCGACGAATCAAAGTTTGCATCCGTGCGGAAGGATGATAATCCAAAAATTATAAAATGCTAGTTTTTTTTTGTGTATATTCATATTGTTTAGACCTGCTTGAGTCATTATCCTGTAAATGAGAATAAATTTTGAATTTTTCTTCATGAAACATGATTAGGAACCTATTGACCGAATAATTTTAAAATTATATAAATAGCAAACGAAGTCAGAAAATCATAAAAATTGTGTGGATGTCATGATATTATACGTAGAGGCTGTGGTAAAAAATTGAGAAGGTTTCGAATATTTTATCACATACGTTATTGCGTGCGGTCGACTTAAGGGCCCTCGCACTCGGTAAAATTTTGAAAAAAATTTCTTCTCCACCCTCCAAACTTTCTCTACTACGTAAATGCAACATATAACTCCTAATTATAAAATTTGGTAATTTTTTGATTGGTTTTGCTATATTTCTTTGATTTATTCATTTTCATGATTTTTTTGCCAAGTCTCACATTTGAACTGCAAGTGATTAAAAAAAAGAATAAAATTAGTGGAAAAATTATATTCATATTTTTAGACCTGCTTGAGTCATTATCCTGTAAATGAGAATAAATTTTGAATTTTTCTTCATGAAACATGATTAGGAACCAATTCACCGAATGATTTTAAAATTGTATAAATAGCAAACGAAGTCAAAAAAATCATGAAAATTGTGTGGATGTCATGATATTATACGTAGAGGCTGTGGTAAAAAATTGAGAAGGTTTCGAATATTTTATCACATACGACGCTCACAAAACCGAAGATTCTGCAGAGAAGATTAGAAGTGTTGAGAAGGACTGGTTAGATTTGGAGAGAAAGTGATGGCTAAATTATTGTTTGATTTCAAAATTTTTTCCATAGGCAATAATTAGCATATATTGATGTATGGAAAAATTTGGTAATTTTTGAGTCTCGTTTGATAATTTTTCATTAATTTCCATTTTGGTGCAAAAGTTAGAGGGCGATTATCGCTTGCGGGCGGCCTAACGGCCCGCACAGGAAAATATCTTCCCGTGTGGGCCGCTTAAACGTCTCGCATGGGAAAACATTTTCCCGTGCGGGCGGTTTAAGCGGCCCGCACGGGAAAATAATTTTCCCGTGCGGGCCGTTAAGCCGCCTGCACGCGATAATCGCCGCCTATATAATAACGCGCGGGCTCCCAAAAATTTTCCAAGTCCCCGGTGAAAACAGATCTAGCACCGCCAGGCTGCCGAAATTTTCCCCTCGCCGCGCCGAGCAACCGCCGCCCTAGATCCGCCACCTCTCTAGCCGCCAGCATCCACTCACCGCGCCGCCAGCGCCCTTTCACCGACCACACCGAGACCGCCGTGACTCCGGCCCAGACGCCCTCACCGTCGACCGGCACCGCGCCCTCGACGCCTTGCCCTCGCCGCCCATCCCCCCCGACATCGTCGGCATACCGCGCCGCCGAGAGTCACTGCACTGCCACACACACACTCTCTCTCTCTTTGTTCCGCCGCCCTCACCGACCTCGACCTCGACCGCTCTCACTGACGCCGACGCCGGCCTCACCAACCTCGACCGCGCGTGCCACCGACGCCGTCAGCCGCCGCCGGCCTCAACCAACTCCTCCACGCCGGTCGCCAACTGCCGCCCGACGCCTCCCCACCGGACGCCAATCGCCGCCAGCCGCTCCACCGTGACGCCATGCCACCGAGGCCGCCGCCGCCCTCATCGACTCCGGTCAGTGCACTTTTTCTTTAGATGTCATGCCGTGAACAAAATGGATGCTATGAATTTTGAATGGATCCTATGGATGCTATGAATAAAATGGATGATATGGATGCTATGGATAAAATGGATGCGATGAATATTTCAATGGATGAATTTTGAAATGATGTCATGAAGGATGGATGGATGAATTTTAGTACTGTCGAACATGCTAAAAAATTATATTGTAAATAGACTGTTTATTTTAGACGATTATAAATTTCAGTGACATGACAATATATGGATGATTATAAATTTTAGGCGATTGTAAAATGGACAATTATTTATTTGATGGGACTACAGTTAATTTTGATGGAAATGTAAAATGGACTGTTATTTTTTTGATGAATTTTGTTGATGAATTTTTTTCATGTGAAATAGTTGCTGTGAATTTTTTTATGTGAATTAGTTGACGTGAACGAACGGACGGACGAGCGAAAGAACGAGCGTTCGTTCGTTCGTTCGTGGATGAACGGACGGACGGACGAACGAACGAGTGTTCGGTCGTTCGTTCGGTGGGTCGTTGATGTGAACGAACGAACGAACGGACGGATGAACGAACGAATGAGTGTTCGGTCGTTTGTTCGGTCGGTCGTAGATGTGAACGAACGGACAGACGGACGAGCGAACGAACGAGTGTTCGGTCGTTCGTTCGGTCGGTCGTTGATGTGAACGAACGGACGGACGGACGAGTGAATGAACGAGTGTTCGGTCGTTCGTTCGGTCGGTCGTTGATGTGGACGAACGAACGAATGGACAGACGAGCGAACGAACGAGTGTTCATTCGTTCGTTCGTGGAGTATAGTTCATGTGAATATTTTTGATGAATTTTAGATTTTAGGATAGATTTTTAAATTTTCAAACACATATACCCACCCCTACCGAATGACCTACATATCTAATCTCCCTCTCTCCTCGGTCTCTCATCTCTCATCTCTTCTGGTCCCCCTACTCACCTCTTCTCACGGACAAAACAGGCAAACATATGTATTTTTATCTCTTATCTCTAATAAAAGAAGAAGGAAAGAAATATATTATTTCATTCTTCTTCTCTTTACATATATAGATTGTGATAAAAATCGATGCACCCACCTCATTCCGTGATGACTCCCCGTGATTTAGAGGTGTGCTTTCTCGTTTTCAGCATCATTAATATTCAAGTTCTCGTTGCTAATGTCTTCGACGAATTCTCGTGAATTGCCATATCGGCTGACGCTTCTTCCTACCTTCTTCACCGATCTTGGTCTTTCAACATGTCATGATCCATCGTAGTAGCCTTCTTCACCGTCTTGGTCTATTCAACATGTCATGATCTGATCTTGGTCTTTTTTCTTGCTCTTCTTCCTTTGTTTCATAATCTTTCTGTCTTGCTCTTTCTTAGAGTACAAGCATACAAGACTCGTGTATCTCCATCAAACGGAGTCATGGATTACGCTTTCATGCATGCAAGGAGGATGCTAAATTTTCCCGGTCGGGCACCGACCCAAAAATTTAGCATCCTCCTTGCATGCATGAAAGCGGTCATCCATGATACCCGGTTTGATGGAGATACACGAGTACTGCTACGCCATACTCTAAGAAAGTGCAAGACAGAAAGATTATAAAACAAATGGAGAAGAGCAAGAAAAAAGACCAAGATCGGATCATGACATGTTGAAGAGACCAAGATCAGTGAAGAAGGCTACTACGATGGATAATTACATGTTGAAGAGACCAAGATCGGTGAAGAAGGTAGGAAGAAGGCGTCCATCAAGATGTGGCAATTCACGAGAATTCAGCCGAAGACATTAGCAACGAGAACTTGAACATTAATGCTGCTGAAAACAGAGAAAGCACACCTCAGTAGGCACAGGGGAGCCATCATAGAATGAGCTGACTGTCAGTTTATCACATGCATGCATAGGTTAGCTATAGACTTATGATTTCCTTCTGATGTGAAAGATGATTCAGAATCCAAACTGATTCTCGCTTTCCGATCATCTTTCTTTTAGGGTAAACATTGTGCTCACATGTACACCTCTTATATACACCATATTACAAGTGTCTAGTCCATTCGTTCACAAATTTCACAAGTTGTGCGTTATAAACAACCCTAGATCAAATGTCGAACGAGAAAGCTCCCTCCGAGGTACCCAACGTCGAATCAACGGATAAGTCTTCGAGCAAAGGCCCTTGGCGTGAACCAATCGATCCCTTGATCGAAGTTATGCAAGCACAAGCACCACCGGTTGAAGAAGACCCGGACTACATCCCTATCGAGCAAGTAGTAAGTCCAGCCATATTAATTGTTATGGTCCCTATCGTAGGATCTCGTTTAACGTTCTCTGTTGTATAATTTTCCTAATCATATGTATATGTGTACTATTTTTTCTTAAACAGATCACGGAAGTTCCAGTTGTAGCGAACCGGTTCGACGGTAGAACCATGCTTAACTTGGTTGCAAATCTTTGCCGCTTCATCCGTCGCGATGTCTGCAACCATTTGGGCGATTTCTACGATCCGGAGAGGGAGATGGAGACGGACGATAAATTCAAACGACTTAGGGAGTGGGAAAAAGAGCACCGCCATTAAATAATTTGTAAATTTGTTGCTAGCTAGACTTATGTTAATTTGCGAGACGAAACTGGCTTGATATGTATATAAACATTATGCATGATCGATCTGTATTATATATATATATATATATATATCTTTTATGAGGAAATAATATTAAATGTCTTTTTTTCTCGTGCGTGAAATATATATATATATTGACCCATTTAACATTACTGAGAGAGAGGAGAGGAGAGAAGAGAGAGAGAGGAGAGGAGAGAAGAGAGAGAGGACAATAGCTAGCTAATGTAACGTATACATAAAATAATGGGCACGACCATCTTTCCGTGTGGTCGGCTAAGAGGCTCGAACAGAATATTCTATCTTACCGTGCGGGCAGCTTTGCCGACCGCACGGGAAGATCGATCTTCCCGTGCGGTCGGCTAAGAGGCCCACACGGGATAATCGATCTTCCCGTGCGGGCCGCTTAAGCCAACCGCACAGGATAATCGATCTTCCCGTGCAGTTGGGCCACCCGCACGCGAAAGTGATCTTTTCCCAGACCTTTTCGCGCATGCGGCAGGCCTAACGCACGGGAAGATGCCTTTCGGCCCGCATGGAAAAACCGTTTCTCCAGTAATGATAGTATGTATATTTTATTGGTAAAAGTTAGCTTTCTCAGGGTTGTTTATGCAACCAAAGATATATTCCCTCCATTCTAATTTAATTATTACCAAAGCAAAGACCGCTGAGACCAAGGACAATAGAGCTTTCATAGGTTCTGAAATTAATTCTCATCGATTATTCCATCGCTTTGTGTTCCACGTAGAAACTTCCGATAGCTGAAGCATATGGAACCGCTTTCATTTGATCGATCTCGTATTGGTTCCTGGGACATTGAAATTTCCCAAATCTATCGCCCTTGACTATGGGAGCGGGTGTAGGCTTACTCGCATGCATACTGTATTTCTTTAGAATCTTTTCCAGGTATATTTTTTGCAATAATCCTAAAACTCCTTTTCTTATATCTCGGTAAATCTCTATTCCTAGAACAAATGAGGATTCACCAAGGTCTTTCATATCAAAATTCGAGGAGAAAAACTTTTTCGTCCCCAATAGTAGATCAACATCACTACTAGCGAGTAGGATGTCATCTACATATAGGATAAGGAAAATAAATCTCCCATTTCTGAACTTTGCGTAAACACAATTGTACTCCACATTTTCATTAAACCCAAACCTTCTTATTACTTCATCAAACTTCAAATACCACTGTCTGGAAGCTTGTTTTAATCCATAAATGGATTTCTTCAGATGACATCCCATTCGTTCTTTTCCTTCCACAACAAAACCTTTGGGTTGTGCCATGTAGACGTTCTTATATAAATCTCCGTTATGGAATGTCGTCTTAACATCCATTTGATGTAGCTCTAGATCATAATGTGCCACCAGTGCCATTACAATTCTGAGGAAATCTTTGCTTGACACCGAAGAGAAGGTCTCATTATAATCTTTGAGTAAAACCTTTTGCTACAAGTCGTGCCTTATACCTTTCTACATTCCCTTTGGAGTCACATTTTGTTTTGTAGACCCATTTGCAGCCTACTGTTTTGCTTCCTTTAGGAATTTCTTCTAAGTCCCAAACTTTGTTGGTACTCATTGATCTCATTTCGTCTTCCATAGCTTCAAGCCACTTCCATAGAATGACCACTTCGATGAATGAGCACTTCTCATGGCTTCTTCAAACGAGGTGGGATCTCCCTCTATTTGAACTTATTCACTAGAATAGACTTTGTAGTCACTAGGAATAGTTGTCCTTCTCTCTCTTTGAGATCTTCTGAGTTATGGTACATCTTCTGTTTGGGGCTGATGTTGCTTTTCCTCTTGTGTGACAACTTGTTCTGTAGGATCCAGTTCAACAGGTTCCTCCTGGTCATTTAGTGTTGTCATAGGAGAACTAATAACATGTGCTGACATCGCAGCGTTCTGTGTTGTCGGTGTAGCAGCAACAGGTATCGAGAAAAAAGGTTCCTGAATCATCGAAGTAGGTACATATACCCGCCTCTCTTCGTAGGATCTAATACCCAATGAAAAGCCAACCGGAGGGGGTGAATGGTTGAGTACCCCAAAAACAAAGTTTTAGCGAAAATAAAACTTTACCTCGTTTCAGCGGCCTCGACCGCTTAGTAGAGCCGGTCTGACCGCCTGAGCAACGTCGGTCTGGCTGCCCCTGTAGCCGATCGCAAGATAGCCGATTGCCTGATGTAGCCGATTTCCTAATGTCGTACGCCGGTCTGACCGCCGCTTCCTGTCCGGTCTGACCGGAATAGAACTCCGGTCTAACCGCTAATTCAGACCGCCACACCGAGGAAAATATCAACACAAAGAATTCTTTAGAAAGTTGATCTTTGTTGAATCTGTCTGTGTTTACAAAGTGCAAACAAAGCACTTCTCACAAAATTTCAAGCTAAACTTGAAACCCTAACTCGAAACCCTAAAAACTTGAACTCCAAAGCGGTAAAAGCGATACAGAGAGGCAACACCTCTCCTCACTATTTATACCCAAGATCCGCAGCCAAGAGCCACGAATCCTACTCATACAAGAAGCCCTAATCCACTAGGAAACCTTCCCGTACAAGAAACGAACTTTACATAAACCAACCGTAACAAACTTGGTTTTCCTAAAACCGAAATTCCGCTTTCCATATGCAACAATATCTCCATTGTATGCCATATGGAAACTTCCAATTATGTGCACTAATCTCTACCCTTCAGCATCCCGCATGATCCCAATCTCAGACGTCACCTTATCTCCAAGTTGACTCCGACTCGATCACCGGCAACACTTTTCCGAGGCGTAAAGAATACCTGCACACAATTAAACAAAGAATACCATATCCGAGCACAAGCTATCCAAACTTAACTCATTGTTAGCATAAACAACCAGACACGTGCATAGAAACACGAAACTTCCATGTATGTGTAAGGAAACAAACTGAAACCAAAACCGAAACGAAATCGGCAACCGCCGGATCGGCTCGGCCGGTCGATCGCAGTAACCGCCCGGCTCGACCGCCGAACACCTCCGGTCGACCGACAAGACAAGCCCTGCCGACCGGCCAGGTGGCAGCCAAGTGAACACTGTTCATCATCCAAAAATTCAACTCTCCAAAATCAAAACACTCAAACCAATAAATCCCGGATGCCAATTGTTCATCATTAAAATAAAGAATCAAACATACTGATTTTACATCTTCAAGACTAATATCTTGGGGTACCATACTCCCCCTAACTATCTCATCCTCTAGAAATACTACGTGTCTTGTTTCTATGAACTTGGTGTGTCTATCAAAACAGTAGAAACGAAAACATTTTGATTTCTCAAGGTAGCCAATGAAATGGCTACTTACTGTCTTGGGATCCATCTTCCCAATATTTCGGTCAAATAACTTTGCCTCAGCTGGATAGCCCCACACCGTACATCATTTTGTGTGGGTTTCCTTCCTGTCCATAGCTCATACGGTGTTTTAGTCACCAACTTACTTGGCACTCGATTAAGAATATGGGCATCTTTTTTTAATGCCTCCATCCATAGACTTATCGGTAAAGTGGAGTGGCTTAACATACTTCGGACCATGTCCATTAGAGTGTGGTAACGTCTTTCAATCACTCCGTTCTGCTAAGGCTCATCCGGTGTAGAGTACCGGGCTACTATGCCATTCTCGTGTAGAAACCTTGCAAAAGGTCTAGGTAATTGGCCATAAGGGGTATGCCGACCGTAGTACTCTCCTCCACGGTTGGATCTTACTACTTTAATCTTTAGATCATGCTGGTTTTCTACTATAGCCTTGAATATCTTGAATTTATCCAAAGCTTCCGATCGTTCTTTAATTGGATAAATTTAGCCATAGCGCGAATAATCATCTGTGAGCGTTTTAAATGAATCATAACCATCCACAGTGTTAATTGGAAAAGGACCACAAATATTTGTGTGTATGATGTCCAATTTTCCTAGACTTCGTATGACTCCTTTCTTTATTTTTCTTTATTTGTTTAACATACTTTCCTTTAATACAATCAATGCAATATTCTGAATCCATAAAGTCTAACAGATGCAAATTTACTTCTTTAATTAATCGCTCAATTCTCCCCTTCGAAGTGTGGCCTAAACGAGAGTGCCACAATTTTGCAGATGTTTCATCAATGCATTGTTTGTGTTTATTTCTTACATTCGTAGATGAGGAAGACACACTATTGCACACAATATTCTCTTCATTGCATACAACATTCACATTCTCATGTTTAGTGTCACGCCAAGAAATTCACGCCAGAATTTCCGCAGCTAATTTGTGCATTAAATCCTCGTCCAGGCATCAGCCGAGATACACAAATCGACAGTTATTGATATTACAGAATCCACGTCTTAGAAACAATATAAAAGAGTTATATAAATGCAGTGGAAAAGAAAAAGACTGACTTAAGCTAGACTTGACTTGAGCGAAGAGAAACACCACACCACAGCTAACCCTTTACGGCGAACAAACCTACACTTCCTCGAAGACTTCCTCGACCTCAACCTCTGGCACTGAAGGGGGAAAATTAAGCAAAACTAAATACAACCACCGTACTCAACAAGTCATACCGGAAGAGGAGGTATGATGCAGGATAAATATCAAGGAAGGAATAATAGGCTCATTTGCATAAATAGCATTGCAGAAACAGTAATAGTAGTTGAAAGCAGTAAAACAGTAGTAATAATTAAGCAATATTAAATAAGTGAGACTAATCAAGGCCCATCCATCCATCTGTACTAGTCAAGTCCCAACAGTTCATTCATGTAAATAAGTGAGACTAATCAAGGTGAAACTGGTCGATCGCTCGTAACCGTGGGCACGGCTATTCGAATAGTTTTACTCTGATCAGAGGTGTACAACTATACCCACAAGACACAATCCCACGACATGTTACCGTGTGCCGGTGTACCACCATGATACCCCGGAAAAGAACTGTGACAGGATCCTTCACATAACCCCCTCTAACCAATTGTACCACACCAAGGTTTCGCCCCCACTCCCATCGGGGTAATGGGCAGCCCCTCTCGTGCCCCAGTGAATCCGGAAGCCGATCAACCCTTAAAACCGGGGCCGACTCAACTCCATCACGCCCACCCTCACTAGGGTACGTCGGCTAGAGACAGCTACGCTACAAACCCAGCCATTACCCATGCTGGCTTGTGGTATGCACGGTAATTCTTCCAAGGTTTCTCGAGAACCGGTCCTTAATTGTAATGAGCACGCTAACCAAAATCCAACCATGTGCTCACAACCCACCATTGTCATAATTCAGTATTATTAGAATTAGGGTCACAAACTTGATCTCAACAGGGTATTAGTCTCCATTGTAATGATTGATTAGTGTGATTCCCTAAAGTGAGCTAGGTTAGCTAAGCATGGCTAAGCATGATCTAAACCAACATCTAGTAATATTGAACCCCAGTTATCAATGGTATAAGGTATTCAATCCCTATGGTTGAGTACAATAGGTATAATAATCCCATGAAATGATATGCTAAAACATATGCAGTATTTGAGAGAAAAGAGATATCAGAGATATTAAAGAGCACCGCAGAACGCTCGCACCACAGCGCTCTGGACCTTTTTCCGCTGGCGTGTTCGCTCCTAAAGATGTCCACTCCTTCGGTTTTTTGTGCCTGTGTTTCTAAAACCTGTGAGCGTACTCGCATCGTCGCTGCTATGTGAGGCATATGCTTGCCTGACGTTTCCAGATGTGTGTAATCAGAGAAGGGATGCTGCTTATGTTCGTGGGCCCACCGATGCTTTGCCTCATGTTTCCAGGAGTACCTTGGTTTTAATTTGGCTGACACGCTTACTTTGCGCTACTCACTATTGGCATGGCTCTGCCTGCCTGCTACGCCAGCTTCGGCGTGTGTGCTTGCGCCTGGTCTATCATGATCCAACTAGAGGTGTTCGGTCTATGGTATTAAAGAGCGATGAGCCGGGGCCACGGATGTTTTGGTCTAGGATTTCCTTTTACCAGTTGTGCATTATGTCGGCCACGGATGTTTTAGTCTACGCTTTTCTATTACCCGTTGTGCATTACGCTGTGCTTGCATCCCGAATATGTCCCCGTCCCGTCCCCTCTAAACTCTCTGCGTGTAGGCTCGCTTTTTGGCGTTGTCCTACCTGTCATACGCTAAGTAGCTTCAGAGCCGTTGAACGCCCGGTTCGTCGTGTTGATACGCTTGCAGTGGCTCGGTGCCAGGTGCGGTCCAATCCACGTCGCCGTCCGCCGTGGCTGTGCAGGCGTGCATGATCATCAATGGCCGATGTCCTATTTTGTCTACGCCTTCTTCCTACCCGGTGTCTAAGTTTTGTTTCTCTCCTTCGCCTTTGCTTTGCTTTGGTATGGTGTTTTCCTCTCCTACGGGCTGCTTCGACCATGGCGACGGCTTGGTGAGTTGCTGCCTACCTATCTATAGAATGTCTTCCTCATGCCATTTTGCTTCTTTGTTCAACGTTGCATGCCTGCTGTGCAGCTGTGCGTGTGTGGTTTCCGCCGGCATTGGTCTCTACCACCCGTTGCTCACCGACAGCTCCCGTTAGAGGCCAGTCTGATCTCCATCCATCGATGTGTGGCTACGTTTGGTGGGTTGCTGCCTACATAGCTAACAAATGTCTTCCGCATACGATTTTGTTGCTTGGTTTAAGGTTGCGCGGCTGCTGTGCAGGTGTCGTGCAGGGTTTCCGTTAGTATTTGTGCATAGGATTTGGTGTTCGCACACAAATTCATTCGTCGACAATTCGCGGGAGAGGGCAAGTTCATTTCATCCATCGACGTGTGGCTGCGCCAAGACAAAGTGGTTTTTGTTCTTTTCTCGCTAATTTTTTCCCGTCCTTTTCCTTCCATTTGTTCTTATGTTTGCCCTTGCTTTTCCGTTTGTTTCTTTGGCGGTAGGTTCTGTTGTGTCTAACATGCTGCCATGTGGCGTGCATGCCAAACAAATATTGGTTGGTGTCCCAGGATTACTGTGCATGGGCCCGTATAGGTCCATGCATAAGTGTTGGCTGCCTTCCTCTCCTTATAATAGTATGTTCTCTGCGTGCTTGCCTCTTACATAGAGGTTGCTCTCACTGCTTCTTGACCAGCCTTTCAGACCTTCCTTTGTACCGCTCACGCAGCTGGCAGTGTCATGGTTAACGTCGGGGTGTCATTTGTTTCTCTTTGAATGCCGTTGCTTGGCATTCTCGACTGCCCCTGCTGTCGTACCTTTGGGAAATAGATGGGAATGGCATGCTGCTAGCAGGTGTTGAGCTTGCGCTCCCGTCGGACGATTTTGGTGGCCAGACTGTCAGCAAATTCTTCTGGGTCTCTGCCTCTACTCAACCAAGTGTTTCGCATGAAATGGTCATGCATCAAGCTGTTAGGTTCTTCCAGTCTAGGTACGGCTTCACTGTCCATGACTACAACCTTCAGATGTTGCTTTTGTACCGAAAAATAGCAGTGTTTGTAGTAGATGCAGCTATTACGGCCTCGGCGTATCTTGCTAAGTTCCAGGCACGATATGCTCCCACAGATCTGTCATGTGTCGGTATTCTTAAGCGATGCAACACTCTATGGTTCAATTTTCTTCATGAGGACCACATGTTTACCAGCATGCATAGTCTTTAGGGATTTTTTGTTCTCTTTAGAGGGTGTTATCCATCGTGCTATTGTCTTTGACCTATGATGAGTAATCTTTCTCCGTGAGTTGAACGGGCACGTCAATGCCATTTGCGCCACCATGCTTCTGTTGGACAGGGTTCGTTCTTCTTAGGCTGATGTAGATGCATTGCTCGAGCTAGATCGATGAGTTTGACCGAATAGATAACTGAGGTTTTTTAGCTTTTTTGCAGGCTCCTCGGTTCAGCGGCGTGGATCCTGTGGTCTCTAGACTCCCAAATGGTTCGCCAAATGTTGGACTAGATGTGGAGCAGTTGGCTCTCAAACAACCTGCGGTTTCTGATGATTATGTAAGTCCTCAGGCAGATTTTGTTGCTGCCACGAGCACCACTAGAGGTAAGTTTATCGATGGTTGTCCCCTTGGCTCCATAGGTCCTCAAAATTGCGATTATGCTTAGATTCTTCATTCTGCTCATTGCGATTAGGAAAAAGAACACTGCTAGATGTGCCACGCCACGCTGCTGCAGCAAACAGGGAAAAACGATGTCTAAAGAGGTCTGGGTGCCATCCGTACCATTCGGTGAGAAAAAACGTAGAAGGTGAAACCGTACAAGGTATGGTTAAATATAATTTTTGTTTTCACTGTGCTAGCTTAGTGTGCCAGTTATGTATGCTAACCATTTTGCTTTCACCGCTGTTTGCTTGATGTCGTTTCGCATACATACGTCATGTTCCTACGCTTGATGCCATCTTTCCTTTGTCTAAGGATTACATTGCAGCATTGAAAGGTTTGCTTAGTGCTCACTGGGTTACATAGCTCCATTTTTGCCGCTTCATACAATTGTTAGTTTTTACAAACACTGCAGCATTGTGCCCTGAAGGATCCTACAGGAGTGTCCTTATTGTGGTGTTGTTTTTTGGTACCAAGAAAGGGTAAAGAGAGATAGTGTTGTTTCTAAGAGAAGGATTGTGTACAATCTATGCTGTAGGGGTGGTAAGATCAGCCTACCTGAACTAAAATACCCACCGAATATGTTAGCAAAGCTTCTAAGATTTGATGGTGATACATGATCAAAATGTTTCTTACGTCAGATCCGATCCTATAACTCGCTTTTTGCATTCACTTTGTTAGGGGCTGATGTAGAAAAATCAATTAACAATGGAACCGCACCTTGTGTTTTTAAGATCAATGGTGTTGTACAGCATCGTATTGGCAGTCTACTGCCTCAACGTGTGCCAAACCCAAATTTGCTCAGCTATACATATATGACACTGAAAATGAAATTGCTAATAGACTCAACATTTTTGATAGAGAAAACTCAAGCGATCAGCCTGATCCATCAATTGTTTCAGAACTTGGCAATATGCTCGACCAACACAACGATCTGGTCAAGGCGATTCGCTATGCTAGAGAGCATTTGAACGAGCATGGTAATGAACAGATTGCACTTAGATTACTTGGGTGCAATGCAAAAGATGAAGTCCAATATAACCTACCAACGAGTGGTGAAATCTCAGGAATAATCGTAGGCGACAGCTCAAACGATGCGTAACATATGACTTGGTTGTCCAGTGTTCAGATAATAGGCTGCGTCAGGTCTCTGCTTTGCATCCTTTTTACATGGCTTTGCAATTTCCTTTGCTTTTTCCCTATGGTGAGGGAGGGTTCCACCTAGGCGTAAAGTACACTGATTTCACGAGTACTGGTTGAACATCACGACGCTATGTGACGATGCTAGAGTACTATCGATATTGCTTTCACTATAGACTAAATAGACCGAATCTGTATACATGTTGTGGCCGTCTTAGTGATTCCATATGTGTAGATGCATACTCAACTGTTGAGGGATCAAGGCTGAAATTTATACACGACCACCAACCTGAGTTACGTTCAGAGTTTGTTCAAGGAATTGTTGATGCCATTGACCATGGCCTTCAATCTGGTGATTCTGTGGGCAAGAAGATTGTCTTGCCATCCAGTTTCACTTGAGGTCGTCGTTACATGGTCCAAAATTACCAAGATGCAATGGCTGTTTGCCGCGTGTTTGGTTCACCTAACCTCTTTTGTGACATTCACATGCAACTCGAAATGGCAAGAGATGGTTTTATTTTGGCTGAAATTCCTGATGTGTTTACTGATCCTTTGGGATATGCCTTGGTAGATGAGTTTATGATTCATGGCCCTTGTGGTGACAAAAATAGATCATGCATTTGTATGAAAAAAGGGCATTTCTCCAAACATTTCCCTAAAGGCTTCCAAGAAGAAACCACCATGGATGAATTTGGCTTTACTATATATAGGCGTCGAAACAATGGACGATATGTGGTTAAAAATGGAATTAAACTTGACAATCAATGGGTTGTTCCATACAACATAAAACTCTTGAAAAAATACCAAGCACACATTAACGTTAAATCATGCAACAAATCCAACACGATAAAGTACCTTTTCAAATACATCACAAAGGGTGCTGATAGAACTAAACTATACTTTGAAACAACTGGCAATACATCAAACAAGGCTGTTGATCGTACTATTTTACCACAAAATGAGATAGATGAGTATGTCAATGGTAGGTTCCTCTCAACTTGTGAATCTTTTTGGCGTGCGTTCGAGTTTGACATACACTACAGAGTTCCTGCTGTAGAACGGTTGGCTGTCCATCTTCCAAATGAATTTTGTTCAGTACCAGAAAGGAACCGACCTACAGAAATTGCTTGATAGTCCTGCTGCAAAAAAACCATGCTAACAGAGTGGTTTGAGTGTAATAAAAAGCATCCAAAATGCACGAACGCTCACCTATTGTAATTTCCCAAAGGAGTGGACTTGGGACAACAGCGCCCGTTGTTGGCGCCCAAGGCCACCGGTCGAAAAAATAGGTAGAATGTACTATGTCAGCCCAGTCGCTGGAGAGTTGTACTACCTGCGCATGCTGTTGATGATAGTTAAAGGCACAAAGAGCTATGCTGATGTTCGGACCTTCGACAGTGTTGTTTACCCAACTTTTAGACAAGCATGTGATGCTAGAGGCCTTCTTGAGAATGATAACGATTGGCATTTGTTGTTTGATGAGGCAATAGTTTCTGCATCCTCTGCACAATTAAGGCAACTATTCGTGACTGTGGTAATGTTCTGCCCTGTTGGAAATGTTCGATCATTGTTTGATAAGTATTGGTTATACTTTACTGATGACATTCAGCATCACCTTAGAACAACACTCTCAAACCCTGCTTATGTTATTCCACATGATAGGTTGTTGTCTCTTTTCATTAAAGAATTGCATTCTGCATTTGTGAACAGTGGTGGTAACATAGATGACTATGACCTCCCCCAGCCAACGAAACATTCAAACAATGATTTTGGAAATAGGATGGTTAACGAAGAATTGGCTGTTGATGCTATTGCCTTGGCTGCTCATGCCAACTTGATGATACCACGACTAAACTTTGAACAAAGGAAAATCTTTGACACAATAGTAAACCGTGTTAGTGAGACAAGACCTGGATTTTTCTTTGTCTACGGCCATAATGGCACCGGCAAGACATTTTTGTGGAATGTGCTTATTTCTAGGATAAGGTCTGAGGGAAAGATTGTTATTGCAGTTGCTTCCTCAGGGGTAGCTTCGCTTCTTCTTCCTAGAGGGCGCACTGCCCATTCTAGGTTCAAAATACCGATTGATATAAACGAAAATAGCATTGCAGTATAAGAAGAGGAACAATGCTTGCTGAACTTATTCAGGAAACATCCCTTATTATATGGGATGAAGCTCCCATGACACATAGACGATGCTTTGAGGCGTTAGACCGAACGTTGTGAGATTTGCTTTCAGAACATACCCCTTCTAATACTGTGCTACCATTTGGTGGAAAGGTTGTTGTCCTAGGTGGTGATTTCAGGCAGATATTACCGGTTATAAAAAAAGGAACACGCAGTTCTATAGTTGATGCATCTATAACTAATTCGCCACTTTGGCAACATGTTGTGCTTCTTAGACTCACTGTTAACATGAGGCTCTTATAGTGTGATCTTTCTGAGGAACGCCGCCATGAGCTTGAACAGTTTGCTGGATGGGTGTTAGCACATGGGGATGGTAGGCTACCGGTATCAAAAAGAACCGATGAGTCTGAGGCGACTTGGATTGATATCCCTCGTGATCTACTCATAAAAGCTTCACATGATAGAATATATTCAATAGTAAATGAGGTGTTCCCGTGTTTTGTGCAGCGATACACAGATTCTTCTTACCTATTATCGTGTGCTATTGTTTGCCCAAATAACTCAACTGTTGATGAGATAAATGACTACATGGTTGCTATGGTACCCGGTGAAATGAAAGAGTACTTTAGTTGTGATACTATTTCAAAAACATCTGACCACATACCTGATTTTGAGATTTTGTACCCAACTGAATTCCTGAACTCCATTAATGCCAACAACTTCCCAACATATAGGCTTGCACTGAAAAAGGCGCAACAATAATGCTGCTGCGAAATCTAAATCAATCCCTTGGATTGTGCAATGGAACTAGATTGTTGGTGCTTTCTCTCGGCCAACGTCTTTTAGAATGTGTGATCTTGACTGGATCAAACATTGGCGATAGAGCATTCATACCAAGAATTTTTTTGAGCACTACAAGTTCTAAGTGGCCTTTTGTGCTTCAAAGAAGGCAGTTCCCTATACCTGTATGCTATGCCATGACGATTAACAAGAGCCAGGGACAGACGCTTTCAAGGGTTGGGGTCTACCTTAAAAAAGTGGTTTTCACACATGGGCAATTGTATGTTGCTATATCTCGATCGACCTCTAGAGATAGCCTTAGGATTCTTATTGAGGATGACGATGGTGTGTGTAGTTCTAAGACTAGAAACGTGGTATACCATGAGGTGCTGGAAGCAGTCAGGTTAATGGTATATCCTCCAATGTTGATTTTTTCCGTGAGACACCGCATATTTATCCAGCTTGCTGCGGTACATCTTAATGTCATGATTTTGTTTTTAATTGTAGGATCCTGGTGCCTAGGACCAAGTGATGATGTCCATGTTTGCTGCTGCTTTCTTGTTCTACGTCATTATTTTTAACCACTATGTTATCATGTTCATGTGTGAAAAGAATGTTTCCCTATGTTTTCAGAATACTTTTATGTGAGCTTTGCCGTCTGTTTACATGCAGTTTCTGCTCCTTGGAAGAGCCTACCAATAATAACAAACCTTTACCTTCCATTTCAGATGGCTTGCAGCATGCTCTGTAAGCTTGAGTGCGGTACTGACAACCCGCGCATCTGTGTTCGGGTGTCGAGGCTATGGGAGTTCACTAATCCAAATGATGAAACCAAAATACTTCACCTTGGCTTGGTTTTGATTGATCAAGAGGTTAGTTTTTCCACAAACATACTGCTGAACTGTTTATGCAAACATATTGCTGACCTAATATGCTTTCGAAATAGGGCACGTGCATTGCAGCTTAGATATACCCTCCTTGTGACGAGATGTTCAAACCAATCATCACCGAAGGCAAGGTGTACTACCTTTAGTACTATCGTGTGAGGGATTGGAACAAGCGATTCAGACCAGTCAACAAAAGTCTGTCAATTTGTTTTACAAAGTGGACTAAAGTTGAACAGATTGTAGATCCACCCGCTGATTTCCCTTTGTACACTTACTCACTCACACCGTTTGGTGCGCTCCGTGAGCGTGTCGACAAGAAAGAAGAATTCACAGGTATTCTCATTGTGTTTTTAGTACTAGATGCATGGTGTACAGTGGTATGCTATCCTTCAGATAACTGACAGCTCGCTTCCTCTTATTGTCAATAGAAAAAAAGATGGCATTGGCGTTATTACTGAGGTAACATCTGTTACAACTGTTCAGACACGCATCCGAGATGGTGATAGCCTAAAGAGAAGCATTTACATACGTGATACTGATTTAGCCTCAAACATATCTATTTACTTCGTACATGTGAATTGGATCTATCTAGATTTGATGATCTATTTACATATTATCTCAGCTGGCTAACCAACTAGCTCTAGCTGTACTGACTTATTTTCTTGAACACTCCACAAATGATAGCCACAAGAGTTTTCTGCTCTGACATAATCACTGTATCTAACAAACGACACACACTAGATTTTTATGCAATTTTTACTACATCCATTCCATAGCAACACGGTCTTAAATGTGGCGCTATGGGGAGAACGTGCTACAACCTTTCCTGTCGATGAAGTGGTTGCTGCTAGCCAGAAAGAACCACAAATAGCAATATTTGTTGGCACTCTTGTGAAGGGCTATGGTGAGTGGCCTCTCGAGCTCACCTATCTGTGTCTTTATACTATGCGTGCAGTCAATTGAAAATATGAACCTTTCAAATTGATTGATCTCCCAACTGCTGGAGCTGTTCGTGCTGATGCTGAACAAAGGTCGATTGCCCAGATCAAGGACCTCAACCCTTATATGTTCAAGGTATGTCCTATGTTCTATGTATTTACATTTGCTATGGTACATAACCATGATAGTGAGCTGCACCTAATATATAGTCATTTTTACACATAGAAAAATGAATTCCTGGTTACTGTCATCATTAAGAAGATCGACACAGAATCATCCTGGTGGTACCCTGCTTGTGATGGCTGAAAAAGAACGGCTAAACCGTATGGAAAGTCATACAAATGTGCCAATCCAAACTGCCCTGACGTTGTGTCACCATCACCTAGGTAAGAATCGCATGTCACAAGAACTGGATACTTACAACCAATTTAGAATCTAACCATTTTTGGAGCCATGCAGGTTCAAACTCAACCTTATTGCAGGAGACGATACAGGTGACACTAGATTTGTGCTCTTTGGGCGCACGGAACAGCGCATTACAGGTCGACCAGTCGAGATGCTCATACAGAACAACCCTGATAACATTCAGCTGATACCAAAGGAGATTACAGATCTGCTTGAGAAGAGTTTACTTGGAATGTTGCCTTCATTGAAAACACCCTATCTTCTAGCAATGTTTCATTCCAAGTGAATGTGATCGTTCGAGGCCCTAACAATCTCTGTTCTGCACCTTTGCAATCCCCATCTGCATCTCAGACATCATCTGTGATGCCTTCGCATGCTTTATCACCAGGCTATCACAAGGTCTCTCTGTTGGATTTGTTGATCCAGTTGCTACTCCATCAACCGCATTAGACAACCCATTAGCCGCTTCAAGCAAGGGCAAGACAGTAGAGCCTGAGTACCAGTCAAAAACTCTGTTGAGCTTCCTGATGACGAAACAGAGGTAATGGACACGGCATAGCCTGGATACTTATATACTGTTTTTTATGTTAAAAGCTACCATTGATAGTATTGTGTTGGAATATATAGGATGATGACAACCTTCCACTGAGCCACATTGTTGCTGATGATGGTACTAAACATAGCACGTCCATGTCGTACAAGAAAAGGTACAAAACTTCGTTAACATCCTAGATTACTCACGAGGAGTAGTAGTTTGTTCTGTATGTCCTAACTGGAATTGCAAAATAGGCCTAGGCCATCTCCTAGTAAAGGGGCTGCTAAGAAGTTGTTCAAAGATAGTGGTGATGTTGCTGCTCATTTCAGCGGAGATAGCAATGCCTGATCCGAGGTGGGAATGTGGAAGTTTTGCTTGACACAGTTGCAGGAGAGCACGATATTAGGCTTGGTCGCCTTGCAAGCTGCGTTTCATGTCCCTATGGCTTGAATGGCCGATGTGTTATTTACCTATGCAAATTGTATGACTGTGATCTTAATGCTTTTGTAACAGACCACGAAAATAGTTGCGCATGTGTTCTGTAGTTTGCTAGGATTCTATGTTATCATAGATGCGCTGTGATAACCATGTATGCTAGCTGTTAAGTCATCCTTCTATGCTGCATCTTCTAAGATTAGATGCACGGTCTTAATGTTATGATCCAGAGCAATCGAGCTGCATGTTCGTTCCATAGTTACTTTTTTTAGAATTCGTTCATATGTCTACTAACAGAAACAAAGGACGCATTCCATACTTGACAACGTCGCGCGTATAGCCTATGACATTGTCCTGGTGTAATGATTTCTACCAGAAATACGTCTTCTTAGCCTTGAACAACCAGTGCTATTGCAAGATATGCATCTCAGGCCTGCACGTCTGCATACTGACATCCTTTTTAAAGAGTGACAACCTAGCCTACACACCTACCTACTACTATGAGATGACAAGATACGTACTAAAAATGCATCCCACACGCTGCACTTCTTCATTTCAACTCATTATCCTTCTCCCCCACAGTGCAACGCTGCTCAGATCCCACACCCTACACTTATTCATTTCAGCTCATTGTCCTCCTCCACAACAATGCAGCGCTACTCAGCCGGTCTCACATGTTGAGTCTGAAGAACTGCTGCTGGAGGAAGAAGAGCACTTTTCCTACCATCATTTCTATGGGTAAGGCTGCTCTTTTGTAACTCTATTTCAAGATATCTCTTTCTGCCTTGCTATGATATGTAGTCTATGCAAAATGCAACCTTCTCTTGCATGTTATCTTTCTTTCTTTTGTTAAGCCGTAGTTGTAGTGGCTGGTGATTCAATGGTAATACATCCAGTGTTGTTCTCCCAAACACGTCAACCATCTAGACGAAAAACCATACCTACAACAAATATTAGCACAATCAGTGCTTGATGTTCTTTTAGATTAGCACTAAAATTGTAGTGACTCAATCGTTGTGCAGTTCTGAGCGCTATTGCTAGCTCCAGATTTAGGATAACCTACTCATGTGTACACTTCAAGGTCCCAATGTCTCTTGGTCGACATGTCATTTCAACAAAAAAGTTACAATACAAAATATGTGAGATTTTCTTAAATGAAAAGATTCAGTATAATAGTGTTATTCATGCTCTTTATTAGGGACACCAAGAACCAAGGATGCAATTTGATTGGAGTGCTGAGCTAGGCGTGGGGCAGCCACAGTGTCCTTCCTATGGAAACAATCGCCCATTGCTAGCAACAAAGTTCTCCATGCGCAAAGAAATATCGCATATGCTAGCAGACATCATATAAACAAGAGCTGTTGTTGTTAAGGTGTCGGGAGCTGGAAATCCTACCACAACAGGAATATCGGTGATGATAAGCGCCGTTTGCAGGTGTCAGATTGATGATTTTGCGTTGCTCCCTTTCCGCCCAAAGATGTTCGTGGCCCTGTTCATGGATGTTGATCAACGGGAAGAACTGTCTGAAAGAGCTTTTAGGAAGGTATCGTTCACCTTCAAGGCAACTCGCCTCACATTTGAGCCTTTCAAAATGAATATTGGTAGCACTATAAATCCACTGCGTCAGCGAGTTATACTTGCACTAGAAGGTGTGCCACTAGAATCATGGAACAAAGAAGCTATATCAGAGCTCATGGACAGTTACTGCTTTGTAGAGGGATTATATCGAGAGCATTATATCCAAGATCTTTCAATTTTTAAGTTAGCTGCCTGGACAACAGATTGTGACCTCATACCCAAGTTAATAAGTTGGAACATTGAGAGTAAAGAAGGTCGTCGAGCATCAGCAAATATCGGTTGGATCACAGTGCAGCTCTATCTGTGGTACTAATTCACATAGAAAAATTGTTCGACTACACAGACGAAGACAGCGGAAGCGATAGCGACGGTGAAGTTCTCAGACAATATGAGCAGCAAAAGCCACATGTCCCTGTTGTGAAAACATTTTGCTGGGTTCCCCATAAAATTGATCTAGACAATGGACCAGTTGAAGGCAGTACACCAGCCATTCCTTCACGCCGTCTTCCCCTTGAAGTCCACAGAAGTGGCCGACTACCTTAATCGCTGTAGTCCTGTAGCTTTCATTCTAATATGTCTCGCCAGATATTATCCTCTGGTCTGTACCCTTTCAAGCTTAACATTAGCGTCTCTCTTTCGATGTTCATGGGACATGTGACCAGCTAATTAGTGTTTCCTCTGCATTATTTTCGATTTTGCTCTGCATATCTTTTTATTTGGTTGTGTTTGTGTATAGTTCCAACAACCAAGGCTTAGATGTTCATTACACCAATGGTTTTCCGTCGAGGCAATAGCTCTGTCATAACTAGCTGATGATTATCTTTCATGGAACCAGTGTGGGTCAGAAGAAGGCTTTGGGTAAGCTCTATTTTTCAAGAAACCAGTGTGGGTCAGAACAAGGCTTTGGGTAAGCTCTATTTTTCAAGAAACCAGTGTGGGTCAGAACAAGGCTTTGGGTAAGCTCTGCTTCATTACATATTTTAATCTGCATACTAAAATACGATTCACATATTCCGCTTAGGAATTTGCTCCTTTTAAAGCACTGAACAAGAGCCGATAGGGTGGCGCGAGCCGACAGGGCTACTTTTAAACCAAGCCTTCAATGTTCGTTACACCCATGCATTTTCGCCCAAGCAAAAGCTCTGTGACACCTTCACCCAATAAGTATGTTAACACTACCTAATAATTATTTCCAATAGAACCACTGTGCGTAAAAACAGAACTTTTCATAAACTCTACTTCAGTACATATTCAAAGGAGGTTGCCAGGACAAGGTTTTGGATGCTTTTGCTTCATTGTATTTTTAAACATATCCTCTAGTTGTTTCGTATAGTGTCCAAAATAGAAAAGATGCGAAATATGAAGATCCATGACATTCTTCCGCTCCAGATCAATTCAATCACAAATAAAACACAAATCAGACCATATAGTATATTTTATTAGTTGTAGAATAATAGATCAGAACATCAACAATTCCCTTTTGTTTTTCCCTGTGAGCAAGTGCACAAGCGCTTCACTTTATTTTCAAGATTGATGAAGGGTGCCAGCACACGTTTTAAGATAACATCAGAAAATCAAGGCCACATTGCCAATTGTAAATACCTTTCAATGGATCTTTACCCAAGTAGACACGGACAACACACTTCTTCAAGCATAATGGTTTCGCCACATTGTTCACAAAAAAACATAAGACCATTTCATAGCAGCCATAAGCACCAATACATAGTGCTATGGTACAACCACTATGCACATTAGCAAAATATCTAGAAGATAGATATAAGATCCATCTAACACGATAAAGGCAACATATATATTATCTGCCTATTTCTGTTCTGATACTTGGTTGCAAGAACTAACGAAGCATAGACTTTGTACGATGCCACGCATCTGTGGTTAGCATAGTAAAGCCCCTGCCAAAAATTTTTAGAGAAAATCAGTTTTAGAATCTCTCTTTGTAAATAAAATCAATTAAATAAACCTAAACTGTGCATCCTTCTAAAACCCCGAAAAACAAGTCTAGAAAAAACAACTTAAAAACACAATGTAGCATACTAACCTTTTATGTGCTGGATTTAGGGGTAAAACCAGGAGGGACGGCTGGGAACAGAGAAAATTAGTTTTAAAGTCTCTCTTTGTAAAGAAAATCAATTAAATAAACCTAAACTATGCATTCTTCTAAAACCCCAAAAAACAAGTCTAGAAAAATCAACTTAAAAACATAATGTAGCATGCTAACCTTTTATGTGCTAGATTTGGGGGCGAAACCAGGAGGGACGGCTAGGAACACGGGACGAAGGCAATGGTGATCTTGCAGCTTGAGACGCTGAACGAATGCACACGTCGCATGGGACATACAAAACGCAATAAGGAGCAGGGGACGTTCCAGGAGCATGCACCGCAGCCTCCTACAACTGCCGAGCCGATGAAGAGAAGCCGTCGCATCCACGTCAACCTCCGTCTTCGCCTTCGGCTTCACCAACATCTCGATGGAGGGGTCAGAGCTCTCGGTTGGTTTAGGACCGTTCGCCAGCTTCTGCTTTGCTTTCCATCCACGCGACATAGTTGCCCACGGCCATGGACTGCAGGGAGGATACTTGAACCCGCTCCCGAGTTTCGTCGTGTTCCACGCTATGCCGACAGAGTGAAAGAGGAAGATGGTAGAAGCACAATGACTGGACGGAGCGAAACAGAAAGATGCTAGAAGCACAATGGCTATAGAGGAGGCTGTAGAAATTACCATTATAGGTAGATGGGCAGTGGAATACGAAGAGATATCAGAGGACAGGTTGGTCATTTCGCATCGCTCGGAAGATTAACCGTGACCGTGAACACGGGCTGTGGGAGGAGGCTGTAGAAATTACCATTATAGGTAGATGGGAAGTGGAATACGAAGAGATATCAGAGGACAAGTTGGTCATTTCGCATCGCTCGGAAGATTAACCGTGAATGCAGGTTGTGGGCCATGTTAGAACCGTCGCTCACTCAGCCCATCTCATATACTAAGCCCATTTCATACTTGGTATACGACGACCTTTTTCCCTTTTTCCTAAAACCATCAAAGCCCATAGGGCGCCGCGAAGCGCGCCGAAAGTTCTAGTTTAATAAAATAGGTACAATATGATCAATATAAAGTATGACTTGCCTTGCTCTGGAGATTGGGGAACCTCGGTGACTACTTCGAGGTAGACGGACTCGCTGGAAAGCTTGGAATCTACACAACAAACAAAGCACTCAACAATACACCGTAAAAGCCTACTGAAATAGCATTGAAAAGTATTTTAATGGATCTTGACATTTTTCTGGATCTAATAAAATTTGAATGGACTAAAACGGAGCTCGGATTAAAAATATATGAATTTTAGAAGATTACTTGCGATTTTTAAACTAAACAGAAAAGACTAAATTAATTATTGCGCAATTAAGTCCCGGGACGACCCAAGCATTGCGCGCGATCGGGCTAGGGCAGATGTCATGCTGACGTCACCATGAAACGGCGCAGTCGGGCATCGCGGGCCGACGCAAGCGGTGCGGTCGGCTCGGTCCACAGTGGACCGAGTCCACGGTGGGAGGCGAAGGGGCGGCCGGGCAGACAAGCGGCGCTCCATGATTGGCTGGTGCGGCGGCGGCTCGGATCGGGATGCGTGGCACCCATCGAGCGGCGGTGGCCGATCGGACGGCGGGGCGAGGGTGCGGGATCAGGCGGCTCGGATGCGTCCAATCCGGCCGATCGGACGGCGCGGAAGGGGCGACGTCTAGGGTTAGGGTTTGCATGGGCACGGTGGCCTGAGCTCGCTGGCCATGGCCGCGCGGCGGCCAACCGAGCTTCGGCGTTGCGGGAAACGGTGGTGGTGGGCGGTGCGGAGCTCAGGAGACAGCCGCGACGAAGAGCGCCGCGGCTCGGGATGGCTCGTGATGGCTCAGGACACGGCAACATGGGAAAACCGAAGGGGAGGAGCGGCGGTGAACTCACCGGAGACGGGGAAGACGATGGCGGCGGCGACAATTTTGAGGCTAAAAGACACGGGAACAAAAGGGGAACACGCGGCGCCGACAATGGGATTTTATAGGGGCGCAAGGAGATTGGATTGCACACGTGATAAGCGCGAATTCCTCGCCGAAGCAATCGGACTCAGAGGGAGAGAGGGAAAACGGCGGCGGCGGTTTGCGTGCGGATAAGGCCGCCTCGGCGTGCGCGGGATGCGGGGATGGGTGCGGCGGCTCGGGCTCGGGCCCGGCGCGGTCGCTCAGCCCAAGGCTGGAGGGAGAGGGGAGGCCGGCGAGGAGGCGACTGGGCCATTGGCCCTGTTTGGAAATTGGGTAGGAAAAGGAGCAGGCCGTACAGTAAAAAAAGAGAAAGGGAAAAGGATTTTAGGACTTAATTAAATTGTGGATTTCTTAATTAATTGGTTAAAAATAGTTCCACTCGCTCTCCGAAAATTCTCGTAAAAATCCCGTTAGTGTATTTTGACACGTAGAATTTAAGAAAAATCCTACCATGCCATTTCCATTTATTAAGTGAATTTTAAAATTAATTATTGTCTCCAGCTTAATTTCGGAAATTCCAATTATTTCAGGGTAAATTATTTAAACGATTTAGGGGCAAAACTCGGGGTGCGACATTTAGGCAACATATAAAGTTGGCCTTGTCGGATGACAAGACCCACACACTTATTATTGAATATAATTGAACACAAATCTGGTTTGAAGTAACAATTATATCCATCATCCGCCAAGCATGATACGAAAATCAAGTTTTTACTTAAAGACGGTACATAGACAACATTCTGCAAATAAAGTATGAAGCCAATATTTAATTCTATTGGATGATCTCCAATTGCTTCAACTTCGGCCTTGACATCATTTGCAACTCTAATGCATCTTTCTCCTCTTGTTAGGATCTTCCTCGTACGGAATCCCTTTCTTCACGAGATGCTTTACGAATTCAATGCAATCTTTTTGATAATGTCCCTTCTTCTTGCACCACCTGCTAGTGTCCTTCTCCACTACCGTGTTGCTTGGCCGTGGACTTGGACTACTTGGTGGCGCACTTCCTTGTGCCTTAGGAGAGGCAGTATTCTGGCTGTAGGTGCTCCTCTTCTTGTTGTGCTTTACATAGAGGGCGGAGTCACCACGAGCCTTGGGTCTATCCTCTTCTTGCACACACATGGCAATGACCTTCTCAATGTCCCAGTTTTCAAGCTGTGAGCTGTAGTTTACAACAAAAGCCTCAAAATCTGAAGACAAGGAGGCAAAAATTAGGTGAACTTAGAACTCATCAGGGAGCACCAAGTCCATCTTCTTGAGCTTTGAAGTGACGTCACTCATCTTCAAAATGTCCTCTCTAACCCCTCTGCCAGTATACTTCATAGTCATTGATCTCTTAATGATGTAGGATCGAACAAGACCAAACAAACCTACCAGAGGGGGGTGAATGGTAGGGAAACCAAAAAAAACCAAATCTTTTGCGGAATTAAAAGATTTACCTCTTACCGATGAAACCAATCTAAAAAGCGACAATAAACAGGAATTGTTGAAGCCGCCGCCGGTCACACCGTCTTACCTGCCCCGGTCAGACCGTCCCTCCTGGCCGGTCAGACCGCCGCCTAGCCTCCGGTTGGACCGCCGCCACAACCCGTCGGTCAGACCGCGCGCACACCTGCGGTCAGACCGTGAGATCCAGAAAACACCGAAAGATGAACTCTCGAAGAAGTAGATCAAAATATTTCAACCTTATTGCATCTAAAAGTGTTTACAAAGTGCAACAACAGCCCTCCTCACCAAAATCTCGACCTAACTCAAAAACCCTAGCTATTCTCTCAAGGTTCGCTCTTGAAAATCGATGTCTAGGAGGCACACCCTCCCTCTCTATTTATACATGCAAAATCCTCCTACTCAAAGTAGGAGTAGAACTCCTATTCACAATAGGACTCAACCTCCCACTCATAATAGAAATAGAACTCCTATTCCTAAAAATACTACAAAGCCTCCTGTGGATCTCCTGTCATCTAAACATCCTGCCCAATCTGCATCAGAATATGCACTAACAATATTGAAAGAAGATTTCTCAATCCTGATTCCAAGACCAACTGTCCCCTGTATATACCATAATATTCTTTTCACTAAAGCCCAATGTATAACAGTAGGACTATGCAAGAATTAACAAACCTTATTAACAGAAAATGATATATCAGGCCTAGTTAAGGTTAGATATTGTAAAGCTCAAACAATACTTCTATATTGAGTTGCCACTAGTATAGATCCTCTCATCTATGACGGGGTCTCATCTGCCTAGGTTTTATGGACCGTCACAACGAAATCATCTCAAACGGGCCTAAAAAGAGGCCGACAAAGAAATACTCGCACAGACATGTTAGATGTGCAAAAAACTCGAGCCTGTCACGGGTGATACCTATAAGTGACGGGCTCAAATCACGGCCAGACAAAGATAACCTACAATATCTTTGTCGGGCCACAACAGAAGCCCGTCACCGATGACACTCGTCGGTGACGGGCATCAACGTGAGGCCCGATTGAGATAACAATTACGCCCATCACCGATGAGTGTCATCGGTGATGGGCTCCAACCTGAGGCCCAATTGAGATAACAATTAGGCCCGTCACCGATGAGTGTCATCGGTGATGGGCTCCAACACATGATATGCTTTGAAATCATTTAACCTAGCCCGAGCGCCGATTCAGATCTACACATGAGTGCGAGAGTTTTCTAAGTCCTCACATTGCGAACCCTAGCGCCAAAGCTGTCTCTCGAAGCTGGTCGTCACCATCCCTCGAGCCCTCCCGAGCCCAGCACTGTCGTTCTCCCTCTCCACCACCGAGCACCGCCATCCCTAAGCCCGAGCGCCGCCATCCCCGAGCCCGAGCGCCACCGTCCCCGAGCCTGGCCATCGAGCGCCACCATGCTCCAAGTAAGTCCATCTCCCTCATGTGCTGTTGTGCTCCCTCATGTATACATTTGAGATGAATGCCATGCCATGCCATGTATCCGCTATTTCCCCCTTTGTTTCAATCAAAACCTAGCCGTCGCGTCTAGTTTGTGCGCGTGTAACAAGTTTTTGCCCGCATTGTTTTCGTTTTGTCCTCTAATTCAAAGTCGATTTTTAAAACGGCCTTAACTTTCGCATACAGACTCCGATCGAAACGTTCCATGTATGAAAATCGATCAGAAAAAATTTATTTCTGAGCATTCGGCCATAGCTTTGCAATGTTTGGCGATTTTATTTTCCCCAAAAATGGCTAAGAAGATTTTATTTTTGAGCGTTTCTTCTGAATATTCCATCGGCCACGTCTTTCACTTGTTTAGACTCAAATTTGCTATGCTTACCTCTCGTGTGCTCCTAAGTCAAGAAAAAATATAAAAAATAAAAGAAAAAGTCATTTTTTGTCTTGGTCAATAGCAGATCAAAAGGAAAAATAGAGGGGGGCAAAAGAGAAAAAATATGAGCACATAGAGAGGTGCAATGTATATATTCGAGATGATGTCACTTTTGTTTCGGTTGTATAATGGGAGATGTTTTGAAATAAATTCAAATATTCATTCTCCTCCATTTCAAAAATAAATTATATATTGCTCTCCACACTTCTGTGGCCGTGGTCAGCGTCGTGACTTGGGTGGGCATCTCGCGCGACACAGACGACAGCAGGAAACTAAGAACATGCTGTTCCTGGGCCTTCCACTGGGTATACGCCGGGTTCTGAACTTTGTGACTGCTGCTGTCTTCTTTGGTGACGACGAGAACCTCTACCGGTGCCTGATTGCTCCCACCAAGGAAGCCTGACATCTGAGCACCTCGCAAGGTAGCCAGAACTTGAGCCTTCCAGATGACAAAGTTTACTTTTGTTAGTTTTTCAGAGATGATTTCGCATGGCCTGCGCTAGGGAGGAGGAAGAAGACGCCATGAAGTCGATCAAACAAGATTAGATCGATTTGGTGGAGGGTGTGGCTCTGATACCATGTGAGATGAAACGATGCCCTTCCTCCAGGCTCACTTACATGTTGATATAGCTGTCCGCTGTTGCGAGATGGGATTTGATTGTTCTTGCAGGAATTCATGCAGCATATAGGAGGGTTTGCGTAGCTCCCTACCACTTCACGACTTCTGTGTTTGGATTGTGAGATGAAACGATACCCTTCCTCCAGGCTCGCTTACGTGTTGATATAGCACGGAAAAAGCCCCGGCGTGGTGCAAATACAGAGTTTGGATACGATTCAATCTGGCACTACTGCATGCGATAACGCGCATGAAAACAACCAAAGCAGAAAACCCGAAAACAGAAAAACAGCCTATACAGCTTATGTGTAGTGCGCATATCTATCTACCAAACTACCAAAACTTATCCTATCTAACATGGATTGGTTTCTAACACGGATTAATCTTTTCCATATTTTTTGTTACATGTATAACTATCGGAGCAATTCTCCTGATCGTCACCACATCGTTGTGAGAGGTGCAGCACCACGTCCAATCTACTGCACAAGGCCAAAGTCCGACCAATTGCCAACAGTTGCATCTATATGCAAATATGATGCTTGTTCCATTCATGCATTGTTACAAGCAATACATCTTTCTATATATTTTTGTTACTACTAATCAGATTGTTTTGCGCTTTGAGTGCATATGCTCACGACTAATGACCTCAACTGTTGGTAAAATTACTGCTCAGACACGGCGAGCAAAAAGCACCATGATACAAATCAATGTACCTGGCCATATCATCAAGGTCGATCATTCCAATATTAGTCGTCAACCGGTGTGTCGTTCTAATATAATTTTATGTAGATTGAAATTAAATTGTAGATTAATCTCCTGGCGTTTTCCTGTTTTCATGTGTCGCTTAGCTGAGATCGAGGTGAAGCTGTCGGTGGCCTTCGCCATTGCTGATTGGTGACCTCACCTTCACGCCAGCCAATTACGTCATTGTTGCTACGCGTCCTCATCATCGTCACCGGCTTGTCTCTGCCACCGTCGATTGGTTTCTTCGCCTTCCACGGTTGGCCTACGCTTCCACCGATTTTGGGTGTCTTCGTATTCGTCACCGGCTCGCCTCTGCCGCCGCCGACTGATGTCCTCGCCTTCACGGCTGGCCTACTCTGCGACCGATGATGGACGTCTTCGTCTTCACCGTCGGCTGCCTCTGTTGCTGTCTGTTGGTTTCTTCGCCTCCATCGTTGGTGGATTTTGCCGCCATTGCTGATGGTGACATTATCTTCACTATCGGTCACCTCCGTCTCATGAACTAGTCTACTCAACTCCACGGCTGTGCATCTCTGTCGCCATTGATGGGCAACATCGTCTTCACCACCGGCTGCCTCGTCTATCACCAACTGGTGTCTTCGCCTCCACGGCTGAGCGATCCTGCCACTGTTGCTGGGTGACTTCGTGTTCACCGTCTGCTGCCTCCACCACCACCGGCTGGTGTCCTCTCCTCCACGGTTGTGTGACTCCACCATCATCGTTGTTGGACAACTTTGTCTTCACTGTCGGCTGCCTCCGCCGCCGTCGACTAGTGCCCTCGCCTACACAACTACGCGAATACGCCACCGTTGTTGGGCGACTTCGTCTTCACTACCGACTACCTCCGTTGCCGCTGACCGGCTTTGTCACCATGGTTGGTGTACCCGTCACTGTTGCTAGGCAACTTCATCTTACTGTTGTTGGCGACCTTGTCTTCTCTACCGGTTGTTTTTGTTGTTGCCGACTGGTCTGCTTGCCTCCATGGCTATGTGTTTTCTCCACTATTATTGGGCTATCTCGTCTTTACCATCGGTTTGCCTCTGTTGCCGTCGACTGGTGTCCACGCCTTCGTGGCTGTGCGACTTTGCCACCATTGTTGGGCAACTTCATCTTCATCGTCTTCATCGCTGGCAACCTATGATGTATCTACTTCGCTAGCTTTGGTACTTCACCAACCTCGACATCTCTGAGAATCTCAAAACCTCTACATGCACCACCAGATACGACATTGCACTAATCTACTGCAACAAGTGTTGCTCCAATCCTCAAGCTTTCTACTCGGACATCCTCAACACATATCTTTGATCAAGCGATGTCTATTCGACGACAAGAAGCTATAGTTCTTAACTCTATGTTCAGTTGTTTCCCAACTAAGCATAGAGTCGAGGGTTGCACAAACACAAGACTAAATTCGAAAGAGAAGACGTTTTGTTTCAGCAACTCCAGCGTTCTCACCGATAACTTTGGCTCCCAACTGATGCCATGGCCTACTCCAAGTTTCTCAAGTGTCAAGTTTGAGATTTAATCTACATGTCCTGGCTAGATTCAACTCTGCCCTTTGGAGTTCAACTCAGATACGGCTTTGAGCCTCCAAAATTTGGGCCTAGGGAGTTTCGAGTCATCAATCAATCAACTCAGATTCAACTAGTTGAACAGTAGCATCAACATCTATTTTCTTCCACGTGAAACATCCCCAATAGCTACAACAATCTTCACCACTAAGTTTTACCATCATTGTCACAAATTAAGAGGTGTTGCATCAATCTTCGCCAAACACACACTAATGTCAAGACAACTACTCGAGCATGGAAATTGTCTTCTCAATAGTTTATTATCATTGATATCACCGCAGGCACCTTTGTCGTCGACATTATCTTCATCTCTGGTCAACTATTCCCAACTAGCACTATCGCAACAACAGGCCATGCAGCTATCGAATTCATTCCTTAATCAACACATTTGGGCTTGTCTCTGTCACCACCGACTAGTTTCTTCACCGTCCCGGTTGGTGAACTCCAATGCATTGATGGGCAACATTATCTTCACCGTTGGCTGTCTTCATCATTGCTGGTTGATTTCTCCGCTGCCGCTGATGGGCCTCTTCACTTTCACCATCGTCTAACATCAGTCTTTGGTGTCAGCATGCATGAGGGTCTGCATGCCCACACCTTCTTCCCGGCTAGTTTCTCTGCTCCCGGAACCTGGACCTGGTTGGGGATGAGATTTTATTAAGTTGATGGCTTCGTCAACAAGTACTCGCCCACTAAAATAAAAATGCTAAGTCAATATTAATTTCTTTCTTTATATAATATTTTATTTTTCCACTGCCTCAATACATTAATTGGTTCCCTATTAAGTAGTGAGTTGGGAGCTACATAACTTATATATTCCGCCTTTTTGAAAATTTGATTTGTGTTTTCCTGTACCTTCATGAATTTATCCTCCTAGCAGAGCATTCTCATACAGCACGGAGATGGCAAAGACAATAATCCATGTTCACCCGGGAAATCTGTCACTCAAGAGAAGATGAAGACTTATACATTGGAATAATTTAAGGGTATTGGTTGGCATTTTTGGATCGAGGTCCAATATGTTCACAGCCCAAGTTTTCAAATGTGGTGGAGCCATGTGTCTTATAGGGACTTAAGCATATTCGTTTTTACGATATACGCACGGTGTGAAACCAATACCTTAAAAATTCCTTTGTTCGCTACATAAAGGCTTTTTATTAAAGTCATTTGCTATGCGATTTTTAAAGGTAACCTTTCTAAATTGGCTTCTTCTTCATAAAAGTCAGGTGCTATTTGGAATTTTTTAAGACGTGTTGGCCTAGAGCTCAAAGCATTATATTATGTCATGGTTGGCCTAGTGCTACGTGCTTTCTATTATTAAGTCACGGTTGGCCTAGAGCTACGTGCTTCTTATTCTTAAGACACGGTTGGCCTAGAGTTTCATGCATTATATTTTAAGCAGTCGGTATATCATTTGAGTCATGTTGCTCGGGGATTCACACTACATAATTGATATTAAGTCACTTAGTTGACTAAGATTATGCTTATTAGCTATATGTTTTGTTGTTTCTCAACTAAACACATAGTGGGGGCTACACTTAATAGGTGCATCTATTCGACACACCTATTTATTTAATCTTTTGGACAAGACTTCTACAACCATTTTGTAAGATATCAACATGGAGGACTTAAGAAGGAAGCACTCGGGAAGCCTTTTCCAAGGAAGCTTGAAGCACTCAGTAGCAATAATGAACCACAGAGAAGACTACAACTCGACTATAGATGTCTTGGGGTTACCGTGGATGATATGGGTACCAGGTACTCACACGACCTGCATATCCTACTAGAGATCGGAAGTGGACCAGATCCATGTATTATATAATAGAGTAAGACTCGGTCATAGTATTGCCTTGTGTTTGATGACAGAGCCTAGAGTCCTAGTTGAATACTAATATGTAATAGATTAGAAAAATGATGTTGTATCTAGCTAGGTTTTCCACTTTTGTAACCCTGCCGCCAACCTATATGAGGTGGGCACGGGCCTCTCAAGGGCAACTAAAACAATAAACACTATCAAATCATAAGATCAATACAACACTGTGTGGATTCAATTCTCAAAGAGAAGTAGGGTATTACCTCTCATCGAGAGAGCCTAAACCTGTCTAAATCTTTCTCTTTCAAATCCATCCACTTTTAGGTCTCGTACGCTACCTTTTTCATTATTGCCAATTTTCATAATCAGCATTGTATACATGTAGCACATTTACCGCAGCCTATTACACTCTCCCCAAATAAATGAAGAGACATTTATTTGTTCACTTTATTGTAAAAAACAAACGTACCATTTATTGGTAAAATCAAACTTTGACAATGTCAAGATGTGAATGTTGTGTTTACTTTGACACTTTCCCAATTTTTGGTATTGTTTTGTGAGTAGAAGTTTCTAAAATTACAAAATGTTAGTAGGATTTGGGAAGGTTGTGGTGAAAAAGAACTTTAGTTTGTTGCCTAACCAAAATCTGATAATGCTAAAATTTGGTATGGTTGATTTTGGCAACAAATTGAACAATCTCTTATTATATGATAATCATTATAGGAAGACATCACAATCTGAGATAATGATTAAATTAGGATGGAGCAAGTATCAAGGAAAAAAAGAAGGAAAGAAAACGAGAAGGAGATGGAGTGCTACTGATTAATTGACTAGAAAGGAGAAAAAAAAGGACGAAGTAGTATTAGAAAGGTTGGCCCACTTTAAAGCCACATTATATTTTTAGACTATATTCTGAGACTGAAATATATCTTTAATATAGACAAATTCTTAGATTAAAACTATACCTTTTTTAAAAAGACTAAAAGTGTTGTAAGAATTTTGGAGGATTTCATTCCTATTGGATTAATTTTTTCTAGATAGTCTTTTGAATCAAAGGAATGGACACAAAATGAATACTATGAAATTTGGAATGCCTCATGCCATACAAGTACAAGTTTTGGAGGAAATTTCATATAAGGTAGAATTGAATCTCATAGAAATTATCCTTTGAATCTTTATCTCTCCTCTAATTTCTCTGTATTTTCTACGGTCCAATCAACCAACCATTCTCAACCATTCTCATGTTTTGCAATTTTTATTTTATTGTTTTGTTTCTGTCAAAATTTACGTTTTTTCTATTCCTATATTTTTCGAAATCCTTTCAAAAGGGGATTACATCTGAGACAAAATTTAAACTCTACAATTTGCCATATTTTAGGACCGGGAAGTAACTTTTGTTTGTGTGCATCTAGCGTCAGAGCAGACATGTAAAAGGTAATGCAGAGTAATAATAATAAAAAATCTACAGCTCCTCTCTTCCGGCAACATGATTTCACCCTATTTCGTATACATACCCTTGGACAATTAATTAACCCTAAATACTTCTGCTGGCAAAATATAGAGAACATTCTGAGCTAACAGCTAGCAACTGCACGAACATCACCTCCGGTTATCCATCTATATTGTAGGAAGTAGAGTAATTAGTACGCGTCCACTATACATACAGATATGGTGATTAATTTTATTAAAAAAACCCTGATTCCAAAAAAAAACTCCTAGAATGAGAAGAAAAATAAAAATTAAACCAGCACATCCATCAAAGCTATTATTTTCATCCGAAAATATAGCAATATAGGTTCGATTAAACGCAGGATGAAACTAGGAATCTTGAGAGTGTTTAATCTGGTTTTAGTTTACTCTGTACAATATTTTAGATACATCTAACTGAATCTATACTATCTGCTTATACAGTGACAACGGGTCATACCCTTTTCAAAATTGTTATTGTCATAAACAAACCCACTGTACATAGCTACATCATAATATCTCTAATTAATGAGTAAAATATCATAAAATTAGATATTTAAGACGTCGTATCATAAAATTATAATATAATTTAATATTGTTATCACAAAACTATATATAATGTTTAAAATTGTCACAATTCAAATTTTTACCACTACTATTATATGGGAGGTTTTACAATTGAATTCATCCTAAATTTTATGATAATTTTATTATTAAATCTATAGCTTTGTGATATTAGGTTTTATATATATGTAGTTTTATCGTAACTTTAGTTCTACATATATAATTTTGTGATTCAGCCCGTTAAATTTATAATTTTATGGTAGTTTAACCATAGTATGTCTAGTTTTACGAAATTAACTCCTAATTAATCTTTCACGGTCTTCAATGCTGCTTTGATGCTCCCCGATATCACCCCAATTTTCTAACGTACCTCAAAGACTGTCAGTCAGAAGTAAGCTCTTTTTACCAACATGTATTAGTATAGTTTTACATATTATTAATGTCTTCATTCGTCCGAGAATATATAACCATTTTCTTTACAAATATTTATATATATAACACTAAAAATTACTATACTTTTTAACATGATGATAATATTACGTAGTAATGCTCGGTTATCATCAAATACAACACTACTCACACTAATCTACATGAATGTAAAATGAGAATGAGGGTATTCCACTTTAGTTCATGTCTAAGACTTAACATATATGCTCGTATTTATAGATAATAATTATTTTAATAATAAAAGACATATTCGTTAATAATATGATGATGACTTTATTAATTTTAATATATATTTTAAAATATATTGCTCCAATCTTTCAAAAAATTCATAAAGCGTGTTTATCGGGATAAATGGACGCACCTTGCTCGCATGAAAAATCAAAGATGATGAGTGCCATTTTGGATAAGAGGATTAGCTATCTGAAAAGTGGCCCTATTAAATTCTGTGCTGGCAGCATTCCAAGCGAAGGACACCAAGTGTGGGCCCACCACCCAAAACATTCTGTTCAAGGCAAATAAGCTTAGCTCTATACGCCCCTATAAGAACAAGAGATCCTTCTCTCCTAATCCTAAGAGTCGACACGAATAAGGCAACCAAGAAAGCAGGAAAAAACACAAACACACAGAAAGGAAGAAAGATGAAGAGGTCATCGCCATGGCGTAAGCTCGCCGAGGCCGAGACCGCCGTCAACCGCGCCGTGGCGGCGACACGCGTCGGCAGGTACTTCAAGCTGGAGGCGCGCAAGAGCTCATTCACCAAGGAGCTCCGCGCCGGCGCCGCCACGTTCCTCACCATGGCGTACATCATCTCCGTCAACGCCGCCATCCTCACCGACTCCGGCGGGCCGTGCACCGTGAGCGACTGCACGCCGGTGGTCGTCCGTAACTCCACGGCCGTGCCCGGACCGGAATGCACGGTTGGGTCTAACCCCGGGTACGAGCAGTGCCTTGGGCGCACCAAGAGCGACCTGATCGTCGCGACGGCGGTTGCCGCCATGGCTGGATCCTTCGCCATGGGCGCGCTCGCTAACCTCCCGCTTGGTCTGGCTCCCGGAATGGGCGCTAACGCCTACTTCGCGTACAACATGGTTGGCTTCCATGGCTCGGGTTCAATCCCTTACAGCACGGCGCTCGCCGGCGTGATGGTGGAGGGCATTGTGTTCTTCATCCTGTCCGCCGTCGGGCTCCGGTCGAGGCTAGCGCGGATGATCCCTCGCAATATCCGCCTCGCCACGGCGGTCGGCATCGGCTTGTTCCTGGCGTTCACGGGGCTGCAGGCGCACCAGGGCGTCGGCCTCGTTGGCGCCAGCCCGTCGACACTAGTGACGCTCACCGGGTGCTCCGAGACCGACCCTGCCACCGGCGCCTGCCTCGGCGGCTCCATGCGGAGCCCGACGTTCTGGCTCGGCGCCGTCGGCTTCCTCATCACGGCCACCTGCCTCACCAGGGACGTCAAGGGCGGCATGATCTACGGCATCGTGTTCGTCACCGTCGTATCGTGGATCAGGGGCACCGCCGTGACGGTGTTCCCGGACACCGCGGCGGGCAATGCCGGCTTCGACTACTTCAAGAAGGTTGTGGACTTCCATACGATCACGACCACCGCCGGGCGGCTCAGCTTGGGCGGCCTCCGCCACGGCAACGCGCTGCTCGCCGTGTTCACGCTCCTCTACGTCGACGTCCTCGCCACGACGGGGACAATGTACTCCATGGCCGAGTACGGCGGGTTCACGGACGGCGCCGGCGGGGGATTCGACGGCGAGTACCGTGCGTTCCTCGTCGACGCCGGGTCGACGGTGCTGAGCGCTGCGCTCGGGAGCACCACGGTGACGACCTACGTCGAGTCCACGGCGGGGATACGGGAGGGCGGCCGGACGGGGGTGACCGCCATCACCGTCGCGGCGTGCTTCCTGGCGTCGCTCTTCTTCGGCCCCGTCCTGACGAGCGTGCCGCCGTGGGCTGTCGGACCGTCGCTGGTGCTCGTCGGCGCCATGATGATGCGCGTGGCCAAAGACATCGAGTGGGCGGACATGAAGGAGGCTATCCCGGCGTTCGTGACCATGGCGCTCATGCCGCTGACCTTCTCCATCGCCAATGGCATCATCGCCGGCTTGGGAGTATACATAGCGCTGCACTGCTACGACTGGGCAAGGCTCGCTTACCTCAAGGCGAGCAAGGTGCTCGACGAGCGCCGCAACCAGGTCGCCGCCTCCTCGGCCAGCGAGGCCAGCGGCATCACGGCGACGGCGGCGGCGGCGGACGAGGTGTGACACGTTGACGACGCTTGGGCTGTTACCTGTTGGTCAGGAGCATCTAGTAGACTAATAGTCAGTTGTTAGTCTCTGTACTTGCGTTGTTGCCAGATCCCTGATGAATTTGGACGGGGCATAATTCTGTGCTTGGAAAAAGAAATGGGAGCGGGCTCTGGCCGATTCTTGATGTGTAGTAATGAGATGTCTGTACTTTGACCATCATATCAAAGTTCCCATTTGATTCCCCTAGCTAGCACGTTTTTTTGCCTTACAAATCTGTGATCTCAGCAATGCTATCATAGCTATAAGAAACTTTATCAATTTTCTGTATAGAGCCTGAACTGTTTCTTAGAAGAAAATTTTATGAATATTATATAAGGGTATTGCATTCTAAACTAACCTTTTAAGTCTTATTTTCTGTTAACACTTTTCTTAAACTACTCAACTATGTATTCCATGTGAAAGTTTTTATATTGAATATGCTTTATAAAATCAAATAAATTTATTTCTTAGTTTTTAATAATTAATACTACTAAATTATTTTATATACTAATCATATTTTTTGTATTGTGTGTTGGTAATTATTCTCGTAAAAAGACATACCCTTAGCATTGAAAAATCTTTTGACGAGTGCAAGCAAACTAACGCTGTTCGTTCAGCGACCCCGCCTCAAGTGATAAACAGAGCACTCACTCTTCTTTCATTAACATTAACTAGGAAAAGTCCCCGTCCAGTGCAACCGATAAAAAACAGTCCACCTATCTATTATATCATATAGATAGCTTAAAAAATAGCATGATGTTGATTTTGAAGCCTTAATTTCTCTTATATTATTGAAGGAAAAAGTGACTTCGGTAGGACTTTCTCCGCCAAAAAAAATTCACTTCTAAGAATGTATCTGATCATGCATTTTGTTCAGATACATCTTTAGATTGATCATTTTATGAAACAAAAGGCGAAATAGGTTCAAGCTATAATGGTGTAAAATTGCAGCGGAAAATTATATCATTGTAACTATAACAATATCATTAACATATCTAGGATATGTCCAACTAAAAATAAAATTGTTTATATTTCATTGCAATGCATATGGTTTTTTTTATAGAGGGAGAAATTTGCGAAAGTATATTTTATAATGAGACAACATAAAGTACACAACTGTGTCCGCATGCAGTGGCACATGCAGGATGCAGCCATGTCTCCCAGGCTCCTCACTCTCTGCATTCTGCAAGCAACAAGTCCTTCTAGATGCCAAAAAAACAGAGAAAACAAAAGAATTGAAAAACCGACCATGGGGCTTAGCCTCGTGCCGGACCACACCATCTCCGCTGTCTGTGCTGTGGGCATGCTCCTCCTGCCACGTCATGCTCCAAGCCTCCGACCCCCGTGCTGCGCTACCAAATCAGATCCTCTAATCTAAGTTACATGACTTTGAATCTCTAACGTTCCATACGTATAGAATCTATATATCAGTGACTCAAAGTTACCTGGCTTTAAGTCTGAGGAGCCACTTTTGCTGTGCTACTCACTCCTCGTGCTTCGCCTCGCTCCCCTCCACTAGGCCCGTAGCATGCCTCTTCATCACTGCATACTATTGGGGAAAGGGGCTTTAGTTCCGGTTCGTAACCCCTTTTTGTCCTGGTTCTCGAACCGGGACTACGAAACCGGGATAAAAGATCGGCATCTTTAGTCTCGGACGAAATAACTCGGACAAAAAAACTTTAGTCCTGGTTGGTAACACCAACCGAGACTAAAGATATTGGCGCCACCAGAAACAAAAAAATATTTTTTTATTGTTTTTTCTCTCGCTGCTCCCAATTACCCCAAATACAAATGAAAAATTGATATTCCCAAATACCATCTCAATTTGACATCACCTACTATCAAAAATTCACATATCACAAATTTATATACCAAATTCCACAAATCGAAACCATATCCAAATATCACAAATCTGACAGATCACAAATCATAGATTAAAATCACAAATCTATCAATACAATGTCATAAATCATCAAATACATCAAGAAAAAATACAGACCACAGTGCATGCCGATCGGCCCGCAACGCCTCTCGCCCTTGCGGCCGCCGCCTCCCTCTCACCCGCGTGGCCACCACCGCCCGCTCGTGCAGCTGCCACCGCTTGCCCGCGCGAGAGAGATCAGGAGAGCTTCGCGAGAGAGATCACGAGAGCTGAGGTGAGGGGAGAGGAAGATAGAGAGATGTGAGGGGAGAGAGAGATACATCTGAGAATAAGGATAAAATAGACAGAGGTAGAGCCGCATGCGCGAGGAGATAAGACCAAGGAATTTTTTTTGTCCTGGTTGATACAATGAACTGAGAAAATATTGATCTTTAGTCTCAGTTGATAACATCAACCGGGACTAAAAATAATGGGATCTGATATGGGCCGTGGATTTTTTAACCGGGACTAAAAATAAACTTTTATCCCGGTTGATGTTATCAACTAGGATTATAGAGTTAACCGAAACTAAAAATATTTTCCACTCTCGATTTCTATTGAAATTGAGACTATTAAAGATTTGGGCACATAGATCAAAAGATCATTTCTTCGATAGTGACAGTGGCCATGGGCGCTGAGCTCGGCGTTACCTGCCGGCGGGTTGCCGCGACACCTGCGAACCTCTTCGCCAATGCGAAGTGCACACCAATGGAGGTACTGAGAAAAATCATATGTAGGCATCGGTGGTCACGTTGCCGTCGTCGAGCCGGACATGGTGGATGTGTGGGGAAGGATTGCGGGGAAAGAGAGTTGAAGGACTAAAAACACGCGTCCTGCGTGAATACCAATCGTGTGCCCATCCTGCGACGCTTTCTAGAATCGTAAGTTAGCGCCCCTAACGTTAGCGTACCTAGTACTGATGTGTTCCCGTGCACAACATCGTCTATTTCAAAATGGACGATGGACCAAAATTAAAGTGAACACATATAATCATCTTAATCTTTATAATAGATAAAGATAATAGATAAATATAAAGATCGACTTTAAGAGGTTATATGATATGTACCTTAAAAGCATTCTTCAATTTCAACTAAAAGCAAAAAACTCTACCAAAGTGTGAATGTATTAAACTATATATATGTATGAAAGCACATTCAAGAAACAGGAAAAGTTATTTTTTTCGCATCACTGAATTTTAACTGAAGTTTAGAAAATGTTCATACGTTTAAAACTGAACACAATTCAGCTTAAAACTATCGTAATAACCCATCGTTCCTTAGCCTTAGGTACGGTTTTGAGAGTAACATAACAATGACATGGAAATGTATATGTGGAGATTATGGCAATCGGGTATCTACATGGCAAGCTTATCCGACTGGAGATAGGGATAGGTTGTGCCTACCAAATATGTAAATCAACTACGACTTGGGTATTACGTTGCCGATTAGATAAGGCAACGGCTCATAGTCATAGTTTGGTAAGATTGAAGAAACCGACTTAGAGTAAGATATGATTTTCGACTTGTAAGCCCGCCTCCCAAGACTATATAAGGGGGTAAGGGCGTCCCTTGAGGATATCAGGGTTGATGAGCAAGAGCTTTAGACTTTAGATATATAAGATCACGAGATCAATAAAGACACTCGGCGGATCGAATCCCCGAAACAGGAGTAGGGTATTACCTCACGAGAGGGCCTGAACCCGTCTAAATCGTTGTTTTCCACCTAACCCATTGTGCTTGGCGATCTTGACTCGCACCCCCAATTTTCTATTGCCGAAACCGAGTTTCGGCGGTTGGCGCGCCGTAGGGGCCGCGCGTCAAGATTTCTTCAACAATCTCGCCGACAAGCGTGATGGGATCTCCTTCAGATTCTCGCGACTTCGCCGCCAACTTCTTCAACGATTCCTCCTTCGACTCGGATTCGAACCGGTCGGTGGGAGAAATCCACTCGACATCGTTCGAACTTCCGAACAGCGCCACAATCTACAACGACGTCTTGAAGACCAAGATGCAATCTACTTTCTCCGACGACGGACTTCACTCGGCACCACTCGGATTACCGAATACCGTCGAAATCTGCACCGATCTTCTCGTCTCCCCAACGGAGACGATCTACACGGAAGAAGACCTCTCGGTACCGTTTGGGTTACCAAACGCCGTCGAGATCTACGGCAAACTCCTCTCCCCGAGTCGAGGTCGACCCACTGGAGGAGCCCACTCCCCATGCTCGACTCGGACTGGAACGATCCAGGCACGGGTTACCCAGGGCTAAGGGAGGTCGCCGTCATCCTCCCGTCATTCGGCTCATGCTCATCTTCGGAGCTCAACGAATATCTCAGCTCCGCCGGCCTTGACGACCTCTATGGCATCCTCGGACGAAGTCGACGACTCCGACCGCAACAAGGACTACGAGCCAAAGTGCTTTGACGTCCTCATGGTGAGGTGGCCGAGTCCGACTCAGCCATGGCCCGCAGGCTTGCGGAAGAAGAGCGAGCCGGGATCGAGCAAGAGCGCAAGGGCGGAAGAGGAGAAGCAACACAAAGAAGAAGCCGACGAAGAAAGCGGGATCTAAGGGCAGCCGGACGATCCGCTCAAGAGACTATTCTTCAAACCCGAGTCTGCAACACCAATATCTTTCAGACGCCACAACAGAACGCTGTTGCTGCCCTCACACTCCTGGACACCGTCATCGAGACGGCGCCCCCCGACGTGACTCCAATACTAGAGAAGATCAAGACCATTGTTGCAGCTACAGCCAACGGTCATCCCTCCACCTCAACACGAAGGCCGACTGAGTCTGTGGCTGAAACGCCCGACAGAAGCCGGCTCCCGCCGCTAAGGTCAAGGGATTACAAAAGGCCCGAACCAGACCGGTCGACTACCAGGCCGAGAGGCCCACGCCACGAGTCCACACAGAAGTACCAAGAGCAAACGGCCAACTCCCGCGACAAACGACATGGACGTCCACCCGTCCACCACCACGTCCGCCGCAACAACAGCTCCAGCTACCCAACCAGCCAACCGAAGACCCCGCCGAGCGATCTGCGGGAAGTCCTCGATCGCCGCTACCAGGAGCGAGACCGACGCACTCGGGAAGATCGGAGGATCACCCGATAGCGGCGACGACGGAGTGCCGGCTTTCACTGGGAGCTTCGCCGAGTGCACGGCCGAATGGTTTTAAGCCAACGGGAATAGAGAAATATGACGGCAAGACGACCCCGAGGCATGGCTTGCCGTCTCACACCTCGCCATCCGCGCAGCGGTGGCGACACCAAAGCTATGGCCAATTATCTTCCAGTGGCCCTCGCCAACTCCGCCAGAAACTGGCTCACGAGCCTGCCAAGAGGCTCAATCGGCTCGTGGAGCGAGCTGAGGGACCACTTCATCGCCAACTTCCAAGGAACCTTCGAGAGGCCCGGCACACACTTCGATCTATACAACGTCATCCAGAAGCCGGACGAGCCTTTGAAGGATTACATCCGGCGCTTCTCCGAAAAGCGCAACAAGATCCCCAACGCCACCGATGACATCATCATCGCCGCCTTCCAGAGGGGAGTCCGTGATGAGCTGTTAATTGGAAAGTTTGGGCGCAAGCCACCGAAGACGGTGAAGCAAATGTTCGAGACGGCGAACTCCTACGCCAAGTCCAACGATGCAATCAAAGCGGCATGCCAAGCCCGGCCTGACAAAAGGGATGACAAGCACTCGAAGGAAGCCGACATCCGAGGAAGGATAACGGCGCAGCAATCGGGCCTAGAAAGATCGCAAGCGCCGGCACGAAGACTGGTTGCCACAACGTCCGATTCTCAACACCGTCGCCGAGTTGCGGCTTACGACACGATCATGAACGATTGTGAACGCTCAGTGCACGCATCATCTACAAGCAATTCGCAGAGCAATATGCGACACGGTTAAACAAGAAGCCGACTAATGAAACCGGTCCATCGGGAACCAAGAAGAACAACCCGACGAAAATCGAGCCTTTTCAAGTCCCACAATATCTACAATGGTCGAAGGTGGCCATCACGTTTAATCGCTCGGATCATCCCGACCGAGTGGTTCACCTAGGCGTATCCCTTGGTACTTGATCTCGTGGTTCGAACATCAAGTCGAAGCGCGTCCTCATCGATGGGGGCAGCGTCCTCAATCTCTGTTCGTCAAGACCTGGATGAGATACAAATCCCGAGAACCGAGTTGAAGGCAAGCTCAGCCCCCTTCCACGGAGTGATCCCGGGCGTCGTCCACACCACTCGGGCACATCGCCTTTCCGGTCACCTCCGGAGTTCGCGAGAATTTCTGAACGGAGAATACCACCTTCGGGGTGGTCGACTTCAAGACGGCCTACCACGCGATCATCGGAAGCGACGTCAAGTAAGCCTTCACCTGCGACAAAGAAAGCTGCGATATGGCCCAATCTTGTGAGAGATCATGTGGCCGGAAGAAATTCGACGGCTACATCAACATCTCGAAGAGGGTGAAATTCGTACAAAGAAGATAGCCAAGTCGGGACAAGGCGAGCCAAAACGAAGAAAATCTTCCTTGATCCAGTCGGCAAGACATCTTCAAAGGATTAGAAGATACCATAGTCGCAATGTTTGGGCGCGAGCTTTCATTGTCGATGATTTGGTTCTACACAAGATCCGACCATCAAGGACCATCACAAATTATCTCCACTATGGGAAGGACCATACATAATCGCCGAGGTGACTCGGCCAGAGCATTTCGGCTAAGCGCGAAGATGGATCTATGGTGGAGAACTCTGGAATATTGAACATCTTCGACGATACTATGCTTAAATTACCATAAGTTTTATGTTGTTCTTAATCGTCAACCTCAAGCAAGATGACTTCTTGAGTTGAGTCGGGGCTGCATACGTGTCAATAAAGCATGGTTTTCTTTGATAACTTGTTTATATTTAGTTTATCATTGTTTATTGTTTTGATTCGAGTTCAATAGATAAGGACTCGAGAATTTTTGATGATCTAATTAAGTTTTAGGCTTGGTGACAGTCGGATGAAAATTACTTAAGAAATTTTCTATGAAGACTCGGGTCAAGGCATTAACATAAATAAGCTAGATACCTACAAGTTTACATCGGAGGCATAAAGAGACCAAGATGATTAGATGAAGTGTCGAGGATGACCTCGAGGCTTCAAAAAGACTTGAGGGTTTTTGCCAAGTTATCTCGCGATTGGGCCGAGCCCATGAGAGACTTGCGGCCCGCCTAAGGTGTGGCTTGACACGTGTCCTTAGGGACTTAAGTGGATGAACTTAAGCAGATTTGCCCGGCAATATGCACGTGTCATATAGCCCAATACCTTTAAAATCCTTTCATACCGCGGTTTGCTTAACTTCATGAGAAGTTGGCACGATGCAATTTGAAAGGTGACAAATAGTTAAGCTTTTCATGGCTGTCCCGATGACAGGGAACTATTTGGTTTTAAAGCATTTTGATTAAATGATTATATCAATGCTATTTATTCCACCTTGGTGAAGATCTTTTTAGATTAAGACCAATATTATGGCAGGAGCTATTTAATATTTGGTCGTATTTTTCGATGACTGAAAAATTTGTTTACCCATGAGGGTTGACTAAATTATTTGTCCCGATATGACTCGGACAAGTTAACTCGGATGAGCATGAGCTTGCCGAGTGTTTTTTACCCATGAGGGTTGATTAAATTATTTGTCCCGAGATGACTCGGACAAGTTAACTCGGACGAGCATGAGCTTGCCGAATGATTTTTACCCATGAGGGTTGATTAAATTATTTGTCCCGAGATGACTCGGACAAGTTAACTCGGACGAGCATGAGCTTGCCGAGTGATTTTTACCCATGAGGGTTGATTAAATTATTTGTTCCGAGATGACTCGGGCAAGTTAACTCAGATGAGCATGAGCTTGCCGAATGTTTTTACCCATGAGGGTTGATTAGATTATTTGTCCCGAGATGACTCGGACAAGTTTACTTGGATAAGCGTAAGCTTGCCGAGTGTTTTTTGCCCACGAGGGTCAATTAAGCTATTTGTTCCGAGATGACTCGGGCAAATCAACTCGGATAAGCATGAGTTTGCCGAGTGAATTGACTTCTTACCTATAAGGGTTGATTAAATTGTTTGTTCGAGACGACTCGGGCGAACTTACTCGGATAAGCATGAGCTTGCCGAGTGATGTGATTTTTATAACCGCTTTAGCTTGAGCTAAGCATTTATAAGAGAATTATTTGTTCCGAGATGACTCGGGCAAATCAACTCTGATAAGCATGAGTTTGCCGAGTGAATTGACTTCTTACCTATAAGGGTTGATTAAATTGTTTGTTCCGAGACGACTCGGGCGAACTTACTCGGATAAGCATGAGCTTGCCGAGTGATGTGATTTTTATAACCGCTTTAGCTTGAGCTAAGCATTTATAAGAGAATTATTTGTTCCGAGATGACTCGGGCAAATTTCCGGGATGTCTCGGGAGGATCAGCTCGGATAAGCATGAGCTTACCGAGCGAATTGATTTCTTACCCATGAGGGATGATTGAAATATTTGTTCCGAGATGACTCGGGCAGATCCACTTGGATAAGCATGAGCTTACGAGTGCTTTTCACCCACGAGGGTTGATTGAGTTATTTGTTCCGAGATGACTCGGGCAAATTCACTCGGATAAGCACGAGCTTGCCGAGTGATGAGGTTGCTTTAGCATGAGCTAAGCACCTATATAAGAATGATTTTTATAGTTCTTGACTATATGCTTAGTCTGTTTTTGACTAACCACATAGTCGGGGGCTACACCTAATTAGGTGCATCAGGAGATGCACCTAGATATTTATTTTTGAGAATTTTTTAGATATTTTCCAGCCCTTCACAGTCTTTGGAGCCACTCGGAAAGATTCAGGCAGAGATGATGGAATCACTCGGCGCCAGGAGCACTCGGCCAAAGAGGTTTTTGGCTGCATACTATTTTGGTTTGAAGCTGAGTTGTCTCGTCGACTGAAAAGGACTCGGGGCTACTGTGGAGATTATGGCAATCGGGTATCTACATGGCAAGCTTATCCGACTGAAGATAGGGATAGGTTGTGCCTACCAAATATGTAAATCAACTACGATTTGGGTATTACGTTGCCGATTAGATAAGACAATGGCTCATAGTCATAGTTTGGTAAGATTGAAGAAACCGACTTAGAGTAAGATAGGATTTTCGACTTGTAAGCCCGCCTCCCAAGACTATATAAGGGGGTAAGGGCGTCCCTTGAGGGATATCGGGTTGATGAGCAAGAGCTTTAGACTTTAGATATATAAGATCACGAGATCAATAAAGACACTCGCGGATCGAATCCCGAAACAGAGTAGGGTATTACCTCACAGAGGGCCTGAACCTGTCTAAATCGTTGTTTTCCACCTAACCCATTGTGCTTGGCGATCTTGACTGCACCCCCAATTTTCTATTGCCGAAACCGAGTTTCGACAGTATAGCAAGAATGAAACAATTCTTCTTTCTGTCTAACCTCTCTAACCAGCTAACTCTTCGCTGTAAGTATTTCGTTTCTTTATTTTAATTTTAATGTATTTTTTGTGGGGTTCTACTCCACAGGTTTTAAAAAAAAATGAAACAATTCTTGAATTCATCATGTTTGCAAGTACGCGAGAATTTAAATGACACTTCAGCCTTCGAAGACTAATTTCCACGCCAGCGTCACGTAAGAAAGGATTTTATAATTCATCATTTAATATTGTCTAATTTTACTTTCATACTAGAAATTGGTTTTGATTGTTTCGGGAAGGTTCAGGGTACGTGTTAAATGTCACTACTACAAAAATATGCATAGGTGTCGACCTATTAGGTGTCGGTTAAATAAAAACCGACACCTATTAAAACAATAGGTGACGGCTCTAAAGAAAAACCGACACCTATACTGTAGGTATTTTTTTTAAAAAAAAGGCACGTATAATATATTATAGGTATCGATTCTAAAGAAAAATCAACACTTATACTATAGGTACAGTTTTTTCTTAAAAAACCGGCACGTATAAGAAAAACCGACACCTATAATATAGGTGTCGGTTTTTAATAAAATCGACACATATGACAAGCGAGCCGACGAGCCATATCAGATTCTCCACCACTTCCTTATCTTCTCACTCAAATCTCTTCTCACCTCTCGCTCTCTTCCTTCCATACGCCGGGCGGCGAAGCCGGACGGCCGAGGCGGCGGGTGGCGCGGGAGCCGGGCGGCGGCGGAAGCCGGCGGCGAGGCGGCGGGTGGCGACGGGAGCTGGGCGGCGGCGGTGGGAGGCCGGGTGGCTGAGGCGCGGGTGGTGGCGGGAGCCGGGCGGGCCGAGGCGACGGAGCCGGGCGGCGGGCGGCGGCGACGGCGGGAGCCGCCGTGGCGTGAGCGCCGCGGCGGAGTCTCTCTTCTCTCTTCCCTTATCCTCTCGATCCACTCCCTCGTCTCTTCTCTTTATCTCTGATTCTCTGTGCTATCTCTCTTCTCACAGGTCGGTGGCCTCCTCAGGGCGGCGGGATGCCGACCGGGGGCGGCGAGAGGCAGCCTCCTCAGGGCGGCGGGAGGCCGGGCGGCGGTGGGGAGGGCAAGCGGAGGAGCTCCCCTCCGCCAGATCCGACGAGAGGGGTGGCGAGGTTGAGGGGAGGGTAGGCGGAGGAGCTCCCCTCCGCAGATCCGGGACAACGAGGTTTTTGTGAACTGTGGATTTTTTGTTAGTGATATGCCCTAGAGGCAACATGTAGATGTTGGATATCACGTCAATGTTTATGTATTTATGAACAAAGTGTTATTCAGTTCCATGAAATAGACATCTTCTATTGATCAATAAGTACGTGACTTATTTATGAGACTCTATATGTATGAATCTATTTCTAAATGATCGCTGATCATATGTCATATTATTGGAACTAATATGATTCTAAGATCGGCATGTTTATTGATTGATGATCATGTCTCATAGATCAAGGGTATGGAGATACCAAATCAATAAACAGGGACATTGTGCTAAACTTTGCTTTTCTGTTGTAGAATAAATGGCGACTAATACTACACCCAGTACCTTTAATTTGCGATCTATTGTCGAAAAGGAAAAATTAAATGGAACAAACTTTATGGATTGGTATCGCAACTTGAGAATTGTTCTCAAGCAAGAGCGTAAGGAGTACGTTCTTGAAGTACCCTATCCCGAGGATTTGCCAAATAATGCCACTTGCAAGTGCACGGAGAGCTTACGAGGAGCACACTAATGATGCCCTAGATATAAGTGTCTCATGCTAGCTATAATGTCCCCCGAGCTTCGAAGCAATATGAGAGCAGCGATGCTCACACTATTATTCGGGACTGCGTGGCATGTTTGAGAACCAAGCTCGAGCCGAGAGGTTCAACACCTCGAAGTCCTTGTTTGCGTGCGAGCTTGTTGAGGGGAATCCCGTCGATCCGCATGTGATAAAAATGATTGGCTACATTGAGAGTCCGGAAAAACTAGGTTTTCCCCTTAGCCAAGAGTTGGCTACTGCGATGTGATTCTCCGGTCGCTCCCTCCGAGCTTCGAGCCATTCATATTAAATTATCACATGAACAATATGGATAGAATCTTGGCTGAATTGCATAGGATGCTAAAGACAGTGAGGAGAGTATCCGAGAAAAATGGTCATCATGTGACGATGATGCGAAGGCTAAGCGCAAACCACTGTCAAGAAACTTTGCACCAAGAGGAAGCTAACTCCCGATGAGATTGCGAGTGCCTCCAATGCAAAGAAGGGCAAGAAGGGTCGGTGGCATCGATGCCATTTGCTTCTACTGCAAGGAGACAGGCCACGGAAAAGGAACAGCAAGAAGTACATGGAGGATCTCAAAAAGAAGCAAAGTACGACTTCTGCTTCAGGTATTAATGTTATAGACATTAATCTTGCTACTTCACCTACTGACTCTTGGGTATTTGATACCGGATCAGTAGCTCATATTTGCAAATCGTTGCAGGGAATGAGAAGAAGTAGAGGCTTAAGAAGGGGCGAGGTGAACCCGTGCGTCGGCAATGGAGCAAGCGTTGCTACGCTTCTGTCGACACGCTACCACTTCATCTACCTTCGGGATTAGTTTTGGAATTAAATAATTGTTATTGTGTTCCAACACTATGTCAAAACGTTATTTCCGCTTCATGTTTGCAAGCGGAAGGATATGCTTTTAGATCAATGAACAATGGTTGTTCAATATATCTCACAGATATGTTCTATTTTCATGCTCCATTGGTGAATGGATTATACGTTTTGAATCTTGAAGCGTCTCCCATCTATAACATTAATACAGAAAGGCAACTCTCTAATGATACAAACCCCACGTTTATCTGGCATTGTCGCTTAGGCCATATAAATAAGAAACGCATGGAGAAGCTCCATAAGGATGGATTGCTTCACTCTTTTGATTTTGAATCATTTGAGATATGTGAGTCTTGTTTACTTGGTAAGATGACAAAGGCACCTTTCACGGGACACGGTGAGAGAGCAAGTGACTTGTTGGCACTCGTGCATTCTCGATGTATGTGGACCAATGAGCTCAACGGCCGAGGTGGTTATCGTACTTCATTACCTTTACCGATGACTTTAGTAGATATGGTTATATCTACGTAATGAGGCATAAGTCCGAATCCTTTGAAAAGTTCCAAGAATTCCCGAATGAAGTACAGAATCATTTAGGAAAAACAATCAAGTTTCTACGATCGATCGTGGAGGGGAATACTTGAGCCAAGAGTTTGGTAATCATCCGAAAGATTGTGGAATTGTCCACGTTGACTCCGCCAGAACTCCACAATGGAATGGGGTGTCCGAACGGAGAAATCGCACCTTGTTGGTCATGGTGCGGTCGATGATGAGCCTAAGTGATCTTCCGTTATCCTCCGGGATATGCTCTTGAAAAACATGCGCTCACACTAAATAGAGTTCCATCTAAGTCGGTTGAAAAGACACCATATGAGATATTGACGGGCAACCCCTAGTTTGTCTTTTCTCAAAATCGGGGATGCGAAGCTTATGTAAAACGTTTATAGTCCGACAAGCTCACACCCAAATCGACAAGTGCTTCTTTGTGCGATATCCTAAGAAAACTAAGGGATATTACTTTTATAGTCGGGAACAAGGCAAAGTGTTTGTTGCCCGACACGGTGTCTTCTTGGAGAAAGAGTTTCTTTCAAGAAGGGTTAGTGGGAGCAGGGTGCATCTTGAAGAAGTTCAAGAAACACCAGAAAATGTTTCAGCGACCACAGAACCACAACAGGAGGAGCAAAGTGTTGCGCCACCAGTTGTAGATACACCAGCCCCACGAAGGTCCGAAAGATCACGTCATGCGCCCGACAGTACACAGTGCGGAACAACGTGATATATTGTTGTTGGACAACGATGAGCCTAAGACCTATGAGGAAGCGATGGTTGGACCCAATTCCAACAAGTGGCTTGGAGCCATGAAATCCAAAATAGAATCCATGTACGACAATCAAGATTGGAACTTGGTTGATCCACCTGATGGTGTCAAAACCATTGAGTGTAAATGGGTTTTTAAGAAAAAGGCCGATATGGATGGAAATGTTCACATCTATAAGGCGCGATTGGTGGCGAAAGGTTTTAAACAGATTCAAGGAGTTGATTATGATGAAACCTTCTCGTCCGTCGCAATGCTTAAATCTATTCGGATTATCCTAGCGATTGCTGCATATTTCGATTATGAGATATGGCAGATGGATGTCAAAACGGCTTTCCTAAATGGAAACCTAAGCGAGGATGTATACATGATACAACCTCAGGGTTTTGTCGATCCAGAATCGCCTGGAAAGATATGCAAGCTACAGAAATCCATTTATGGATTGAAGCAAGCATCTCGGAGTTGGAATATTCGTTTTGATGAAGTAATCAAAGGGTTTGGTTTCATCAAAAATGAAGAAGAGGCCTGTGTTTACAAAAAGGTCAGTGGGAGCGCAATTGTATTTCTAATCTTATATGTGGATGACATATTGTTGATTGGAAATGATATCCCTATGCTAGAATCCGTCAAGTCTTCATTGAAAAATAGTTTTTCCATGAAAGACTTAGGGGAGGCAGCATACATATTGGGCATTCGGATCTATAGAGATAGATCCAAGAGGCTAATTGGATTAAGTCAAAGTACATACATTGACAAGGTGTTGAAAAGGTTCAACATGCATGATTCCAAGAAAGGTTTCTTGCCCATGTCACATGGCATTAATCTTAGCAAGAATCGTGTCCTCGGACACATGATGAGCGGAATAAGATGGGTATGGTTACATATGCTTCGGCAATTGGATCCATCATGTATGCCATGCTTTGTACACGTCCGATGTCTCGTACGCTTTGAGTGCTACGAGCAGATACCGATCGATCCAGTGAAGGTCACTGGATGCCAGTAAAGAATATCCTTAAGTACTTGAGAAGAACTAAGGATATGTTCCTAGTCTATGAAGGTGAAGAAGAGCTCGTTGTAAGTGGTTACACCGATGCTAGCTTCCAAACAGACAAGGATGATTATAGATCGCAACTGGGTTCGTGTTATGCCGAACCGAGGCGCGATCACTGGAAGAGTTTCAAGCGGGATACCGTTGCTGATTCTACAATGGAGGCCGAGTACATTGCTGCTTCGGAAGCCGCAAAGGAGGCTGTTTGGATCAAGAAATTCGTTTCGAGCTTGGTGTGATGACTAGTACGATCGGTCCAATGTCTCTCTATTGTGATACTAGTGGAGCCATTGCGCAAGCCAAGGAGCCGAGGTCATATCGAAGTCCAAACACATACTTCGGCGATATCATTTCATCCGCGAGATAGTGGACAGAGGTGATGTCAAGATATGCAAAGTGCACACGGATCTCAACATAGCCGATCCGCCGATAAAACCTCTCCCTCGGCCGAAGCATGAGGCGCACACAAGAGCAATGGGTATTAGATACTTACATGATTGACTCTAGTGCAAGTTGGGAGATTGTTAGTGATATGCCCTAGAGGCAACATGGAGATGTTGAATATCACGTCAATGTTTATGTATTTATGAATAAAGTGTTATTCAGTTCCATGAAATATACATCTTGTATTGATCAATAAGTACGTGACTTATTTATGAGACTCTATATGTATGAATCTATTTCTAAATGATCCCCGATCATATGTCATATTATTGGAACTAATATGATTCTAAGATCGACATGTTTATTGATTGATGATCATGTCTCATAGATCATGGGTATGGAGATACCAAATCAATAAACATGGACATATGTGTTAGAGAACACATTGTTGGATAGACCCACCATGAGACACTACAGGATTAATGTGCCATTAGTTGGTCTCAGGTAGTGTTGGTACAAAGTCCTTAGACCTGAGATCACCATGGATTCCAACATGTGTAGTAGCCTACTTTGGGACTACCAAACGCTATTCTCAGAATCGGGTAGTTATAAAGGTAGTTTTCGGGTTTGCTATGAAACATGGAGTGGGATCCGAGTGATCAAGATGGAATTTGCCCCTCCTTTAGAGAGATATCTCTGGGCCCTCGAGGTAATGGATTATGGAAATGCATGGCCATGCTAAGTTGATTGAGGAGTCAATCAACGGACGGATAATCTAATACGGTTCGAGTGAATGGTTAAGCGATTGAAGGGATGACACACATCTTGCCTATAGCTTAACCGGTATCGTGAGGCAAAGGGATTTGTGTACACATTACAGTTCGGAGCCGATATTATATTCTTGTATACTATGGTGTCAATATGTGCTGCTAGGCGCCGCTATTGACAGGTCGGCTGAGTTGTACTGATCGGCTAAGCTAGACTATAGCCGAAACCATGTATACCTGAACCTACAGGTTGCACGCTTAAGGGGATAAGAATAGATATTAAAGTTGGACTCGGATACGGTTCGATCGGATAGGGATCCGATCGGATAGAGTCCTATGGGCTTACGACGTATGGGCGGCCAACTCTGTGAGATTCGGATAGGATCCGATTTAAAATAGAGTCCTGATCGGCCACTAGTCCCAGTCGGCCAACTCTATATAAAGGGGCGAGCGGTGGAGAGTTGTAGTATCGCATTGAACCGAATCCGCAACAGAAGTCGCCGAGATCAATCTCCATGGAAACCCTCCCCACCTTCGAGCCAAACCCTAGCCTTGCATCGCGTGCTAGCACACGGGTGTTCGGCGTTCTATCCTGGACATGTGGATACCGGTAGAGACGCTGCTACGTTGCGCGCTGTTGATCGGCCACGGATCGACTGTGGTGGAATCAGCAGCGGTCGAGCGCATCGGAGCGAGGCGCGAGAACGCGGTCAGACGACTCAGCGAATCAACTACATCAATGAATCGGCTGATTGGTGAATCGGCTGTCGGCTTGCGGGAATCGGCTGTCATCGGCCAGCTCAGTTCCAGATCGGATAGCCCTGATTGGCTGTTTCCGCTGCATACTACAATCGGTAACGATCTATCGGCCCTTACTTGCAAGTGTTCCTGGTTTGCGCGGTAGAAAAGTTTTGTTTTCGGCTAGCGTAGCCTCCGCGTAACCCTTCATTTTTAATAAAAATTTGTGCTGTTATCTATGGATTGGATATGTGAGATATGTGGAATCGTTGTTGTATTGTGACTGATATGTGGAATAAAATTTGTGTTGCGATCTGTGCATTGGATATGTGCATGATTGAGATGTGGAATCGTTCATGTGTTCTTGTGTTGTATTTGATATGTGGGAATCAAAATTTGTGGATTGATACTGCTCGGCTCAAAGCAAGCCCAAGCCGAGCCGAGCCGGATTTTTTTTGTTTTCTTAAATTTTAAAGGTGTCGGTTATTAAACCGGCACCTATTTGGCTTTGAATAGGTGCCGACCAATAGATGTCGGTGGAAAAACTGACATCTAAGTGGGGTTCCTAACCGGCACCTATACGCTCTTCTGTACTAGCATGTGTTTTTAAAAAACAAAGATCGCTCACATGGTTAATTATACGTTGTTGAACTACAGGTACAACATAGTCAGCTTAAAAAGAAATTGAATGCGCTTTTTCAGAATTTTTTATCCATATTCAAGTGTGCTTTCTGAAAATTTGCAGTCTATCAAAGTTCCCATCGTTTCCCCCTGGCACGTTTCTTTTCTGCAAAATTTGTGAGCTGAGTCCTGTGATGAGCAAAAAGTAACCGCTTTTGGCACGTGTAAACTGTAGAACGACATGTATAAAGTGTTTATTAAGGTCTCTTCTCAATTTTCTATGTATATTTAAAATCTCAAAATATTCACAACAGTAAGTACTTTCTGTAAATGTGCAATCTATGATACTCTAGTTTATTTGCCGCGTGACTCTCCTCTCTCAAAGTGCAGTGGGTCAGAAAGCTCATTGCATGTTTCTGCTTTAATTATTCATCATCGATAAGTTTATGTACTTGGCTAGAACTTGTCAGCACTTGGCACATCTTTTTTGGTAGCTAATTTTTGGTGATTCCGAAGCCTAAAAAAAAATACTAGTAGTGTTGATTGCTATTCTTGCGGGGGCAGTGAGGCTGGTAGTGATCACTGGTCAGCCTAACTTGTGCTTGATGGGCAACTGCGAAGTATACGTTGAAAGCGTGAGATGGTATTTGACTGCATTCCGGTGTTATGTCGCTCTTACTGGATGGAAGGCAGGGAAGTTCGTGGGAATGAAGCTGGGATTTCCGGCGATGAGGTTGGAGAAGTTTCCGCGTGTCAAGCGATTTGCACAGTGGTGGCTGAACCTGAGGAAGCTGCTTGAGCCGAACGGTCATCAGATTTGCCGCAACGTGGAATTAATCCATTGGAATTAGGCGTAAAATATGTTATAAACCCTGCCTATGAACATGTCCCTCTTTTCTCGTGTTTTCGTTACATCCAAACTTGATCAGCATGAAGAAGAAAGGAGGAGAAAGAAGGCTAATCTAACATGCATCTCGAAGGATGAGGTGCGGAGGGCAGGGTAACGTGTCGTGCAGGAGGGAGGCGACGTCGCTCGAGAGAGGTGCCGCGCAGGGGCGTCTTGACCAAATATATTCCTGACAAATAACCGCTTGACATATATTCGGATCAATTACTCATTTTCAGGACATCTGGATATGAAATTACAGTTAAAAGTTATGTTCAAATAGAGATTGATGGTCATGGTTTAGATGTGCAAAAGATTCTGACATCGATACTCTTACCTTCACCGCTAAAGTAGTTTTTATCGTCATATTGTGACAAGGTTCTAGTTGCTAGTGGAGTACAACAGGAATCCTTGCAGGTTTTCAACTCTGGCATTCTTGTTGGAAACCTACAAACAGGAAGTGGTTTTTGCTTGAATTGCTTCTTGAATAATTAAAAAGTATAGAAAATACTTGTGAAATCAGTTTTGTGGCTTTCAGTGTGTGATTAGTGTTTGAGAAGTATAAATCGGAAGTTGGCACTTTGGAAGCATATATATTTAAATATTTCATGTCAATGTTATACCATCATAATACTTTTTTATTTAAAATACTTAAAATAAACATACAGTCTTATATTATGTGATCATGGCTACCAATGTTTGCACTTACACAGCACACGTGATTAGTCCCTCTAATTCCGGTTTGTGTCTGATGTCTTCGTCTCAGAGTTGGTTTTCTTATGTTAGTGCTTAAAATTCAGAGTTGAAAGGTGCTATACACCACTGTGTTACTGTCTGGTGCATAGTAGAAGCTAAGGTAATAATTTACACTGATCATGCTATCTTGAAATACCTGCTCACTAAGAAAGATACAAAACCTAGACTAATAAGATGGATTCTTCTACTTTCAGAATTTGACATTAAAATAAAAGATAGAAAGGGAGTAGAAAATTCACTAGCAGACCACCTGTCTCATGTGCATTACATGCAGGAGCTACCAATCAATGATTTCCTACCAGATGAGCATAAAAGTTTCTTTCTTGAATATAAGGAACATTGCTCTCTTAAGATATCTTTAGAACCTTTCACATTGTGTGCCACGAGTACACACAGTCACCTTAAGGTTCTCGCTGAATTTTTTTAGGAGGTTTGTTGTAGATGCATTTGTTTACCATAAACACTGCAAATTTTGTGGTTGCTCCTTTGGCACTAACCTTGTAGCTACAACTTCAACGATAAATCAACAATTGGTCGTAAAGCTGGAGACTACATCGCCAATGGTGGCTACAACATAAAGATTCCCCATAGTCGGGATTTTGACCATAAACAAAGCACTGCTGGGAGGTAGCACGGATTTTCAATTCCCTTCATCAATAAAAAGCAATAACATGTTTTTAGGATAAGTTTGCCCCTGGATATTTTTTGTCACTAACCATTTCAGGTTAAGATTAAAAATAATGATGGTCATGCGACGCGTAAGAACATGGGAGCTACATCAGCTGTAGCACCTTGGTGTTTCTGGTGATGGAACAAGTTCTGAAGGAGGCTTGACACCACATGCTTGATTTTTGATGTCCTGCGACACAAAAATTCAAGTTTGGGGGAGGTTGGTACGTATCTCTTAATAAATTCCATTCATGCCAAAATTTCACCTTGGTTTAGAGATGATGTTAGTTCTTATATCTTGCCTTCCTAAAAAATTTCAAAAAAAAGTTTGAAATTTTCTGCTTTTGACATTAAACAAAGCCCTGCCGAGAGGTACCCGAAGTTCACCTTTCATATACTCATATTTGTCATCATATGAATATAATTTAATCATATGCTTCCTTTATATATTGTCACATGCTCTGGTTTGAATGAATATGATCAGTCCATTCATAGGTTCTTTAAATTAAGCATGGTGCTTAGGTTAAAAAGTCTTCTTTAATCAAATAGGCATGGTGTCGAGTTTGCTTAATGACACTTAGAGTTAATGCTTGTTTAGATCTTGGTTGTATACATATGGACATTAAGTTGATTCAAACTGGAGATAACCCAAGGTGTTTGATATATGACAAAGATGCATAACATACAGAGGAGGCGCAAAACCCTGCGGTGTTTAAATTGAGTCAATTCTAGTTTAGCCTTTTTTGAGTTTAACATAGTTGGTGAAAATAAAATTTCAAAAATAAATAAAACAATAATAATAATTAAAAATAAATAAAAATAGGTAAGAAAGGTAAGAATCCCTTTTTCGTTGTTCTTTTTGTTGTTCATAAATGGCCCATGGGTGACGTAGTCTTCATGCAAAAAGTCCCCGTGTGGATTTAAGGTAAGTTTCCAGACAAGTTTGATTTTAATTAAATAAAATAAAGGTTTTGACTCTCCGGATTTCAAACCGGTGAAGTCCCTTTTTTGTTCTCACGATTTTTGTTTTCGAATAAGCAACCCAGGTACAAGAATAAGTGTGGGGTGTCCATCGGTTTGACAAGCAAAATCTCTTGGACCACCACTACATTGTTGCACAATTTGGCAAAGGACTGTACAAGAAAATTCAGCTCGATTGGAACCTAGGATGGTTCGGCTGAAGTAGCGTTCGGCCGATCCATGTGTCACACCCAGAAATTCAAAACCAGAATTTCCGAAGCAATATGTGAAGGGTTACGCGGAGGCTACGCTAGCCGAAAACAAAAACTTTTTACCGCGCAAACCGGAACACTTGCAAGTAAGGGCCGATAGATCGTTACCGATTGGAGTGTGCGTGAAGCTGACCAATCGGGCTATCCGATCCGGACATGTGTAGCCGATTCCGCAAGCGGACAGCCGATACCGGGACAGCCGATTCGCCAATCAGCCGATTCGCGAGATGCCGTAGCCGATCCGAGTCGTCCGATTGTGTTCTCGCGCCTCGCTCCGTGCGCTCGGCCGGAGCCGATTCCTCCACGCCGATGAATGAGCGGCGTGCAACGTAGCGGCGCCTCTACCGGTATCCACACGTCCGGGGACGAACGCCGAACACCCGTGTGCTAGCACGCGATGCAAGGCTAGGCTTGAAGGTGGGGAGGGTTTCCGTGGAGATTGATCTCGACGACTTTTAAAGCCGCGTGTGATTAGATTGATTTCGGCGCAATCAATTGACTTGATCTCTTCTGCAGCTCTCCACCCCTCACCCCTTTATATAGAGTTGGCCGACTGGGACTCGTGGCCGTTCAGGACTCTATTTTGAAGCGGATCCTATCCGAATCTCATAGAGTTGGCCGCCCCTACGTCGTAAGCCCATAGGACTCTATCCGATCGGATCCCTATCCGATCAAGCCGTATTCGAGTCCAACTCGAATGCCTGTTCTTATCCCCTTAAGTGTGCGGCCCTGTAGGTTCAGGTATACTCGGTTTCGGCTATAGTCTAACTTAGCCGATCGTCGGCTCGAGTCCAACTTAGCCGACCCGTCAACAGCGGCGCCTAGCAGCACATATTGACACCATAGTATACAAGAATAATATCGGCTCTGAACCTGTAATGTGTACACAAATCCCTTTGCCTCACGATACCGGTTAGGCTATAGGCAAGATGTGTGCTATCCCTTCAATAGCTTAACCTTTCACTCGAACCGTATTGGATTATCTGCCCGTGATTGACTCCTCAATCAACTTAGCATGGCCATGCATTTCCATAATCCTACCTCGAGGGGCCAGAGATATCTCTCCAAAGGAGGGGCAAATTCTATCTTGATCACTCACATCCCACTCCATGTTTCATAGCAAACCCGAAAACTACCTTTATAACTACCCGATTACGAAATAGCGTTTGGTAGTCCCAAAGTAGGCTACTACACATGTTGGAATCCATGGTGATCTCGGGTCTAAGGACTTTGTACCAACACTACCCGAGACCAACTAATGGCACATTAATTCGTAGTGTCTCATGGTGGGTCTATCCAACAATGTGTTCTCTAACACATATGTCCATGTTTATTTATTTGGTATCTCCATACCCATGATCTATGAGACATGATCATCAATCAATAAACATGCCGATCTTAGAATCATATTTGTTCCAACAATATGACATATGATCGGGGATCGGTTAGAAATAGATTCATACATATAGAGTCTCATAAATAAGTCACGTACTTATTGATCAATACAAGATGTCTATTTCATGGAACTGAATAACACTTTATTCATAAATACATAAACATTGACGTGATATCCAACATCTCCATATTGCCTTTAGGGCATATCACTAACAATCTCCCACTTGCACTAGAGTCAATCATGTAAGTATCTAATACCCATTGCTCTTGTGTGCGCCTCATGCTTCGGTGAGGGAGAGGTTTTGTCGGTGGATCGGCTATGTTGAGATCCGTGTGCACTTTGCATATCTTGACATCACCTCTGTCCACTATCTCGCGGATGAGATGATATCGCCGAAGTATGTGTTTGGACTTCGATGTGACCTCGGCTCCTTGGCTTGCGCAATGGCTCCACTATTATCACAACAGAGAGACATTGGACCGTCGTACTAGTCATCACACCAAGATCGAAACGAATTTCTTGATCCAAACAGCCTCCTTTGCGGCTTCCGAGCAAGCAATGTACTCGGCCTCCGTTGTAGAATCAGCACACGGTGTCCGCTTAGAACTCTTCCGTGATCGCGCCTCCGTTCAGTGGAACACGAACCCATTGCGATCTATAGTCATCCTTGTCCTGTTTGGAAGCTAGCATCGGTGTAACCACTTACAACGAGCTCTTCTTCACCTCCATAGACTAGGAACATATCCTTAGTTCTTCTCAAGTACTTAAGGATATTCTTTACGGCATCCAGTGACCTTCACCGGATCGACGGTATCTCGCTCGTAGCACTCAAAGCGTACGAGACATGCGGCGTGTACAAAGCATGGCATACATGATGGATCCAATTGCCGAAGCATATGGAACCATACCCATCTTATTCCGCTCATCATGTGTCCGAGGACACCGATTCTTGCTAAGATTAATGCCATGTGACATGGGCAAGAAACCTTTCTTGGAATCATGCATGTCGAACCTTTTCAACACCTTGTCAATGTATGTACTTTGGCTTAATCCAATTAGCCTGTTGGATCTATCTCTATAGATCCGAATGCCCAATATGTATGTCTGCCTCCCTAAGTCTTTCATGGAAAAACTATTTTTCAATGAAGACTTGACGATTCTAGCATAGGGATATCATTTCCAATCGTAATATGTCATCCACATATAAGATTAGAAATACAATTGCACTCCCACTGACCTTTTTGTAAACACAGGCCTCTTCTTCATTTTTGATGAAACCAAACCGTTTGATTACTTCATCAAAACGAATATTCCAACTCTGAGATGCTTGCTTCAATCCATAAATGGATTTCGTAGCTTGCATATCTTTCAGCGATTCTGGATCGACAAAACCCCGAGGTTGTATCATGTATACATCCTCGCTTAGGTTTCCATTTAGGAAAGCCGTTTTGACATCCATCTGCCATATCTCATAATCGAAATATGCAGCAATCGCTAGGATAATCCGAATAGATTTAAGCATTGCGACGGGCGAGAAGGTTTCATCATAATCAACTCCTTGAATCTGTTTAAAACGTTTCGCCACCAATCGCGCCTTATAGATGTGAACATTTCCATCCATATCGGCCTTTTCTTAAAAACCCATTTACACTCAATGGTTTTGACACCATCGGTGGATCAACCAAGTTCCAAACTTGATTGTCGTACGTGGATTCTATTTCAGATTTCATGGCTCCAAGCCACTTGTTGGAATCAGTCCCACCATCGCTTCCTCATAGGTCTTAGGTTCATCGTTGTCCAACAACAATATATCACATTGTTCCGCACCTGTGTACCTGTCAGTGCACGACGTGATCTTTCAGACCTCTGTGGGGCTGGTGTATCTACAACTGGTGGCGCAACACTTTGCTCCTCCTGTTGTGGTTCTGTGGTCGCTGAAACGTTTTCTGGTGTTTCTTGAACTTCTTCAAGATGCACCCTGCTCCCACTAACCCTTCTTGAAAGAAACTCTTTCTCCAAGAAGACACCATGTCGGGCGACAAACACTTTGCCTTGTTCTCGATAAAAGTAATATCCCTTGGTTTCCTTAGGATATCCCACAAAGAAGCACTTGTCGATTTGGGTGTGAGCTTGTCGATCGTAAACGTTTTACATAAGCTTCGCATCCCAAAATTTTGAGAAAAGACAAACTAGGGATTGCCCCGTCCATATCTCATATGGTGTCTTTTCAATTGACTTAGATGGAACTCTATTTAGTGTGAGCGTAGCTGTTTCAAGAGCATATCCCCAGAAGGATAACGGAAGATCACTTTGGCTCATCATCGACCGCACCATGTCCAACAAGGTGCGATTTCTCCGTTCGGACACCCCATTCCATTGTGGAGTTCCTGGCGGAGTCAACTGTGGAACAATTCCACAATCTTTCAGATGATTACCAAACTCTTGGCTCAAGTATTCCCCTCCACGATCTGATCGTAGAAACTTGATTGTTTTCCCTAAATGATTCTATACTTCATTCTGGAATTCTTTGAACTTTTCAAAGGATTCGGACTTATGCCTCATTAGGTAGATATAACCATATCTACTAAAGTCATCGGTAAAGGTAATGAAGTACTGATAACCACCTCTGGCCGTTGAGCTCATTGGTCCACATACATCAGTATGTACGAGTGCCAATAAGTCACTTGCTCTCTCACTATGTCCCGTGAAAGGTGCCTTTGTCATCTTACCAAGTAAACAAGACTCACATGTCTCAAATGATTCAAAATCAAAAGAGTGAAGCAATCCATCCTTATGGAGCTTCTCCATGCGTTTCTTATTTATATGGCCTAAGTGACAATGCCGATAAACGTGGGGTTTATATCATTAGAGAGTTGCCTTCCGTATTAATGTTATAGATGGGAGACACTTCAAGATTCAAAACGTATAATCCATTCACCAATGGAGCATGAAAATAGAACATATCTCGAGATATATTGAACAACCATTGTTCATTGATCTAAAATCATATCCTTCCGCTTGTAAACATGAAGCGGAAATAACGTTTTGACATAGTGTTGGAACACAATAACAATTATTTAATTCCAAAACTAATCCCGAAGGTAGATGAAGTGGTACTGTGCCGACAAGAATCGTAGCAACGGTTGCTCCATTGCCGATGCGGAGGTTCACCTCGCCCCTTCTCAATGCTCTACTTCTTCTCATTCCCGCAACGATTTGCAAATATGAGCTACCGATCCGGTATCAAATACCCAAGAGTCGTAGGTGAAGTAGCAAGATTAATGTCTATAACATTAATACCGTAAGTCGTACTTTGCTTCTTTTTGAGATCCTCCATGTACTTCTTGTAGTTCCTCTTCCCAGTGGCTCTGTCTCCTTGCAATAGAAGCAAACGGCATCTAATGCCGCCGACCCCTTCTTGCCCTTCTTTGCATTGGAGGCACTCGCGATCTCATCGGGAGTTAACTTCCTCTTGGTGTAAAGTTTCTTGACAGGTGGTTTGCGCTTAGCCTTCTGTATCATCATCACATGATGACCATTCTTCTGGATACTCTCCTCAGCTGTCTTTAGCATCCCATGCAATTCAGCCAAGGTTCTATCCATATTGTTCATGTGATAATTCAATATGAATGGCTCGAAGCTCGGAGGGAGCGACTGGAGAATCACATCAATAGCCAACTCTTGGCTAAGGGGAAAACCTAGTTTTTCCAGACTCTCAATGTAGCCAATCATTTTTATCACATGCGGACTGACGGGATTCCCCTCAACAAGCCTGCACGCAAACAAGGACTTTGAGGTGTTGAACCTCTCGGCCCGTGCTTGGTTCTCAAACATGCCACGCAGTCCCTGAATAATAGTGTGAGCATCGCTGCTCTCATATTGCTTCTGAAGCTCAGGGGACATTGTAGCAAGCATGAGACGGCTTATATCTAGGGCATCATTAGTGTGCTTCTCATAAGCCCTCCGTGCGGTTGCAAGTGGCATTATTTGGCAAATCCTCGGGATAGGGTACTTCAAGAACGTACTCCTTACGCTCTTGCTTGAGAACAATTCTCAAGTTGCGATACCAATCCATAAAGTTTGTTCCATTTAATTTTTCCTTTTCGAGAATAGATCGCAAATTAAAGGTACGGGTGTAGTATTAGCCGCCATTTATTCTACAAATGAAAAAGCAAAGTTTAGCACAATGTTTATGCTATGTCTATTGTTAAATAATTTAACATTAGACTCCCGTTACGTATTTTACACCTTCCCTCTAGGTTACGTATTGGGTCAAGATCCACATGTTAGTTAATTTTCTAGTGAGCTTTGGCATCACCGCTAGAAAATTAGTAACATCGGTAAGCAACACCTTCCTAATCACATCTCTATGTGACTCTTGTTGTTGGTGTGGCATCTCCATGCCCCGGCGCCAACCTATGCCCCATGGCCAAAAACTGTTTTGATAGCCTTGTTACGTAAACCAAATGCTCCTGCTGTATATGTCCGACATATACCCCTCGTGTTATGATAGAGAATGGCACTCGCTTGGCTGGCCACCATTGACGAGCATAACGGTGACGGGTGCAACATTTGGAAGGGCATCATTACTACTTAATTTTGTGAGGGATGCTATCCTATCAAACAAACATATCACATATATGAAAGCAGGTAGAATAGCATATGATGAAATAGTATGGCCCCCTTCACATGGTGATCTCCATCTCCATGTCGGCGCTGAGGATCTCCATCTTCGGCACCATCTTCCAATGTGCATGATGCTTGATTTCTTCAAACTAAGCTACTACTATAGAAGCTCTAATTGAAGATTACATCGACTCGCAGTCTTGAAAGAATATTACAAGCATTGCACGTATTAAAGAATATTACGAGATTGCACATATGAAAGAATATTACATGCATCACATGCATCTCATACATACAATAGGCCATACCATCTCAAAGCATTCTTTGCAAAAACAAGTTAGGTGTAGAAATGTTTTCTACCTATCGCAGAGATACGGCACCGAGACGACCTATAAGGGGGTACACCACACGAAATTCATAGATCCAATCTATGAAATCGCTTACGGAAACCATATCGGCATAATCATATTATGCCGTCCCGATACACTATCAAGGGAGATGGTTTGCGTAGGCGCGAGGCAGCAACAAAGTCGGACTACGAGATAGCTTCGGCATAATCACATTATACCGTTCCGATACACTATCAAGGAATGCTATCTCGAAGCCGACTCAAACCGAGATCTATGGATATTGCTTCGACGTAATCACATTACGCCGTTCCGATACACTATCAAGGAACGCAATTACCATGAACTCTCCTCAACAAATCCCGTAAAACCGATTGATCTAATCAACCCGTGCGCAAAACTTGTTCCAGATCCAATCTAAAACCCAAACTAAGCAAGATTAGCTCGATACCACCGAAGGGTTACGCGGAGGCTACGCTAGCCGAAAACAAAAACTTTTAACCGCGCAAACCAGGAACACTTGCAAGTAAGGGCCGATAGATTGTTACCGATTGGAGTGCGCAGCGGAAACAGCCAATCAGGGCTATCCGATCCGGAATAGTGTAGCCGATTCCCGCAAGCCGATAGCCGATACCCGGGGACAACCGATTCGCCAACCAGCCGATTCGCGGAGTCGTCCGGTCACGTTCTTGCGCCTTGCTCCGATGCGCTAGACCGCAGCCGATCCGAAGCCGATCAACAGCGCGCAACGTAGCAGCGTCTCTACCGGTATCCACACGTCCGGGGACAAAACACCGAACACCCGTGTGCTAGCACGCGATGCAAGGCTAGGGTTTGGCTCGAAAGTGGGGAGGGTTTCCGTGGAGATTGATCTCGGTGACTTCTGTTGCACGTGATGCAATTGACATGCCGCAGCTCTCCACCCCTCCCTCCTTTATATAGAGTTGGCCGACTGGGACTAGTGGCCGATCAGGACTCTATTTTGAATCGGATTTCATCCGTATCTCATAGAGTTGGCCGCCCACACGTCGTAAGCCCATAGGACTCTATCCGATCGGATCCCTATCCGATCGAGCCGTATCCGAGTCCAACTCGAATATCTATTCTATCCCCTTAAGCGTGCCACCCGTAGGTTCAGGTATACTCGGTTTTGGCTATAGTCTAACTTAGCCGATCGTCGGCTCGAGTCCAACTCACCGACCAGTTAACGCGGCGCCTAGCAAGACATATTGACACCATAGTATACAAGAATAATATCGGCTCTGAACCTGTAATGTGTACACAAATCCCTTTGCCTCACGATACCAGTTAAGCTATAGGCAAGATGTGTGCCATCCCTTCAATAGCTTAACCATTCACTCGAACCATATTGGATTATCTGTCTGTTGATTGACTCCTCAATCAACTTAGCATGGCCATGCATTTCCATAATCCATTACCTCGAGGGGCCCAGAGATATCTCTCCAAAGGAGGGGCAAATTCCATCTTGATCACTCACATCCCACTCCATGTTTCATAGCAAACCCGAAAACTACCTTTATAACTACCCAGTTACGGAATAGCGTTTGGTAGTCCCAAAGTAGGCTATTACACATATTGGAATCCATGGTGATCTCGAGTCTAAGGACTTTGTACCAACACTCCCGAGACCAACTAATGGCACATTAATTCTGTAGTGTTTCATGGTGGGTCTATCCAACAATGTGTTCTCTAACACATATGTCCATGTTTATTGATTTGGTATCTCCATACCCATGATCTATGAGACATGATCATCAATCAATAAACATGCCGATCTTAGAATCATATTTGTTCCAACAATATGACATATGATCAGGGATCGTTTAGAAATAGATTCATACATAAAGAGTCTCATAAATAAGTCACGTACTTATTGATCAATACAAGATGTCTATTTCATGGAACTGAATAACACTTTATTCATATATACATAAACATTGACGTGATATCCAACATCTTCATGTTGCCTCTAGGGCATATCACTAACAGCCGTAACTTGCCATCGTCTTCATCCGCGGTGTCGATGCCGTAGACGCTTGAGCCCTCCACCATGTCTTGTTCAAAGTAGCAGCTGCGACTCGTCATCTCCAATCGACTGTATTGTAGAATCGAACACATTTAGAAAATTGGCTTGCCAGATTTTTCTGGACAAACAATCAATGCCTTCGATTTCCCATACTGGCAAATCGGCATTGGCGATGTTAACTGACCGTCGGCTGGCACGATCTCAATCTTGTCGCCGTCTCATTGGATCAGTCTCGGTGCATCGTAGAAGTAACGCAGCAATTGGCGTGTATCCAGTCCCTTTCGAGCAGCAGCGTAAGATCCCTTCCCGTCGATGACAAAGAATGTTGTGGGCACGGTCTTGTTGCCGATGGTCAATTCAACATTCAGTACGTCCTTGATCTCTGATGGGTTGCCGCCGAAGTCCTTGAGCATCATGTTAGTCTTGACTAGGTCTTTGGCTCCCTTGCCCAGTTTTCTAAATGTTACGTAGGGCATTAGATTGACTGCGGCTCCCCCATCGACTAGCGTCTTGGACATCGCTTCAGGTGCCAATGTTCGATCCCCTCGGGTTTGTCAAAAATGGCTTGGTCCGGGGTGAGTGCTAGTTTTGCCAAGTCGTCCTTGATAGTGTACGCATCGGCCTCGGGAGCACCGATGGTGGGTAGTATGAACACCATGTTGACCGATGCGGAAACTTTTTCCTTCCCTTTGGTCACCCTCCTGGCTTGATCGGCTGATCCTTCCGCTGGCTTGTCGGCTGGTGCTGTTTTCCTCTTGGGCCTCCATTCTCGCCTGCTCTTGCCCAGCCGACGGCGTTGATCTTTAATCATCTGCCAAACTTCATCTTCTCTCCCTTCACGCTTGAGTCATTGAATTCTTCTTTTCTACGTCTTTGTGAAGATATCGGACGGGCACCATTGGGGATTGGTCGATTCCTCATCGTCGGCCTCTTCGTCGTCGCGGTTGTTGTCGTTTTTGTCTTCATCGACGATCATGGACCGAGCGATCATGGACGGACTGCGCGCCTCGATTTAGCCGAACGGCTCTAGGGATGAACCGGGTTGGGCTTACGCCGATGAGCTCCGTGCTCGTCGTCGCGGTGATCGTTGCATGTCGTGCCCAATCGTCCGGTGTCGGCGTCTCATGCCGGATTCCCAGCAATACCGAAAAAATCACAATGCCAATGCGGATCGGTACTGCTGTGGGCTGCCTCGTACCGGCGACCAAGCGTTTCTGGCTTGCGCCGACAAGGTGCTTCATCGCGAGCTTCTTCCCGCCACGACCGGTGCTGAGGGCAGCGTCGGCTGTCTTCATAGATCAGCTGTCAGTCAGCCGATCTGATAACGGGACGCACCATGTTGATCGGCGCGGCGTGATGTCCAGTCGGCTCGTCTCCTGCCCTGGCCCCGATTGATGTGTCGGCTAAGCCGTGCGTCATTCGTGCATCGATCGGCTCGCCGGGCTGGCTTGAATTGTGTTGACCGAGAAAGGGTTGCCATCTACCTTCATCAACCGACTTAAATAGGCAAACTTCAATTTCCCAGCCTCAATTGCCGACTGAATTTGCTGCCTGAAGATCTTGCAGTCGTTGGTGGCATGGGATGTGGAATTGTGCCACTTGCAGTACTTCTTCTTCTTCAGTTCTTCGGGCGGCGGGATGGTGTGATTTGCTGGGAGCTGAATTGTTTTTTCCTTTAGTGGCAAATCAAAGATCTTGTTAGCCTTCGTGATGTCGAAGTCATATCAGGGCGTCTTTAGCAGCAATTGGCAGACGATGGCATTTTTGTTCTTGGCCCATTTGGCTGCCGCCACCTCTGCGTCATCGTCATTGGAATCAGAGTCTGACTCAACGACGACTTGAGTTATGTTCTTGACGGCCTTCCTAGTTTCTTGAAATCTTTGTTCATGGGCCGTCACCTTCTGTGCTAGATGTGCTAGGCTGTCGATGTCCTGAGCGGAGAAACATTCACGGATCAGCGCGATCAGGCCATGGAAGGCCAAATCGGCTAGTTGGGCATCCGACAGCACCAAGCTGTAGCATCGGTTCCTCATTTCTCTGAAGCGTTGGATGTATTCTTGAACCGACTCGTTGTGCTTCTGCCTGATACTGGTGAGGTCCGACAACTTCATTTCATGATTGCTGATCCCGAAAGGGACTCGGGGGAACAAACGAACTCTCAAGGCGTCGTAGCCGATGCTTCGCCGCATCACGCGCAAGAATCGGCGACATGCTCGTAGGTCGAAACATTGTCTTGCCCTGAGAACTTTGAAAAATCTGGGATCTTGTATCGGTTGGGCAACGGAATCCGCTCAAAATGCTCTGGATAAGGATACCGATACATGTTCCCTGAGTCCTTTGGCTTGAGGCCGAATTGATCGCGCATGACGTCTGCAATCAAATCGGGCCAAGTTCGGTTGTCCTGCTGTGTATCGGCTCATATTGGTCATATGGCGCGGGTGCTTGCCGATACAGTGGTAGTGGTGGCATCTGAGGCCTGTAGTGATGATCTTTGCGGCCTCCTTGATACTGGTAGTGGAGTGGATGATCAGCGAGAGGCGGCCGATTCGCTGGTGGTGTCGTTGGTGGACCCGAGAACAGCTGTCGGCCACCGGCGTTGTACTGTCTGTCCAGGCCAATCTGGGTAACCGGCTCTAACTGCCAATTGTCGTTGAACATGTTAGTGGTCTGGTCCTAGGGCAGCGGTTGTTGCCGGTTCAGCATAGTGATCACCGGTTTCGCAACCGATCCGGATGGATTCGACTGGTTGAGGACTCCTCCTAGCGGCCCTAGTTGTGCTGACGATGGGATCGGCCGATTCTGGGTGACCAACGTCCTGTAACCAGGAAACTGGCCGTCTGTGAAGTATGTCGGCCCCGTTGCAGCTGGTCGGCTATCTTGGCATCGATCACAGTAGCAATCATGTTGTTGAGAGTGTTGATAAGGATGCTACTCTGGTTGACCTGTGATGGATGGCCGAATCGATCTGGTCTTGCAAAGTATGCATGGTCGAATCATCTTGTTCCTGAATCGGCTCCTCCACCTTTTGTTTGCCCTTTGATCCGCTGGAGGAGGATGCCTTGAGTTCATCCATGCTGAATTTATACTTTTGATGCACGGCCCCGGATCTTGTTTGAGTGAAAGACTGTAGGTAGTTGGCTTGGAGCTCTTCTACCATCTTCTTGTAATCGGTTTGCTGTTCAGCCAATAATTGCTCCATCTTCACAGGAACGATATTGTCCTGATAAACATTGGGGCTCTTGGAGTCGACCATCTTGTCAGCTGCGTCAATGCATCCTAGCCGAGCTGACAAAGAAAGTCCACGGGCGTGCCAACAAGCGTGTTGATGAGAAATTTCTCTCACGCGCTGGCGGAGATCTGCTTAGCTCATGTGCAGGTCCTTCTTGGCTAACTATGCTGCTCAAGGCGTGCTAGTTGGTTTGATCTGTTAACCAACAAGAAAAACAAGATATATGCGTTAAGTGTTAGGTTAGATCCCTACTGTATGGGCTGAGAGAATCCATGAGCATATATATGCTATCCTAAAATATATTTAAGCTAGGTGACTAGAATGGATCGGCTATACCGAGACAACATCGCCGCTTAACCCAAATACAGAAAGGATAATAAATATATGTATTGATAACCTAGCTAATCTTGGAAAGCTAACTATGGATCGGCTAGTACTCCGATGATTCTTATGAAAAGATATCTTTCTTGAACCGGATATACTTAGCCTAGGAAATCAGTGTCATTGTTGCTAGTGAGCCGATTTCGCTTATGATGTCCGACAAGAATGGGATCTTAATATAAGAGGCAGTCTAACATAAATGTAGTAATAAATATACTAAAAATATATCGGGGAAGGCCATGAAACTCCGACACTTGTCTCTAAACATATAAATTTATCTAAACAGATCATTGAAAGTTCTAAAAATGACTTAATAGTTCAGTGTTGATGCAGCATTAAGTATAAAAAGAACAACCTAATCTATTGTAGCTAATATATACCTCTCGAGACGGTGGATACCGCATATAAACTAGTTCAACCTTTAGATCTAGCCCTATCGGCTTCGGGTTCTTGATAGAACTGGCCGATGGCAGGATAGATCTAAACATTGCTCCAGTTTATATGCGATATATGGTACATAGCGCAGTATAAACCCCTGAATCTAATGTGTCATTACGATGGAATACCACTAATGACAAGCATTTACCTGGATTTGAGGATCGAAACGATGTAGCTCGGAGCCAAATCAATTGTTCGTCTGAAGAAAAGGTTTGGCAATGCGCCGAAAGTTGTTTGATTGATTGTGATTATATATATAACTACAAGGATCTCGGGTCCTATTTATACCCAAGATAACATTATCTGTACAGACCCTGGACTCTATGTGAACTACTATTTAAAATACGACGATATCCCGGGAAGGACCCATGCCGCATTACAATAAACAGTTTAAACAAATTCCTAATTTACAGATACAATTGCTGTTACAGGACTCTATCCATAGATGGCAATATTATTTTAACGCCCAAACTGATAACCGAATCTTCTATTTATCTTAAAGAACTTTCATCGAAAACGGTTTTACCTTCTCCTGTGACTCAGCATCGGCTATCGACTGCCTCTGTCCGATCGAGCCTCAGCCGATTGACCTCATAGTCGATCGTTACTCAGCCGATTTGAGCATAGCAGACGCAACCTCTGCTTCTCCGCAGATCATTCTGCCAATCCAATTCCACTTCAAATTCGACCTTGAACTTAGGGATTTGGTTGCCAAATTTGGTCGTTAACAGTTGCCGAGCTACATCCCCCTCAACTTGACGACCTCGAACAAAGGCTGGCACGCCGAATGGTTCTACATCGGGAACCATGCGGCGCTGCTTGTCTCCGACACCAAGAGGGAGCCGAGCCCAACGGCTTCCTGGATGGCCACATGCTCCTCCAACGACCAAGACCAGGTTGACAAACTTGTCGCCCTGGTCGAGGACATTAAAATGCGTGGACTAACCGACCGCTGAGTGTTGCTGAACTTCGCCATCTGCAACCTCCAGCCCTACAAGGACAGGGTCCACTCGGCGTACGAGAACTCGGGCCACCGGGACACAACTCAGGAGAAGACGGTCCCCATCGAGCTCATGCGCCAATGGCTATCGGGCTTCTTCCAGAGCTCACAGACGTCAGCAAAGGGGGGCCGGCCAGCCTCAACTTCCATAACACACGACCCGCGGTACACTCGACCTTTCCTTCCCTCTTTTTGTTCTGCCCATGCGTTCCTCCGTTGCTCAGTATCTCACCTGCCAGGGGACGGTGCTGACCGGGGAGGGAAGCATACGTGTCCCTCGCCCCTATCTCCAAGGCGACTGCAACCGATCCCCTAAGGATCCGGCTACCCTTGCCGAGGTCCGAGGGAAGAAGAAGGGGAAGGAGCCGGAGCCCCACCGATGAAAGCCGGGGTCGAGCGAGGTGGCGCCGCGGAGCCTCACAATCCCGGCGTGAAACGGAAGCTCGTGGTCTCATCCTCTGAGGAGTCGGAGGAGTCATCAGACTTGGTCTTGGTGCGGAGGCAGAAGCCTCCCTCACCCTGAAGATGATGACCAAATGTCTTGGGATAGCATACAAGGCCTCCTCCAAGTTAGTGGAATCTAGGTAATCCGTCCTGATTTTCCCCTTTTTTTGTTTTCGTATGTTGACTCTCCGTCTCGATCTGGGCCGCCAGTGGCATCGGATCCCATGCGGCTGAGCCCGCGAGGGCGGCCGAGGACACCGTCCAAAGCGAGGCGACGGAGTCCAACGTGGCTTCAACCGTTGTGGCCTCGGAAGATGCGCCCCCAGCAGCCGACCAAGCGGGCGAGCAACCAGCGGCAGAGACCATCCAAGGGTCAAGGCGGGCTGCGCCGGTGCGGCCGAGACAACTCGTGGGGCGGCCGGAGGTCGGGCCTGTCCCGGGTAGCGGAGGAGGAGGAGGAGGTCTTCGCTGGGATCAGCGGGAGGCTGCTCCCGCATATCGACGGGGGCTACAGCGACGATACCGGGACCGAACCGAGCATGGCAGGAGCCAAGGACCTTCTCGCCCTAGGCACCGCCACCCCAACAGACGAGGACACCAGGGACCAGCTCGACCCGAGGGTCGAGGAGTCTGCCTCGCTGGCGCCACAAGCCTTCGAGCCCTCGGCAGCGTGCTGGAAGTCGGAGAGGGCTTTGGCATCGAATCGGCAGGCTTGATGGAGCTTGAGCGCCACCAAGGCTGCATCCGGGAGCTGTTCTTGATAAGACTTATACCCCGCTACCCAGACCAGGTTCTTTTCTGATGCCATGACAATGCAGGATGTTGTCCGCCCACCCCAGTCAACCAAGGTCATGTGAGCTGGAGAAGAAACTGGCCGAGGCGTCCCATCGTGAGTTCACCACTTCTTCGCCTCCCTTTCTCATCGGGGACCTTCATCTGACCTGCTTTGTCATGCAGGCGCCGATGAGGCCTGCGCATTGGCTAAGGCACTTTGGTCAGAGCGGGACGATGTTCGAGAGCTTCTAAGGCTCTCGGACTACGCTCGGGTGGCTGCTGAGGCTACAAAAGCCGAGGCGGAGGGGTGGGTGGCGAAGGCCTTGGTGTCTCAGGCCGAGGCGCAGAAGAGGCAGGCTGACTTTGAGGTGGCCAAGGCTGTCATGGACAAGGAGCTTCAGGCTACCGAGGCATCGATGGCCAACATGGCGAAGAAGCTGAAGGAGGTCGAGGCCGCCAAGGAATCTGTAGAAGGTAAGTGTTTACATCGACAGCCCCCTTCACTCCTCCAGTCTTCCTGTCTATGCTAAGCAAACCTTCTTTCTTATCTCGCATGGAGCGCCTGTCCACCTCCCACCGACAAATCAGCCATATCAAGGAACTCACGGAGGTGGCCGAGGCTCGGTTGGCTCAAATCCAGGATGGTGCCGGTGCACTGCTGGATAAGGCCAACAACGAGCTTCGCCTACCGAGTAGTGGCCTTCATGGAACGCCTGAGGGATGGGCCCCGGCGCGTCGACGCACTTGTGAGGGATGCAACGAAGCTCGCTGTGTCGCACACCCTCGGCATCGTGAGCAGGCTCCACTCTCAGATGGAGGTCATGGAGGTTCTGAGGGCTAGCCCGCCAACGTGAAGCCAGAAGATGTGGACGACATCTACGCCCGAGGTCATGCCAACCGCTAAAAAGTAGTTAGCAAAATTGACCTTTGATGTGTTTCTTGTAAATAATCCTGTCATGAACAACATTTGATTAGGATGGGCTGAAGCCCAAGAACTTGTTTTTATTGTAATTTAACTCGAGCCCTTAGGCGAAATGAGAGAGAGAGCGTAGTTTAGAAAACCACGAAGCAAGCTTAAGTTCACCCGTTCACACCGTTCCCAACTACCGTACCTTGAACTATGACCCTTGCTCACAGCCTCCGGGAGGCATCTCAAACCGGACGGTGACAGGTTTCAAATCGAGCCTCGGCGTAGTAGTCATTCACTTAGCGATATGGGTGAACTAGAAGGTCTCAGAACACTGAGCCCCCTGAGTAATTCGACATTGCGTTCGACCATCGTGTATCGGGTCCAGACCATAGCAAACCCAAGGAGGGGATTCCCATGCTCTAACCAGAGGGCGAGGTGTCAGACCACTCGGGCAAGGACGCGTCGACTTAGTATTCGGGAGAGCCGCCGAACCATCAAGTAACACAAACGCATCTGATAAAGTTCCTTCATGGGAACCCAAACCATAAGGGGTTGGGGCCGCGAAGCTCAGAGCTGGTCATGAGTACGACGGGGAAGTTATCGGGCCATTCAAATGTTTCTCGATGGTCGGGAGAGAGTGCCAAGCCCCCGAGCAGCTATCGTGTACTCAACAGACCACCTAGCGGGGAACCCCGACCATCAGGGGTCGGGGCCGCATAGCTCATGGCTGGCCATAAGTGAAGCGTTGAAGTCATTGAGTAGTTGTATGCTGCTTGGCAACAGGGCGGAAAGCAACAAATGACAAACGGAAACGTATCAAAGTTGCTTTATAAAGAGAGTTGAGTGCATAATACGTATATGTTTGAGGATCGAATCCGCGAGAGCTGATGGCATGTGCCTGCGTGCTTCAGAGCCCCCAAAAGCCTGGCGAAGGAAAGAATGGTAGCCAAAGTCGCTGACATGATGCATCAAGCTCCCGACGACCAAAACCGCCACAGCAAGAGACGCAAGAACGATGAATAAGGGATTCACCACCAAATCGCCAGAAGTGAAGAAGAAATGCATCCCTTGCCTGGCGCGCCAACTGTCGACGGGTAGGTTGGCATTCCTCCGAGGGGGGTGCCCAAGGAGGTGAGTGAGTGGTTGGGAATGCGGTTCCTCTAAGGACCTGATGGTCGACTCGAGTCACTAAAACGAGCCAAAGAACAAGAGACACAAGTTTTATACTGGTTCAGCCCTACCAAAGGATAATAGGCCAACGTCCAGTGTTCTTTGTTGGGGTGGATGATGAACAAGGTTTACAAGAGAGAGTGTCGAAACTTGGTTTCGGCAATAGAAAATTAGGGGTGCAGTCAAGATCGCCAAGCTCGATGGGTTAGGTGGAAAACAAGATTTAGACAGGTTTAGGCCCTCTCGTGAGGTAAAACCCTACTCCTGTTTCGGGGATTCGATCCGCCTAGTGTTTATTGATCTCAAGATCTATGGCTCTTGTGTTACATATGAAATTTGATATCCCTTAAGGGACGCCCCTTACCCCCCTTATATAGTCTTGGGAGGCGGGCTTACAAATCAGAAACCCTATCTTACTCTAAGTCGGTTTCCTCAATCTTACCAAACCATGACTATGAGCCATTGCCTTATCTAATCGGCAACTAACATCCAAGTCATAGCTGGTTTACATAATTGGCAGGCGTAACCTATCCCAATATCCAGTCGGATAAGCTTGCCATGTGGATATCCGATTGCCACAATCTCCACAGTAGCCCACGAGTCCTTTGCAGTCGACGGGATAACTCAACCTCGAACCAAAATAGCACACAACCAAACAACTCTTTGGCCGAGTGCCTCTGGCGCCGAGTGATTCCATCACCTCTACTCGAATCTCCCGAGTGGCTCCAAAGACTGTGAAGGGCTGGAAAATATCCAAAAAAATCCTCAAAAATAAATATCTAGGTGCATCTCCTGATGCACCTAATTAGATGTAGCCCCCGACTATGTGGTTAGTCAAAAACAGACTAAGCATATAGTCAAGAACTATAAAAATCATTCTCATATAGATGCTTAGCTCAAGCTAAAGCAATAATAAAAAATCTCATCACTCGGCAACCTCTCGCTCATCCGAGTGAATCTGCCCGAGTCATCCCAAAATAAGTAGTTCAATCAACCCTCGTGGGCGAAAAGCACTCGGTAAGCTCATGTTTATCCGAGTGGATCTATCCGAGTCATCTCGGAGCAAATATTTTAATCATCCCTCATGGGCAAACAAGTTTTTCAGTCATCTAAAAAGCATGACCAAAATATTAAATAGCTCCAGCCACAATATTGGTCTCAATCTAAAAACATCTTCACCAGAGTGGAAAAAACAACATTGACATAATCATTTAATCAAATGCATAAAAACCAAACAGTCCCTGTCATCAAGGCAGCCATGAAAAGCTTCACTATTTATCACCTTTCAAATTGCATCATGCTAACTTCTCATGAAGTTATGCAAACCGCAGTATGAACGGATTTCCAAAGGTACAGGGCACTCAGACACGTGCATATTGCCAAAGCAAATCTGCTTAAGTTCATCCACTTAAGTCCCTAAGGACACGCGTCAGGCCACACCTTAGCTAAGCCGCAAGTTTCTCATGGGCTCAGCCCAATCGCGAGAAAATCTAGCGCAACCCTCAAATCTCTTACAAAGCCTCGAGGTCATCCCCGCCACTTCGTCTTCCCAGAAAAAATTCCCCACTTGCAACACTATTCACCAGCTTGCAGCGAAAAACCCTAAGCTCACGCGTGCGCCCAATCCCCTCAATCCAGGAGCTCGCGTTCCTTCACAAGCTAGCCTCCGCATCCATCTCCATAGATCCTCTTCCCAGATCCTCATCCTCCAAGCCAGATCCACTCCCCCAAAACCACATCCATGGCGGGAGAGAAAAAGATCCCCTTCGAGCAACGGGCGACTTTTGATGTCAGGGAGTCGACTCTAAAGGAGATGGTGAAGCACGGAGTTCTCCCTCCTAAGGAGATCATCGGCTGGTGTCTGGCGGCCGGTGAGGAGATCCCCACTCCGAACACCGGTGAGCTCGTCGTCTTCACCTCTTTCTTCTATTGCGGCTTCGGCCTCCCCACCTCTGAGTTCCTTAGTGGTCTTCTTGACTATTACGGCCTTCAACTTTACCATCTGAACCCCAACTCTATGCTCCACATTGCTCTCTTCATCCATGTTTGCGAAGCCTTCCTCAGCATCTTTCCTCATTTCCAACTCTTTCGCCACATGTTCTATCTCAAGCCGCATCCGAACAAGGATGAGCCTTGCGTCGTTGGTGGGGCCGGCTTCCAACTCCGCGGATCCCTCCGCCGAGACTACTTCTCTCTTCCCTTGAAATCTTCTAACAAAGGCTGGCATGCAAGTTGGTTCTATATCGCTAACCCTGAACCCAGTCTGCAAAACTTTGTTGGCCTTCCTCCGGTGCCATGATCCAACTGGAGCACCGTACCAGTGGTCCAAGACTAGGATGAAGCCAACAAGCTTATGGCGAAGATTCTGGAGATGAAGCAGAAAGGCCTTCGGGGCGAACAAATCACTCGGCATTTCATTAGAAACCGAGCGGCGCCGATCAAGGAGAGGTCCAAGCCTCGCCTTTTAGTACGAGGGCGAGAGGGACCCCGGTCGGGAAGACCACGACTCCCTCAGCTTCGAGACCTTGAAGACCCGCATGTATAAAATAATTTCGACTGGAATTGGAGTCGAACACAGCCTCATGCTGCCAGTCCTCCCGTACAGCCTATATCACCCTCCTCCTCCGGTAAGTTGACTCAGCTTCTTTATTATCTTTCAATCTCGGTGTCGCACTTCTTAGTGCTCAAAGAAACTCTCTTGCAGGAAAATGCCTCCATTATCTCGAAGCCATATAAAATACATCATGAGGATGTGCCGTCTAGGCCTGCTAAAAAACCAGTCGACGGCGTGAAGATCCAGAGCGATCAAGTCAGGAAGAGGGCTGCCCCGAGTGAAGATATCAGCAAGCGGGCGAGCAAGAGGAGGCTGGTTATTGATGACTCGGACGACGATGTCCACCCTCAGCTGAAACGGCCCTCCAAGGCCGTCACCAAAAATGGCGCCCAAAATCCGCGATCTACCAGTGTACGCCTTACGACCGAAACTATGCCCTTCGTTGAAAATTCCTTCGTCTTCATCCCGATTGCTCCTATCTTACTCCTTGCAGGAGGCCTCAAAACATTAATCCCACTGGGCAAAGTGAAGGCCCAGTGCCAACTGCAGCAACTGAGGCATCAAAGCCTGTGGAGCCAAGATCTCGGAGCCCTCTCCCGAGCGAGAGCACTCCGAGTGAGAGGCCCTCACCTCCTAGTGAAGATACCCCAAGGAAAGAGCCCCCAACCGCCCCGGGATACCCCGATCGGAAATCGATCGGCCGCAAAAGAGCCCCGACTACCACTCAAAGGGCCCCGACCGAGGACCGTCGGGCAATAACTAAGAGGAGAAAAGCAATGGAAGTGCCGGTGCAGATTTGGCCACCAAAGCTAGTAAGCCTTGACTCAATCTTTCACTTTTTAATTTCCGGTTTACTTCTCTGTATCTTCATTTGCTCCTCCTGAACCTTACCAGCCAAAGTGGAGGAGATCCCTAGGTTGCGGTCCTCTGAAACCTGGGTCCCTCCAATTAAAATTGAATGGCGCGATTCCAAGGGCCAGAGACAAGGCATCATCCTAAACAAGCAAAAGGAGAACGAAGAGAGAGATATGCTTGTAGACAGCCTGAACGAAGCGACTCGGCTTCTAAACGTAAGTTCTTCTCCTTTTCTGTTGTAGCTTTATCATTGCTTTTTAGTTGTCCAACTTTAGAACTTGTGTGTAGAGGGTGTACTGCCGGTCGATGACCAAATCCGACGCACTCGGGAAATTGGTCCCACACTTGAACTCCCTGGAGAACATCCAGCGGGGAGCTAAAGACCACTCGAGAGGAAGCCGCGTCGAGAGAAGCGGCTTTAAGGAGAGAGATTGCCGCACTCCGGAAGAGAACCTCGACCTCAGGTGTTCGGTCGGGAGTACGCTTAATCCCCTTAGTCTCTTTGTGCTTTTATTTGCAGTCTGTGTTGATCTTTGTTGTTGATGACCTTTCTTGTTGCAGAGAATTTGTCAGAGGTCCAGTCGCTCCAAGCCCAGCTGGAAGAAGCCAACACCAGCAAAGCCGAGCTGGAGACCGAGTTTGAAGGTGAGTTCTTTCAAAACAACATTCTTTATGTTGCTTCATCTTTGAACGCTTTGTGTGATCGTATGTCTTTGGCAGCTTACAAGATCAAGACCCGAGCTTAGTATGATGTTTTTGTTGAGAGGGTCAAAAAAGCCGAAAGCGTTAGGGAAGATGTTGCTAATGCGGGACGCCGATCCTGTTGTATTTGTTCCATAATGGACGCAGGGCCAGCTCGTTGGACACCATCGAGGTCTTCGATAAGCTTAGGCGAGCCCCTGATCAATATTTGGCCAACGTTTCTGAGGCAAACATCATGGGAGCGGGCTTCGCCCTTGCACAGACCAAGTCGCTCTACCACCGAGTGGATGTTGATTCAGTCGGGGAGGGCTACGTCAACGGTACTTCAGATGAGCGGGCCCTGGAATTGATTAGCGAAGCGCAGGAGTCCGCCAAGAAAGTAGCCGCCGATGTAGTGAACCACTTTCGAGCTTGACTGCTTCATGAACATTGTATGTCTATGACTGTTTGATGTGACTTGTAAATATTCAGCTTATTTATGTTAATGCCTCGATCCGAGTTTTTATGTAAAATTTCTTAAGTAATTTTCGTCCGACTTTCACCAAGCCTAAGCTTGATTAGGTCATCAAAAAATTCTCAGCCCTTATGCATTGAACTCAAATCAAGGAACATTAAACAATGATAAACCAAATATGCGCAGGTTGCCAAAGAAAGCCATACTTTATTAATACTTATACGCCCCATTGCTAACTCAAGAAGTCATCTTGCTTGAGGTTGGCAGTCAAGAATAGCGTAAAACTTAAGGCAATTTAAGCATAGTATCGTCGAAGATGTTCGATGTTCCAGGAGTTCTCCACCATCGATCCGTCTTCACGTTTTAATTGGTATGCACCTGGCCGAGTCACCTCAGCAATTATATATGGTCCTTCCCATAATGGGGATAATTTATGACGGTCCTTGGTGGTTTGAATCTTGCGTAGAACCAAATCGCCAACGATAAAAGCTCATGCTCGAACGTTGCGACTGTGGTATCGTCTGAGTCCTTGAAGATATTTTGCCGATCGGATGAGGGCTGCCTCACGGGCCTCTTCCGGTCGGGTGAGGTCATCCACTTGGTCTTGATCGTAGCGTTCATCGTTAAAGCGGCGGACTCGGAGAGATTCGTACTCCATTTCGTTCGGCAACATGGCCTCCGCCCGTAGACCGAAAGGGAGTTTGGCCGGTAGCCGCCGGGCATAGTCCGCAGAGACCACGGAACCGAGGGAAGCTCTAGAACCCACTTGCCGGCATAAGGTTTTAGCCGGTCAAACACTCGGGCCTTGATGCCTTGAAGAACCATGCCGTTGGCACGCTCAACTTGTCCGTTGCTTTTGGGATGTGCAACCGATGCGTAGCAGATTTTGATTCCGAAGTCTTCACAAAATTCCTTAAAGATGCCCCTAGTGAATTGAGTCCCATTGTTGGTTATTATTCTGTTTGGGACGCTGAACCGATGCACGATGTTGAGGATGAAGTCTCGTGCCTTGTCAGCGGTGATCATAGCAACCGGCTTAGCTTTGATCCTCTTGGAGAATTTGTGAATTGCGACGAATAAGTGTGTGAATCCTCCTAGAGCCTTTTTGAAAGGATCAATCATGTCTAAGCCCCATACCGCAAACGGCCAGGATAATGGAATCGTTTGCAGCTCTTGTGTTGGGACATGACTCTACCGAGCGAAGAACCGGCAACCTTCACAAGTTCGTACCACTTTGTCGGCGTCGGAGACCGCCGTAAGCTAGAAGAAACCTTGTCGTAGGCTTTGCCCACCGAGGTGCGTGCTGTCGCGTGGTTTCCGCATATGCCCGAGTGGATATCTTGGAGTTGCTGCCGTCCTTCCTCAGGTGTGATGCATCTTATCAAGACTCCAGAGGGGCTCCTCTTGTATAAATCAGAATCAACCATGACATAAGCTTGACAGTGACGTCGGACGCGTTCTGCCTCATCCCGGTCTTCCGGCAGCTCTTGCTGAGTTAAAAATCTGATGAGCGGCATCCTCCAGTTGGCGTCAATCATGGCGACCTGGTGTGCAGTTTGCTCGTTGTGAGTTGGTTTGGCTGCAACAGTTGGCTCGTAGAGATGCTCTACGAAAATGTCTGTTGGAGCGGCTTCTCGCTTGGACCCGAATTACGCCAAATCGTCAGCTGTCTCGTTATTATGTCTTAGGACATGACATAGCTCTAGTCCGTCAAACCCTGTCTTCACGTTTGCGGACTTCTTGCCGAGTAGGCCTCCATGGTGTCATTCGGACGGGACCGAGTCTTTCATTACTTGATTGACGAACACTGGGAATCCCCTTTCACGACGAGCCGACGTATCCCAAGTGAGGCTGCGAGTCACAGTCCATGTAGCGGGGCTTTGTACTCGGCGACGTTGTGAGAGGCGGAGAAGTGGAGGTGAAGAACTGTAACATCCTAAAAATCGGAGAACCGAAATCGGAACGTAAAAATCGGAACTTTCAAAAACCTTGGCTTATTGCTTCTTCTCGGGTTTGTTGCTTCTTATTTGCCCTGAGTTGCATAAATTTGGACGTGGTTAATTTCCCTTTCGGTGTTTTTGGATAATTTGGTGTTGTCGAAAGGGAGGTGCGAAAGCCGCATCGAGTTTTTTTTTTAAAAAGGGGAAAACGAGGAAAGCGCGGATTATGAAAATGCGTATTTGGGGAATAAAATATTAATTGGTGATTATGGAAGATTAATTAGGGTATAAAATAGACAATAAAATGTTTTAGGGATTTACATGAAATCTAGAAAATTGTTGGAATTTAAAAATAGTGACTTATGAAATTAGAAAAAAAAGAGATTTAAATAAAGATAAAAAAATATATGTGTGGAAAAATAAAAGTGGAGAAAAAGTTGAAATTATAATATTAAATTTTTTTTTGGGAATAGTGGAATTTATTTTGAAATTTTGGAGTGAAGGAAAAATTGGAAATAAAAAAGGGAATGGAAAATCGGGAAAATAAAAGGTGCATTGTTTCATCGGTCACAACCCGTTCGACGCCGTCCGGCCCGCCTCGCGCCCGCCGCGCGTCGCCGCCGTGCACCGCGCCGCACCCGCGCACGCCACGCGTCGCGTGAGCGCGCACGCGCCGCGCCCGGCCCCGGGTCACCCCGCACGCTGCGCCCGCCCGCGCTGCGCGAGCGCCGTTGCCGTCACGCGCCCGCCGTCGTACGCCCGCGCCGCGCCGCCCGCCCGTCGCCGTCTTGCCCGGCCCGCGCCGCGCCTCGCGCTATCGTCGCCGCGCCGCCAACTCGCGCGGCCCCCGCCGCGCTCGCGCGCGCGCCACGCCGCGCGCCCCGCGCGCGCTGCGCGCGCCCTTCCGCCACGCCGCGCCGAGCCGGCCCAAACCGCGCGCGCCGCGTGGCACCCAAGCTGCGCCGGTCCCCCTCCTCCATCCCCTCGCCCCACCGCGCCTATAAAAGGGCCGGCAACCCCGCCCTTTCCCGCGCCGCCGCCTCCTCGTTGCTCTCCCGAACGCCACCGCAAGCCGTCGCCCTCGCCGCCGACGCCGGAGCTCCCGCCGCCCTAGCCGCCGTGAGCCGCCGTCGCCGGTAAGCCCACCGCCGCCCTTTTTCCACATGCGCTAGCGCCGGCCGCCGCTGTTTCCGCGGGTCCCAGTCGAGCACCTTGCGAGCGATGAATAGTGCGCGGGGAAAAGAAAGAGAAAAAAAAGAAAAATAGGGAAAAAATTAGGAAAAATTTTGGAAAATTTGGAAAATATTTTGGGATGACTTGAGTAAAATTTTGGGCAAAAATAAATTATTTTCTCGCATATTTTCTCGGTGCAAAGTTTGAAAATCGGGATCAAACGTTTTCCGAATTTCATTTCGCATCGTTTTTAAATCCGACGCCGTTTAATTCTTTCCCGCCATTTAAATAGGCTTCTCTTTTGTGCTCAAACTCTCAAACCTCGAGCACGAATTTTCTCCGCTGATATCTTCAAATTTAATTTCCCAAATTGTTACGATCGCCGTCTTTGCGAAAACCCTAGGTCATCAACTCGATTCCAAAACACGGATTTTCCTAGCGACCCTTGTTCTAACTCGAGTAAAATTTTTGGCAAAACTATTGGAGTTGTTTTCATGGCTTTTATGGTTCTTTTCGATCTCTCGGTATTTTATTGAATTCTAATTGAATTCAAATGATCTTTCGCACGTACGGGTAGCACCTGAAGAAACCGGCATCGACCCCGCTGAAGATACCACCCCTCAAGTGTGCGAGCAAGGCAAGTCATCACACTCTTTGAACATATTGATCCTACTTTGTGAAATGATGTTGATTTCAAATTACAAATTGCATGCCTTACACAAACAATACCTATGCTTGATATACCCTACTTTGATAATGATCACCATTAGTATTTATTCCTTGTAACCTTCGATGTGATATGACCGGAGGATAAATTCGGTACAAATGCTTAGCCCTGCTTACACTAGATCCCTGCATACTCATGATTTTGCAAAATGGCTTTGTGCTCGGGCAACTACCTTAGGGAAGGTAGTTGAAATACCTGTGGAGACATGAGCGCCACATGGCCATGAGAATGTTGAACTAGGCTTGGTGAAAATTGAAAATGTTACACAAATGTTTTAGACTCGGGGGCTGGATGATTTGGGCGGATTCCGGAAAAGGCAAGTGCCGACCACGGTCAATTAAGGACCGAGCCATGAGATAGCCGGAAACGAGCCGCACAACCGTACTTCTCGAATGGGTATTGACCTAGCTGACTAGATAGCCGAGCAGAGGCAGTATCCTTGCATAGATGGTTCTCTATGATGTGGTTACGGGATGAGAATGAGGCTGCGGCCTTTGTTGTGAATGGTGGAATTAAACCGATACTAAATAAACTTAAAGATTGAGAAAGTTTCCCTTACCCCGGGTGCGCCAGAACTCCTCTCCTACCGCTAGAAAAGGACGGCTAGAGTGCATGAGGGCTTAAGTTCATGGAGCGGGTACGCCAAAGTAAGGTTATCGAAAGGCTTTGCCGTGACCGTCTCATGAGTTGAGGCGTAGGCTCATTTGTTGGGCTGTCGCGGAGTACGGGTAAAGTGTACATCCACCGCAGTGTGAGTGAATCAATCTATTCGAATAGCCGTGCTCACGGATATTGAGCACCGTGACAAGACTTTCGCTTGGCTAGACTTTAAACTTAAAATTTGCTGGGATGGGTATGCATGATGATTTCATTCATGGTGGGTCAACTTCTCGAGAAGCGAGAAGGGTAGATTCCCGGAAAATCATGACGAACCGGAGGCGGGAAGCCATCCTTGGAATCACGATGGATGGTAGACGAACCGTCACCGGATTAATGAACCGTGAAATTAAAACTTGATTGGCTAGTCGACGGGTTTGTGAAAAGAATTGTGAAAAGCGGCTTTATGCAAAAGAACCCCAGCCATGTTCTTTGAATAACCCTATCATATGCATCAATTCTGTGTTGGCTTGCTGAGTACGGTTGGTACTCACCCTTGCTATACGCACACACCTCCAGCTGATGGAAATGAAGAGCCAGAAGACCCATACGCATATTACCAGGAGGGCGAAGGAACTGACGGCGCATACTAGATCTTAGCTCCGGTCGTTGCCTGTGGCAAATGACAAGCCGCTGCCTCTTTCCGCTGCCGTATCTAAATTCTGTTTTTATGTTGTATTTGGACCATAAGGTCCTGTGGGTTGAACATTGCCTTCGGGCCTATTGATGTAATAATGGTAATGTAAGACTATTCGTGCATGTGCACCTGATTATCCAGTACTGTATTCGTGGGTACCAACTACTCGATCCAGGGAAATGGTACTATGAACACGAAAGATTCCCGTCTCAAAAACGGGGGTCCACAGAGCTGATATCAGAGCCATGCGACCGTAGGCTAAGACCAAAAGGCGCCCTACCCTAACTAGTTGGCTAAAGGGAAATATCCCTACATAGGATCAGTTCTAAACTATTATTTCCGAAAATACAAATATACCTTTTCTACATCTGTATTTCCTTTTACCAAATGATTATAATAGCTCTCTCCCTCTAACCCTAAGTTGCCTACAAAAAGGATGTCGAACCACGACGGAGCCGGGAGGTCACCATCCCACGAGACGAGGGGTTTGTGGCACAACTTCAGTCCCTACTATGGTGTTTGAGGTACCGGAACCACCCACCTATCACACCAAAAGGCATGGCTCCGAAGTGTATCCAGCCGGGAGGCCGTATCCATAGAAGCCCGCATGGGAAGTGAAACATCTTTCTGCTTCCACACCCGCTACCACCGGGACTTAGCAGAAGCAGCCATTCAGGATGCGCCTCGCGAAGCCTTCCTTCGCCTTAATGCGATACATCGTGCCGAACTCACGGTGACGAGTTCGTGCATCATCCTTATCGCGAAGAGGGCAACCCTGCCTCGCACCGTGGAGGCCACCCCCGCTGCTACAACCCGATGGTCACGCGTCTATCACGTTGGGCGAGAGGCGGAGACGATCTATGAGGAGGCCTTGCTCGAGATCAACGACCGCGAGCCACGCCTCAATGATCGGTCGAGAGCCACCAAGGCCGTGGGAACCAGATAAACATGCCGCAAACTCAGCCGCAAGCCAATGGTGCCCAATATGAGCAACTCTCGGACCGCTACATGGCCCGTGGGAAGCTCGTAGAGCTGGAGGAGCAGCTCAGAAGAGCAAGCAAGCAAGTCGACCACTGGAGGAGCTGCGCACTCCCTCGTACGGCTGCAGTACTTCCACCGAGGTTGTACCAACACCTCCCGCTCCCGTGCCCGACCACTATTACCTTATGACTCCAGCGTGCTTGGATACCTTTCAAGCCATGATGGAGCAAGCTTTTATGTTGAGCACGAGCCCGCACCGACACGGTAGACCCCGCGCTGCCACGTCCATGGGACCCACCTCGAGCTCCGTAGCAGTACCATCCGAGCCTAGATCGGGAGAGGAGAACCCCATCCAGATCCACATCGACACGGAGTCCGAGGCAGAACCTATGGAGGTCAAATGGGAGTCCGCGACACCGACCCAATGGAGGAGGAAGCTCCCACTCGTCGCGACTCACACCGGAGGCCCCTCACCCGCCGCACCGCTCGCAAGAGTACGCGGCCACCGAGTCGGAAGATTCGGCATGACTCCGAGGCCACCACCTCCGAGCCATGGGGACTCGGTTTGCTTCAGCGGCGGACCACCCACTTCTGCGCCCGGCTCTTGCGGATGGTTGGACGACTAGGCGGGAGGACCTTCCCGGCTCGGCAAGCACGAACCACACTCTATTCCCCCTTAATTGGTTGATTCGGTTAGACGATGTAGTTGTTGTTGCTATCATGGCATGAAGGACTGTGTGTGTACACCGTGTACCCCTCTTATGTAACATGATGAACCGAGCATCGCTTTGCGGTGTCTTAATTCGTGAGCTTATTATTATTTCACCCGCTTGTTGATTGAAGATCATTTAAAACAACTTGAAGAAAAATCCCCCTAGGAACCATGACCTAAACTTGTCCGATCTCTTAATTCATCTATCTTCTTGATTGCACATCGCCGCAGAGCCGCGCAACCAACGAGAACCCGCCGGACCCAACCCCTCCACTGCGGCGGAGGTTATGGCTTTGCGACCCTACTCCAAGCAATTGCTAACAACCAAGGAAGTCGAGGAGGATCGAGTCTAGGAGAATTCATGAGAGCTAAGCCACCAACCTTCTCCGCGGCCGAGGAACCCATGGATGTTGAAGACCGGGCCGAGGGTGATCGAGAAAAAGCTAACTCTCGTCGAGTCCGAGAAGCGATAGAGTTGTCTTCGCTACTAACCACTGGAGGGTCCCGCAAGTGACGGTGGGACACCTACAAGGAAACGCGAGTGAAGACGCCGGGGAACCGACATGGGAAGAGTTCACGGCACGTTCCGTGAGAATTTCGTGCCGGCAGTTATGAGAATGAAGAAAACGAGTTCGCAGACTACGTCAAGGAAACACCTCGTACAAGAGTATCCGAACAAGTTTACCCAGCTTGCCCGTTACGCCACCGGTGACTCGACAGACGAGGAAGAGAAGATGGATAAATTCATTGAGGGACTAAATGACGAGTGAGAGGACCAATGATCGGGCGGGACCACACCAGTTCCAAAGCCTCATCAACAAGGTCATTTGGCTTGAACACGACCAAAAGATGGTAGAAAATAACCGCAAAAGGAGGCTCGCTATGGCTCGCCCATTTCGGGAACGCCACAATGCCCCAAGGGAGCCACCACGACCGGATGGAAGCCAAACGTCCGGTAGCCGGTCGTTCCCCGCTTTTGACCATGTCAACGGGTCAGCTACACCTCGGCTTCGTACACCCACACCAACCCTAGCCGCTCCGGGAAGGAAGAATGTGAGCCGCTTCAATTGTGGAGAATTCGGGCACTACTCCAATAGCTGCCCAAAACCACGCAACACCCTGTGCGCACCGGCGCCAATGCAACGCCCGTCCAGGAACCCCCACACTGCGGCGGGACGAGGTCGCTGGGACCCCGCTACCCAACGAGGCGCCACCGGGTTTCGACGTGGCCGGTGAATCATGTGCGGGCTGAAGAAGCTCGGGAGGACCAGAGCGTATTGATGGGTATGTTCTCTATCAACTCTACACCAGTTAAAGTTTTATTCGATTCTGGAGCTTCGCATTCACTCATATCTTCCCAAGTAAGCAAACAACACCACCTACACCAAGTAGCACTTAAGAGGCCTATGTTGGTACACTCACCTGGGGGAGACATAACCCCGTGCTTGCAGCAATGTGCCCATACGGATTAGGGCCGTGGTGTTTCTCTCAAACCTTATGGTGCTATCACCCCAAACCATAGATGTCATACTCGGAATGGATTGGTTGACCAAGAATAATGGAATTATAGACTGCAGTCGAAGGGAAGTCACGGTCTCCACCCCATGGGGATCACCGATGAGCATAACTATGGATCAAAATCCGAAGCTATGCGAACAAGCTGCTAGAATATTCACCATGCTACCCCTAGGCGGAATGCCAGTAGTACAAGAATACCCGGACGTATTTCCCGAGGAATTGCCCGGAATGCCCCCGGATCGCGACATAGAGTTTATCATCGATCTAATGCCTGGTACTGCCCCCATATCCAAGAGACCTTATCGAATGCCGGCCAACGAGTTAGAGGAACTCAAGAAGCAAATACGAGAACTACAAGAGAAGGGATTTGTACGCCCCAGCTCTTCTCCCTGGGGAGCCCCAGTACTCTTCGTCAAGAAGAAGGATGGGAGTATGAGAATGTGTGTGGACTACCGATCGCTGAATGAAGTAACTATCAAGAACAAGTACCCGCTACCTCGAATCGATGACCTATTCGATCAACTTAAGGGTGCGCAGGTGTTCTCAAAGATTGATCTACGGTCAGGATATCATCAGTTGAAGATTAGAGCTGGAGATATTCCTAAGACGGCGTTCTCTACACGTTACGGCTTATACGAGTTTACAGTGATGTCCTTTGGATTGACCAATGCCCCTGCATATTTTATGAACCTGATGAACAAGGTATTCATGGAGTACCTGGACAAATTCGTAGTGGTATTCATTGACGATATACTTATCTACTCCAAGAACGATGAGGAACATGCGGAGCATCTACGGCTAGTACTGGAAAAGCTACGAGAGCACCAGCTGTATGCAAAGTTCAGCAAATGCGAGTTCTGGCTCAAGGAAGTCTCTTTTCTTGGCCACGTGGTTTCAGCCGGAGGAGTAGCAGTAGACCCCGCCAAGGTCGAAGCTGTCATGGAATGGAAGGCCCCCAAGTCAGTGACGGAAGTTCGGAGTTTCTTGGGCTTGGCCGGTTATTACCGACGGTTTATCGAAGGGTTTTCCACTGTGGCCCGACCTATGACTCAACTTCTGAAGAAGGAAAAGAAGTTTGAGTGGAACGAGAAGTGTCAAAAAGCTTTCGACCAACTAAAAGAAAAGTTAACCACTGCCCCAATCTTAACCTTACCTGACAACCGGAAGGATTTCGTGATGTACTGTGATGCGTCCCGGCAAGGACTAGGAGGCGTGTTAATGCAGGATGGGAATGTCGTAGCGTATGCCTCGCGACAGTTACGACCTCACGAGGAGAATTATCCCACACACGACCGGAATTAGCCGCGGTTGTTCACGCATTGAAGATCCGGAGACACTATCTCGATCGGGAACCACCGTGATGTGTATACCGATCACAAGAGCTTAAAATATTTCTTTACTCAGCCTGATCTCAACCTACGACAGAGGCGATGGTTGGAGTTGATCAAGGATTACGATCTAGGAATCCATTACCATCCCGGCAAGGCAAATGTAGTGGCCGATGCGCTGAGCCGCAAAGCCCAATGCAACCACATGGAATTGGGAGGTATGGCTAATGAGCTCCAAGAAGAAATGGCTCGACTTAATCTGCACCCGATTCCTCACGGAGAAGTGAACTCACCGGAAATCCAACCCCTACCGAGGACTCAAATAGAAGAAGCCCAAAAAGGGAATGAGAAAACCCGGAAATCAAGGAACGCATGGCGCTGGACGCGCTAAGGAGTTTTCGTAGATGACAAGGGAATCTGTGGTACAAGAAAAGAATCTGCGTGCCTGAACGAGGTGGTTTGAGAGGATTGATCTTAAAAGAAGCCCACGAATCGGCATATTCGTTACATCCCGGAAGCACGAAAATGTACCAGGATTTGAAAGGAGAATACTGGTGGCCCAATATGAAGAGAGATGTAGCCGAATACGTAGCCATGTGCGATGTGTGCCAAAGGGTGAAAGCGAGCATCAACGACCGCGAGGCTTGCTGCAGCCACTCAAGATTCCCGAATGGAAATGGGACGAGATAGGCATGGATTTCATAGTGGGACTACCCAAAGCTGCGACGGTTACGATTCCATTTGGGTAATAGTAGATCGGCTCACCAAGACGCCGATTTATTCCCGTGAAAACTAACTACAACGGTGCCAAGCTAGCGGAACTATATATGAGTAGGATTGTATGTCTCCACGGTGTACCAAAGAGGATTATATCGCATCGTGGTACCCAATTCACATCTCATTTTTGGAGCAAAGTCCACGAGGCACTCGCAGTCACCTCGCCTTCGCATCGCTTACCACCCACTGATCGACGGACGGGCGAAAGGACGAATCAAGTGCTAGAAGATATGCCGAGAGCTCGTGCGTTGGATTTCACCAAGGATTGGGAGAAATGTTTGCCGTACGCCGAGTTCTCCTACAACAATAGCTATCAAGCCGGCCGAAGATGTCGCCAAACGAAGCTCTATTTGGTCGCCGATGCCGAACCCCATTAATGTGGTCAGAAACCGGTGAACGAACCGTATTCGGGCCTGACATAATCAAAGAGGCCGAGGAAAAAGTTCGCTTGATTCGGGACCGATTACAAACAGCTCAGTCATGACAAAAGAGCTACGCGGACACCCGCCGAAGAGAATTGGAATTTAAAGAAGGTGACTACGTGTATCTAAAGGTCTCACCACTATGGGGAACTCAGAGGTTCAAAGTCAAAGGGAAACTCGCACCAAGATACGTGGGCCCATTCTTGATAAGCGCTAGGAGAGGAGAAGTGGCTTACCAAATGGAACTTCCCGAGAACCTCTCTGATGTCCACCCAGTGTTCCACGTGTCACAATTGAAGAAATGTTTGCGAGTACCAGAAGAGCAAGCTCCTTTAGGAGCCATCCATGTCCACAGTGATCTTACCTACCGGAGCATCCAATCAAGATTCTAGACGAGGCGAAAAGAAGACACGGACCAAGTCATGGCGCATGTACAAAGTACAATGGAGCAATCACACGAAGAAGAGGCTACTTGGGAAAGCGAAGAGTTCCTGAGGACAGAATACCCACACCTACTCAGCAACCGGTAAGAAATCTCGGGGACGAGATCTATTGTTAGGGGGGTAGGTTTGTAACATCCTGAAAATCGGAGAACCAAAATCGGAACGTAAAAATCGGAACTTTCAAAAACCTTGGCTTATTGCTTCTTCTCGGGTTTGTTGCTTCTTATTTGCCGCTCGGTTGCATAAATTTGGACGTGGTTAATTTCCCTTTCGGTGTTTTTGGATAATTTGGTGTTGTCGAAAGGGAGGTGCGAAAGCCGCATCAGGGTTTTTTTTTAAAAAAGGGGAAAACGAGGAAAGCGCGGATTATGAAAATGCGTATTTGGGGAATAAAATATTAATTGGTGATTATGGAAGATTAATTAGGGTATAAAATAGACAATAAAATGTTTTAGTGGATTTACATGAAATCTAGAAAATTGTTGGAATTTAAAAATAGTGACTTATGAAATTAGAAAAAAAAAGAGATTTAAATAAAGATAAAAAATATATGTGTGGAAAAATAAAAGTGGAGAAAAAGTTGAAATTATAATATTAAAAAAATTTTCTGGGAATAGTGGAATTTATTTTGAAATTTTGGAGTGAAGGAAAAATTGGAAATAAAAAAGGGAATTGAAAATCGGGAAAATAAAAAGGTGCACTGTTCATCGGTCACAACCCGTTCGACGCCGTCCCGGCCCCGACCTCGCGCCGCCGCGCGTCGCCCGCCGTACCGCGCCGCACCCGCGCACGCCACGCGTCGCGTGAGCGCGCACGCGCCCGCGCCCGGCCCGGGTCACCCCGCACGCTGCGCCCGGCCCGCTGCGCGCAGCGCCGTGCCGTCACGCGCCCGCCCGTCGTACCGGCCCGCGCCGCGCCCGCCCGTCGCCGTCTTGCCCGGCCCGCGCCCGCGCCTCGCGCTATCGTCGCGCCGCTGCCGCTAACTCGCGCGCCCCGCCGCGCTCGCGGCCGCGCGCACGACGCCGTACGCGGCCCCGCGCTCGCGCCGCGCCCTTCCGCCAAGCGCGCGCGACCGAGCCGGCCCAAACCGCAGCGCCACCGCGTGGCACCCAAGCTGCGCCGGTCCCCCTCCTCCATCCCCTCGCCCCAGCCGCGCCTATAAAAGGGCCGGCCACCCCGCCCTTTCCCGCACCGCCGCCTCCTCGTTGCTCTCCCGAACGCCACCGCAAGCCGCCACCTCGCCGCCGGCGCCGAGCTCCCGCCGCCCTAGCCGCCGTGAGCCACCGTCGCCGATAAGCCACCACCGCCCTTTTTCCACATGCGCTAGCGCCGGCCGCCGCCTCTATTTCGCCGAGTCCCGGTCGAGCACCTTGCGAGCGATGAATAGTGCGCAGGGAAAAAGAAAGAGAAAAAAAAGAAAAATAGGGAAAAAATTAGGAAAAATTTTGGAAAATTTGGAAAATATTTTGGGATGACTTGAGTAAAATTTTGGGCAAAAATAAATTATTTTCTCGCATATTTTCTCGGTGCAAAGTTTGAAAAATCGGGATCGAACGTTTTCCGGAATTTCATTTCGCATCGTTTTTAAATCCGAACGCCGTTTAATTCTTTCCCACCATTTAAATAGGCTTCTCTTTTGTGCTCAAACCCTTAAACCTCGAGCACGAATTTTCTCCGCTGATATCTTCAAATTTAATTTCCCAAATTGTTACGATCGCCGTCTTTGCGAAAACCCTAGGTCATCAACTCGATTCCAAAACACGGATTTTCCTAGCGACCCTTGTTCGAACTCGAGTAAAATTTTTGGCAAAACTATTGGAGTTGTTTTCATGGCTTTTATGGTTCTTTTCGATCTCTCGGTATTTTATTGAATTCTAATTGAATTCAAATGATCTTTCGCACGTACGGGTAGCACCTGAAGAAACCGGCATCGACCCCGCTGAAGATACCACCCCTCAAGTGTGCGAGCAAGGCAAGTCATCACACTCTTTGAACATATTGATCCTACTTTGTGAAATGATGTTGATTTCAAATTACAAATTGCATGCCTTACACAAACAATACCTATGCTTGATATACCCTACTATGATAATGATCACCATTAGTATTTATTCCTTGTAACCTTCGATGTGATATGACCGGAGGATAAATTCGGTACAAATGCTTAGCCCCGCTTACACTAGATCCCCGCATACTCATGATTTTGCAAAATGGCTTTGTGCTCGGGCAACTACCTTAGGGAAGGTAGTTGAAATACGGCTTCGTGGAGACATGAGCGCCACATGGCCATGAGAATGTTGAACTAGGCTTGGTGAAAATTGAAAATGTTACACAAATGTTTTAGACTGGGGCGGCTGGATGATTTGGGCGGATTCCGGAAAAGGCAAGTGCCGACCCTGGTCAATTAAGGACCGAGCCATGAGATAGCCGGGAAACGAGCCAGTACAACCGTACTTCTCGAATGGGTATAGACCTAGCTGACTAGATAGCCGAGCAGAGGCAGTATCCTTGCATAGATGGTTCTCTATGATGTGGTTACGGGATGAGAATGAGGCTGCGGCCTTTGTTGTGAATGGTGGAATTAAACCGATACTAAATAAACTTAAAGATTGAGAAAGTTTCCCTTACCCCGGGTGCGCCAGAACTCCTCTCACTGCTAGAAAAGGACGGCTAGAGTGCATGAGGGCTTAAGTTCATGGAGCGGGTACTGCCAAAGTAAGGTTATCGAAAGGCTTTGCCGTGACCGTCTCATGAGTTGAGGCGTAGGCTCATTTGTTGGGCTGTCGCGGAGTACGGGTAAAGTGTACATCCACTGCAGTGTGAGTGAATCAATCTATTCGAATAGCCGTGCTCACGGATATTGAGCACCGTGACAAGACTTTCGCTTGGCTAGACTTTAAACTTAAAATTTGCTGGGATGGGTATGCATGATGATTTCATTCGCTGGTGGGTCAACTTCTCGAGAAGCGAGAAGGGGTAGATTCCCCAGAAAATCATGACGAACCGGAGGCGGGAAGCCATCCTTGGAATCACGATGGATGGTAGACAGAACCGTCACCGGATTAATGAACTGTGAAATTAAAACTTGATTGGCTAGTCGACAGGTTTGTGAAAAGAATTGTGAAAACTGGCTTTATGCAAAAGAACCCCAGCCATGTTCTTTGAATAACCCTATCATATGCATCAATTCTGTGTTGGCTTGCTGAGTACGGTTGGTACTCACCCTTACTATACGCACACACCTCCAGCTGATGGAAATGAAGAGCCCGAAGACCCATACGCGTATTACCAGGAGGGCGAAGGAACTGACGGCGCATACTAGATCTTAGCTCCGGTCGTTGCCTGTGGCAAATGACAAGCCGCTGCCTCTTTCCGCTGCCGTATCTAAATTCTGTTTTTATGTTGTATTCGGACCATAAGGTCCTGTGGGTTGAACATTGCCTTCGGGCCTATTGATGTAATAATGGTAATGTAAGACTATTCGTGCATGTGCACCTGATTATCCAGTACTGTATTCGTGGGTACCAACTACTCGATCCAGGGAAATGGTACTATGAACACGAAAGATTCCCGTCTCAAAAACGGGGGTCCACAAGAACGTATCTTAACCTCTCCCCAGTCAGGGAAGATCAACACGACTCCTGCTCCCAAGCCGGTGATCCTCTTGGATCCGTCAAAATGCATGGTCCAGTACTGCCGGTCTTCTCGAGGAACATCTTCTTGCTGTTCGGTCCACTCGGCCAAGAAATCCGCCAGGGCTTGTGACTTCACAGACGTCCTCGCCTTGAAAGTTAAGTCCAGCGGCATCAGTTCCAGGGCCCACTTTGTGATGTGCCTAGTCGCCTCTCGATTGTGGATGACATCGCCGAGTGGAAAGGGAGTGACGACGGTGATCGAGTGACCCTGAAAGTAGTGCGCCAATTTCCTCGCGGTTATCAGAACACCATATAGCAATTTTTGTACCTGAGGGTAGCGAATTTTGGCTCCTGCCAATACTTCGCTAATGAAGTAGATTGGCCTCTGAATCTTCTGGACTCGTCCTTCTTCTTCGCGCTCGACGACGAGGACCGTGCTGACCACTTGGTGGGTCGCTAAGACGTACAGTAGCAGGGGCTCCTGTGGTTGAGGTGATGCTAGGACGGGCAGTGTCGTGAGGAATTCTTTAAAATCATCAAAGGCCTTGTGGGCTTCCGTAGTCCACTGGAAGTCGTTCGTTTTCTTTAGCAACCTGAAGAAGGGCATGCCTCGTTCGCCGAGTCGAGAGATGAATTGGCTTAGTGCTGCCATGCAGCCAGTAAGCTTCTGAACATCTTTCTGGTTACTCGGGGGCTTCATGCTTAGGATAGCGTTGATTTTTTCTGGGTTGGCTTCAATGCCACGATGTGACACCATGAAGCCGAGCAGTTTGCCTGATGGCACGCCGAACGTGCACTTCTCTGTGTTCAACTTCATTCTGAAGGCCCGGATGTTCGCGAAGGTTTCTTCTAAGTCGGCGATCAGGTCTTCCTTCTGCTTAGTCTTGATGACAACGTCGTCGATGTAAGCTTCCACATTCTTCCCGATATGCGTTTGAAAACACCTTTGGATCATGCGCTGGTATGTGGCTCCAACGTTCTTCAGGCCGAAAGGCATCGTGATGTAGCAATAGGCCCCAAACGGCGTGATGAACGATGTTTTCAGGCAGTCGGATTCCTTCAAGCTGATTTGGTGGTAGCCCGAGTAACAATCCAAAAAGCTTAGGAGCTGGCAGCCGGCTGTTGAGTCCACGACTTGGTCAATGCGAGGCAGCCCGAATGGATCTTTGGGGCAGCCTTGTTGAGGTCGGTGTAGTCAACGCACATGCGCCATTGCCCCTGTCTTCTTCCGGACTAGAACCGGGTTAGCCAGCCAGTCGGGATGCAGAACTTCCTTGATAAACCGGCGGCTAAGAGCTTTGTGAGCTCTTCCTTGATGGCATCTTTTCGATCCTGAGCGAACCTACGCAATCGTTGTTTGATTGGTTTTGTGTCATCTTTGACGTGTAAAGAGTGCTCGATCACCTCCCTAGGAATTCCAGGCATATCAGATGGTTTCCAAGCAAAAACATCTTTATTATTTTGGAGGAAGGTGACGGGAGCGTTTTCCTATTTATGGATTTAGCTCAGTGCCGATTACAGCGGTTTTGGAAGGATCCGATGGGTCAAGGGAGATTTTCTTCATTTTAGCGTCGCCTTGTCCCAGTTTGGCTATCTTCTTCACGGGGATTTCACCCTCTCCAGAAGTTGATGCAGCCAATCGGATTTCCTCTTGGCCACGCGATCTCTCACGAGATTGGGCCATGTTGCAGCTTTCCTTGTCGCAGGTGAAGGCTTGCTTTACATCGCTGCGCAGGGTGATGACGCCATTAGGGCCCGGCATCTTCATACAGAGGTAGGTGTAATGGGGTATCGCCATGAACTTGGCGAGTGCAGGCCTTTCGATGATTGCGTGGTAAGCCGTCTCGAAGTCGGCCACCTCGAAAGTGATGTTCTCCGTCCAAAAATTCTCTCGAACTCCGAAGGTGACTGGAAGGGCGATGTGCCCGAGTGGCATGGATGACAGCCCCGAGATAACTCCATGGAAGGGGGTTGAGCTTGCCTTCAGTTCGGCTCTCGGGATGTGCATCTCGTCCAAGGTCTTGGCGAACAAAATATTGAGGGCGATGCCCCCATCGATGAGGACGCGCTTGAGCTTGATGTTGCAGACCACCGGGTCTAGCACCAGGGGATAGCGCCCCGGGTGAACCACTCGGTCAGGGTGATCCGAGCGGTCAAACGTGATGGCCACCTCCAACCACCGTAGGTATTGTGGGACCTCGGGTTGTGCCACGTTGACCTCGCGGTCGGTTAGCTTCTGTTTTCTCTTGGATTAATAGGCTTGCGGCCCCCCGAAGATGTGCTTCAGCTTGACCCCATGGAGTCTTGAAAAGGCTCCGCATTTCCAGCCGGGTTGTTCTTCTTGGTGCCTGATGGACCGGCTTTGTCAGTCGGCTTCTTGTTGAGCTGTGCCGCATATTGCGCGGCAAACTATTTATAAATAAAGTAGTCCTTGGCCGCGTTCTTGTGGTTGGGATGATGCGTGCACTGAGCGTTCATGATTGCGTCGTAGGCCGTAACTCGGGGACGACACTGGGAGTTGGACGTCGCAGCGACCAGATCCTCAGGCTGGCGCTTGCGATCCTTCTGGCCCTGGTTGTTGTTGTTGTTGCCATTGTCCTTCTTAGGATGCCGGCCACCTGCCGACTGCTTGTCGTCTCTTCTGTCAGGCCGGTCTTGGCGCGCCGCTTTGATCGCGTCGCTGGACTTGGCGTATGAGTTCGTCGTCTCAAACATCTGCTTCACTGTCTTCGGCGGCTTGCACCCAAATTTTTCGATCAACAGTTCATCACGGACTCCCTTCTGGAAGGCGGCGATGATGATGTCGTCGGTGATGTTGGGGATCTTGTTGCGCTTTTTGGAGAAGCGCCGGATGTAGTCCTTCAATGGCTCATCTGGCTTCTGGACGACGTTGTAGAGGTCAAAGTGGGTCCCAGGCCTTTCGAAAGTGCCATGGAAGTTGGCGATGAAGTGGTCCCTTAGCTCGCTCCACGAGCCGATCGAGCCTCTTGGCAAGCTTGTGAGCCAATTCCTGGCTGAGTTAGCAAGGGCAACGGGCAGGTAATTGGCCATGGCCTTGTTGTCACCTCCTGCCGCACGGAAGGCGAGGGTGTACATGGTTTGCCATGACTCGGGGTCGGTCTTCCCGTCGTACTTCTCGATTCCAGTTGGCTTGAAACCATTCGGCCAATGCACTCAGTGCAGGTCCCGAGTGAAAGCGGGTACTCCATCGTCATTGCTGTCAGGCGAGCCCCTTCGATCCTCGCGGGAACGCTGGTCTCGCTCTTGATAGCGCCGGTCAAGGACTTCCCGCAGATCACTCGACGAGGTCCTTGGCAGGCTGCTTCGGTAGTCGGAGTCGTTGCTGCAGCGGACCCGGTGGTGAACGGGTGGTCGTCCGTGCCGATTGCTCCTGATGCTTGCGCGTGGTTTTGTGGCGAAGGTCTCTTGACCTAGTGGCCGCCCGGTCTTGCTCGGGCCTCCTGTAATCCTTTGACCTCAGCGGCGGGAGTCGACTTTTGTCGGGTGTTTCTGCCACGGACTCAGACGGTCTTCGTGCTGAGGTGGAGGGAGAACCATTGGCTGTAGCCGCGACGATGGTCTTGGTCTTATCCAAGATTGGCGTCACGTCGGGGGGCGCCGTCTCGATTACGGTGTCCAGAAGGGTTAGAGCGGCAATGGTGTTCTGCTGAGGAGTCTGGAAGATGTTGGTGTTGTGGATTCGTGTCTGAAGTATGGCCTCCCGAGCGGATCGTCCGGTCGCCCTTAGGTCCCTCTTTCTCCTGTCGGCTTCCTCTTTGTGCCTCTTCTCATCTTTCGCCAGCTTGCGGTCCTGCTCAAGCCTGGCTTGTTCTTCCTCTGCGACCCTACGGGCCATGGCTGAGTCGGTCTCGGCCACCTCAGCCATGAGGACGTCGAAGCACTTCGGCTCGTAGTCCTTGTCGCAGTCGGAGTCGTTGGCCTCGTCCGAGGGGATACCGTAGAGATCGTCAAAGCCTAAAGAGCTGAGGTATTCATTGAGCTCCGAGGATGAGCATGACCTGAACGATTGAAGGATGATGGTGATTTCCCTTGAGCCTGATGACGTGGATCCCTCCGAGTTGGTCGATCTCGACTCGGGGAAGACGACCTTGCAGTAGATCTCAGCGGCGTTTGGTAATCCAAACGGCACCGAGAGGTTTTCTCCCGAGTAGATCGGTTCCGACGAGGAGATGAGGAGACAGCTGTAGATCTCAGCGGCGTTCGGTTGTCCGAACGGCGCCGAGTGGATTCCTCCTTCAGAGTGGATGGATTGCATCTTGGAACTCAGGATTCAGTCGCAGACCTTGCCGTTGTTCGGCAGCCCGAACGGTGCCTAGCGGGTTCCCCCTCTCGACTTGTCCGAATTCGAGTCAGAGGAGGAAAGCTTGTTGGAGCCGTTGGCGGCGAAGTCGTCGATCCTTGAAGAAGATCCCATCGCGCTTGCCGGCGAGATTGTCGAAGAAGTCTTGACGCGCAGGCCGCTACCTGGCGTGCCAACTGTTGAAACTTGGTTTTGGCAATAGAAAATTGGGGGTGCAGTCAAGATCACCAAGCTCGATGGGTTAGGTGGAAAACAAGATTTAGACAGGTTCATGCCCTCTCGTGAGGTAAAACCCTACTCCTGTTTCGGGGATTCGATCCGTCGAGTGTTTATTGATCTCAAGATCTATGGCTCTTGTGTTGCATATGAAATCTGATATCCCTCAAGGGACGCCCCTTACCCCCCTTATATAGTCTTGGGAGGCGGGCTTATAATTTGGAAACCCTATCTTACTCTAAGTCGGTTTCCTCAATCTTACCAAACGGTGACTATGAGCCGTTGCCTTATCTAATCAGCAACGTAACATCCAAGTCATAGTTGGTTTACATAATTGGCAGGCGTAACCTATCCCTATCTCCAGTCGGATAAGCTTGCCATGTGGATATCCGATTGCCACAATCTCCACAGAGAGTTCTTGGGGCTTAAAACAAGCTGGCCAAGAACAAGCAAAGAACTCAGAATGGTCTGAACTCGGGTCTTCTTTCCCTCAGTCCATCCTGCCGTCCCTTTTATATCTCAAGGGGGCAGTTACAAGGGACTTGGGGGCCAAGAAAGCTAAGACAAAAGATCTAAAAAAGATGAGTACAAAAAACATTTGAAAAAGGTACATGGAGATGCTCTCTGGGCCCTACGCGCCGTGGGTGTCTTGTGTCTTATCCTGCCTTGGGATCCCTCCTCTGCAGATACCACTTATACTGTGTTGTCGGGTGACGCCATTCCTTGCCAGATTGTCCCCTCTACACCTCCTTGCAAGCCAAGTCTTGTCCCGAGGAGGCCAAAAGTCAGGTCAAGGAATCAAGGTCGAGAAAGGAGTGCCCAGGTCGGACTGGGGGGAGGTCGGAGTGGCCGACCCTGCGGGGAGGTCGGGCTCCCGACCATATCCCAAGGACTTCGTAGTCTGACTCTATCTTGACTTCAACTCTGATCTGGGTGCTACCCCGGGGTGACGCTCCCCACAGGAACAATTATGCTAACTTCTTCCCAAAATATCTTGTATGCACTGGGATGAAATGGGCAACTTTCGTGAGTCGATTGACGATGACCCAAATTGAATCATGCCCTGACGATGTCCGAGGCAATCCAGTGATGAAATCCATTCTGATTTCTTCCCATTTCCATTTTGGGATCTGGAGTGGTTGTAACATTCCAGCAGGTTTTTAGTGTTCTGCCTTCACTCGGTGGCATACATCTCAAAGTTCGACAAACTTTTCTATTTCTCTCTTCATGCTCACCCACCAAAACTTCTCTTTTAAGATTTTGGTACATCTTGGTACTTCCCAGATGGATGGAATGCTAACTCTGATGAGTTTCGATGAGGATCAAATTCTTCAGTTCTTTGTCCTCAGGTATACGCAACCTTTCACCCATCCAGATTGTTTCATGCTCGTCTTTTGAAAAATAAAGAGCTTTCACAATTCTCATGTTCTTCTTAAGCTCAGCCATATCAGGACCTGATATGTGAGCTGGTTGGATTTGGTCTATGAGAGTAGGTTGGGCTTCAAGGGCAGCCACAAACCCAAATTCAACAATTCCTAGGTTCAGGTGCTCTAGATCTTTTTGCAACCTTACTCACATTTCTTCTATGTTGATAGAATTATAGTAACTCTTCTGGCTCAAAGCATCGGATATCACATTAGCTTTGTCGGGATGATAGTGTATTCCAAGGTCATATCCTTTATCAACTCCAACCATCTTTGCCGACGAAGGTTTAAGTCCGGTTGGGTGAAGATGTACTTGAAGTTCTTATTCCGTATACACTTTGCCATGATTATCGATCATGTAATGCTGCCATATCTTCAAGGTATGGACCACTGTTGCTAGTTCCAAGACATGGTTTGGATAGTTGGTTTTGTGCTGACGCAGCGGGCGAGAAGCGTATGCGACCACTCTTCCTTCTCGCATCAACATCACATGACTTGAAGTAGTGTTAACGATCAAATTTGGTAAATCATGCATCGGATTTGGAGTTAAGGACGAAGCAGATTTGGAGGAAATCATGATTCTCAGAAACTGAGTACGGACCAGTTGCAAACCGAATCTACTAAGGTGTTCATCGGCTGATACCGAGTCAGACAAGGTATGCCGATGTAGCCGATTCCGACAAGATGAAATTGGAATCATTATCGGATCAGGTTGATGAGCTTCGTGAGGATTGCCATATATGGATAAAGTCTAAAAGAGGCAATTGTATCTATTAATTAGGTTATTTTAAGTAATTTCCTTATAGATTGTGCTGGTAAGAGTCTGCCTAAGGGACTTGTTCATATTTTTAGTTGTAATAGAGATAAGAGTCATGTTCGACAAGGACATATTATGTATTTGGATATAAATGTAGCCCAAGACTGTGTAATAAAAAGAACAACAATCAGTTCAATAACACTTTCGGCGCATCACCACCTTTTCTACTTTCGTTTGTTTCGACGAGTTCTTGCTTTCTAGTTGGGCTACATCGGGTTCGATCTCTCGCAAGAGGTAAAACTTGCTTTGGCGGCTTGCGTTCTCGGGATTAGTGCTTACATCTTTATGACACTCTAATCTTGTTCACGTGAATCATCAAGTTATCAGATATGCTATATAATCTAAATCAATATTGCTATCTAACCCCAATCGGCTAGCATCTGTTACTAGACAACATCCGATAGGGTTAGATAGCAACGTTGACCTAGGTTATATAGTGTAGCCACCATCTCGAAAGGCTTTCATCGGTTTGTTTAGCCCTTATGCTTCTCTTTATACTTAGTGTTGTATCGGCTAAGTCTGACCTATTAAGTATTATCTAGAATCATAATATCTATCTTGTTCTAGGATTGCTTTTAGAGATAGTTTTGGGGTTTCAGCCGATCTTACCTGGTTTAGTTATCTTGTTTCCTACATGTTTACTGGATGTGCTAAATCTGCCCTTTATATTAAGATCTTATTGTGGTAAAATATATTAAGCTTGTTATTAATCTGTTAGGTCATCTTACACCTGATTGATTCTTGTTTAATATATTTAATCTATATTGATATCCTAGTATAAAGCGGTATCGGAGTATAAGCCGATACATGTTAGATCTATTACATGGACTAAGCTATAAATACATATAATCTCTGTATTAAAGTACTTTTAGACATAAGTGATTTATACTGTCTTAGCACACTGTTCGATCTATCCCAATCACTTGGTTTAAACACATTTTAGGACATAGATTATATATCATTGATATCTACAGTCGATCAAGTAAATCTAATTTTCTCTTTGCTTTATCCTTTATTGCCAATCCTATGCATATTGCATTGGCCCAATATTAAATGAGACATTATTAGTCATTAGCCGATCGGCTATCGTTTATGGATTTTAACTTTTTTTCTTTCTTTTCTTCTTGTTGGTAGCAGGATCAAACCAACTGGCATGCCTTTGAAACCCAAAAATAAGATTTAGGTCCTGCACTAGAGTTAAGCAGATCTCTCAGGCTAGTGTGTGTTTTTCGCATCAACAAGTAGTCGACCCAACATACATACGTTGGCAAGTCTTGCCGACCTCGAACTGCCTTACCCGACCTCACCGACCTCGCACCGTCTCGCCCGACCTCGCCGACCTCAGACCATCTCGCCCGACCATGCCGAGCTCGGACCGTCGAGTCCGATTAGATTGATCTTGTCGACGCTACGCTGATTCAACCAACCAGTCCGACTTCCAACTACCGAATTATGGATTCGGCTAGTCAGAACTCGGGGATCTTCTGACGTCGTCGGTTACACCGCAACGTAGCGATATCTCTACTGGTATCCACACATCCAGGGAAAGGAACACCAAACACTCGTGAGCTAGCACACGATGGACAACTAGGGTTTTGGCTCGGACGTGGACTAGGGTTTTCGTGGAGAAGTTGATCCAGCTTAGAAGTTGCACACCCAGATCTCCACCCCTTGCCCTCCTTATATAGAGTTGGCCGACTAGGCCTAAAGGCCCATCGGGACTCGATATTGAGTTGGATATTATCCAAACTGGGCCATTTACTAGTCAAACTTGTATGCCTATTCCAACCCGTTAAGTGTGTGACCCAATAGGTTCGTGTACAGTTGGTCCTGGCACGAGAATACCTCTCGGGCGACCCTGTTAATAGCGGCCCCTAGTAGAACATATTGACACCAAAGTATACATAAAGATCATATCGGTTGAACCTATAATGTGTGCACAAATCCCTTTGTCTCACGATATCAATTAAGCTATAGGCAAGACTCGATCTCATATTGTATTATGTGTCTGATGATTGACTCCTCAATCACATCAGCATGGCCATAGGAGGGGCAAATTCCATCTTGATCATTCACATCCTTCTACATGCTTCATAGCAAACCCGAAGACTATTTTTATAACTACCCAGTTACGGAATAGCGTTTGACAGTTCCTAAGTAAGCCACTACATATGTTGGAATCCATGATGATCTCAGGTCTAAGAACTTTGCACCAACATCAATTGATACCAACTAATGGCACATTAATTCCCTTTAGTGTCTCAAGGTGGGTCTATCCAACAACATGTTCTCTAACGTGTGTTCACGTTTATTGATTTGGTATCTACATACCATGATCAATTAGGCATGATCATCAATCAATACATTTGCTGATCTTAGAATCATATTTGTTTCATAGATATGATATATGATGAGGGATCATTTAGAAATAGATTTATGTTACATAAAGAGTCTCATGAATAAGTCACATACTTATTGATCAAAACTAATTATCTATTTCATTGAACAGAATAACAGTTTATTTATTAATACATAAACATTGACCATGATATCCAACTTCTCCATGTTGCCTCTAGGGCATATCACTAACAGATACGTGGTAGGGGATACTTGTTCTTAATTGTAACCTCATTGAGTACGCGATAATCCATGCACATCCTCTTGGTCTTATCCTTTTTCTCCACAAAGATTACCGGAGCACCCCAAGGTGACATGCTCGGGTGGATGTAACCTTTCTTTAGTTGCTCATCAACTTGTTTCTTGACTTCTGCTAACTCATTGGCTCCCATCCTATAGGGTCTCTTGTGGATTGGAGCAGTTACTGGGATAATACGAAACTCTATCTCTTTCTTGTGGCATCGTGGTTAGGTCTTTCGGAAAAAAATCAGGATACTCACAAACTATAGGAATGTCCTCTAATTTCTTTAGGATCTTTCCTTCCTCCTCTGGTTTTTCCTTGGTAAAGACATGATTCAAACCTGCTACTAGCTTCGGTGGTGTTGGGGAATGGAAAACAACCTTCTATCCATTACCATTGGTCAAGGTGATCGTGTGGCTTGCGCAATCGATCAATCCCTTATATCTGGTCAACCAATCCATCCCTAGGATGACATCCAGGCCTTTCAATTCCAGAAGGATAAGATTGGCTAGAAATTGGGATCCTTGAATTTCTATTGCCACCGAGGGCAGTAGTGAGCGGTGTTCAAATGGTTTTCGGGGGTTTAAACCCGCATGGGTATCTTAAGTTTCACTACTGATATCCCATGTGTCCCAACGAATGCCTTTGATATAAATGAATGGGTTGCACCAGAATTGAACAATACTGTTACAGTAAAGGAGTTCACAGGAAATATACCTAATATGACTTCTGGTGCATCCTGGGCTTCCTCGGCTAAAGCGTGATTCACCCTTGCTTGGATGAACTGAGGTGCGCGCTTGGGCTTCGGACATTTATTGGCAAAATGTCCATACTCGCCACAATTGAAACAATTGCCCAGTTGTCCAAACTCGCCACAGTTGAAATAATCGCCGAAGTCCTTTTTCGACAGTGCTGGCTTGGGCTGCAACTGCGGTTGCGCCATTGGAGAACACGGAGCGGGGTTTCGCTGATGCTGCCCATTGCAGCTGCTGCCAACTTGGAAATTTCCTGGCTGATAAGGCCGATGCTGGCGGACGATCATGGTGGTAGGTCCACCCTGACCTCCAAGCATGAGACGCGACCTTTGTTGATTTCGCGGTTGCGGCTGAGGTCTAAATTGAGTAGTCTTCCTCCTTCAGCTCATCTTATTACGCTGATCTTCTTGGCGACTAGCCTTGTCAACCAGCTTCTCAAACTCTACGTATTCTCCCGAGATGAGCTTGTCTGCCAATTCATCATCAAGTCCAGGGAGGAACTTGTTCTGTCGTTCTGCATCAGTGCACACGTCTTCTGGAGCATCACGTGCCAGCCGATTGAACTTGTGCAGATATTCGGTGATAGTCCTATTGCCTTGTTCGAGGGATTTGAATTCCCTCTTCTTCTGCGCCAAAAATCCTTCCGGGAATGTGCGCCTTCCGAAACTCTGCCCAAGTGATGGCACTCCGTCTGCTCGACGGGTGACCAAGAAGTTACCCCACCAAGTAGAGGCAGGACCTTGGAGTTGAAGGGTTGCAAAGGACATCCTTTCTTGATCAGTGCACTGAAGCAGGTCCAACTTCTTCTCTATGGCATGGAGCCATTCGTTTGCCTGCATGAGATTGGTGGTGCTAGAGAAGATTGGCGGATGGACACAGAGAAACTGTGGCAATTTGGATTGAGGGGGAGGTGGGGTGCAAACTAATTGTTGTTGTTGTTCTGTTGTTGCTGCTGAAATTGTTGTAACATCTGTTGTCGCATTTGTTGGTGCTACTGCTGCATCTTCTGCATCATTGCAGCAAACATCTGAGTTTGATTAGCCAAGACTTGGGCCAAGGTGATATTCTCTGGTGGTGGCGGCGGAGCATTGCCATTGGCTTGGTTGTTGCTTCTAGCAGACTCAGCAATGGAATTGGAGCCACCTTCCTTGTGTTCACCACCTGAAGGAGTGGACCGAGTAAAGAGAGGAAAGAAGGAAAATAGATTGGACTTAGAAACTGAACTTTATTAATTTAATTGATCTGATCTGATCTTCATTAAAACACACAAAACCCACTCAAGATCCTTAATATGGTAACCCATACCAGCACTTGATATAGGTTGACCACTACCCCACAACCAACCACTCCTAACACACAACAACTAACAAACAAAAAAACTAGGAAGACGAAAAACTAAGGGTGGTGACACTCTAGTGGTCGGAGCGGCTCCAGCGGTCGGTGGAGTCAAAGCCACTCTCTTGGGAATCACCATCTTCCTCCTCTGACGAACATCTTCGAGAGTCCACAAACTCCACATCTCCACCCGAGGTCTCAAAGCTGGAGCTGCTGTTGTCTCCACTGCTGCTGGACGAGGAGATCCACCCGCCTCTTCCTCCTCTGCCATCGTACGCCGAGGCCAGGGTGAAAGCAAGGACAGGTCCGAACGCGTGAGTCAGAGCCGGGGTAGGGGCTGGTGCTGGTGCTGCAGGAGCTGGGAGTGGTGGAGGAGCCGGAGGGGGATACCTAGGCACCATCTGGATGCGCATAGGTGCCTTGGTGGTCTTCCAGAGCATGATCCTGATCCGGACACCACCGGGAGTTGGGAGTCCCTCTAAGGTGGTGATCTCCTTCTTGAGACGGTCCACCTCGTCCTTCGAACTCTTGATCTTGAGGATCTTCTGATCATTCAAGGCTTTGGCCGCCTTGTGAAGATCCGCGTGCATCTGGTCCAATCCTTTAATCATAGTCCTCATGTGACTAAAGGTGGTGTCATTCTCCTTCGCTGCCGACTAGAAGGAGTTGACATCCGAAGAGCTTCCTCGACGGGGATGGAAGCGGTAGGCAGAGTGACGGAGATGGTACTCATGCATCTCCTACATCCTGGCCAACATCAAGTAAGCAGTCTCTTGGCAGGCATGCTCGTCCGTTCCACCCGAAGCAGTGACCACCATGTTCGAGAGGTTAGTGCCGATGAAGCCATGCATCTCCAATCGGACTTGATGAGTCAGCTCGCTAATGAAAGGCGAGATGGCTATGTACTCTGGTGCATCAGTGCAGCCCACTGCCAAGGCTATCCGAGCCAACTCTGTGACAAAACCCTCCAAACCATGACTGTGGTAGGTAGCGAGACAACCTGCCATTTAAGAAGCATGACTTGCCTCGCTCTTCGACTTGGGGAAACTCTGCAACAACCTCGAAGAAAGCCGGGTCGCCGGAACTATTGGGATCTACACGACAAACAAGGCACTCAACAAAACAAGCTAAAAGTCTACTGAAACAGGAAATACAACCATTTTTAATGGATTCTTAGCATTTTTATGAATTTAATGAAATTTGAATGGACTTAAACAGACCTCATATTAAAAAGATATGAATTTTAACTGTGTTAATTACTAAAATATAAAAATCCTTAATAAATTATTGTGCAATTAATCCCGAGGGCTGTGTCAGCGGCTAGGGCTGACGTCAGTGGCTGAATGCTGATGACATCGGCCATGGGAGCACCGGTCCACGGTGGACCGGGTCCATAGTCCGAGCAGCGGCTGGTGCAGCATGTGGCGCATGTGGCGCCGATGTGGCGGCCATTTGGCTTGCCAGGCCGGCGTGGGGATCGGACGGTAGATTGGATGGTCGGGAAGGGGACGAGCGGCCGCGCGGCTGTCGGCATGGCACGCGGCGATCGGAGACAGCCGGCACCATCGGGACGGTGGCACGGGGCAGTGAAGTGGCACGGCAATGCACAAAGTGCGCACACAGGTGCGACAGTGCACGCACGGGCCGAGAGAGAGGGAGGGGAGAGCTCACCGCATCTCAAGCCGGAGGAGAGGAAGATGACGACTGTGAGGGGCTTGCGGTTGTCAGGAGGCGAAGGCGAACGACGGCTGAGGGAGCTCGGACACCGGTGAAGGAAATGGCGGCGATGCGAACATCTCGCGCGGCTCGGGATAGCAGGAATCGACGGCCGAATGGCAGCAGGGGATGGCGAAGCTCGAGAACTCGGCGCTAGAGCGAGATAGGGCACGGGAGAGCTCGAGTGAGGTGTGGGGAGAATGGGAAGGGAGGTGGTCGGCTTTTATAGGGCTCGGGGAGGTCGGATTCGAATGGGAGGGGCGGTAATTCCTTGTCGCCGTAAGTCAGGGGAGGAAATGGGTATTAAATGGCTGGAGATTAAATCCGACCATTTACGAGCGCGGGAGCAGCAGATGGGGGCGACAACGGCCGGCGGCGGATGCAGGGAGTTAAGGCGGCAAGTTACGACGCGTGGGAGAGGCGGGGAGCAGCAGGATTCATGTGGCTAGGCGTGCGCGAGCAGCGGCATCGCGGCTGAAGGTTGAAGACGGGGCTGACAGGTGGGTCCCACCTATCAGTGGCCTGGGAGAGGGAGGGACGGGAATTAGACTTTTTGTGACGCGTGCGAGGAAGCTATTGGGCCTTGGCCTTTGGCCGGCCCGAGAGAGGAGAGAAAAAGGAAGGTGTGTGCACGGGAGGGGAAGGTCGGCGGGCTGGGCCGATGGCCCAAGAGCGAGATTTGGACGGGAAAAGGACAGAGAGAGAAAAGAATTTCCTGGGATTTATTTCAATTCCGGTTATTGATTTAATTGGTTTAAAAATATTTCTAGTACTCTAAAAATCCTACCATGTCATTTCCACTTATAGTTTGCATTTTAAAATTATTTATTTGCTCTAGGTTAAATCACAAATATTTTCTTTTATGATTTTCTTTACTGGTTTTTAAAAGGGGAAAAACTCCAGGGTATGACACCATGGTAGGCCCCACTCGTCATCAGTTTCTCCTATTGTGCAGGTTTTCAATTCATATCTCTAGTACCCCTTTCTTAAATTTTATGTGCTGGCACTATGAGCATGATCTTAAAGATAATAATCTATCATTGGAAACATAACATATTTTTGGTTTCCTCACATACACTTTATTCCTATGACATTCACTTGTAATATGTGAAACCAATTATCTAGGGAAAGCATGTTATCCAAGTAATTGATTAATGATATATAGTGTGGTAATAAGAAACTTTGTTTCATGCTACATAAAATGCTTTCATATTATTATTTTTAAAATTCAAAAAACCATAACTTTGCAACTCCTTGATGATGTTTTATTCCCACCAAAGCCATATGTTGATTCTCATTGCTTAAACCTTATGCATATGCTACTTGTAGTCATTTTGAGTTTGGTCAAGTAGTTAGACCCTCAATAGAATATTTTCATGTTTTCGTTGCTCAAAGTCTTGTGCATATCCACCATACAAAATTTGCTCTCCCTCCACATAAGAGGTTTAGCCAAAAATATATTTCATTCCCAACTATATGCAAATTTCTACTCCGGTAGTTTGCATCCACTTTAGTCATCAAAAAAATAAATACTCCAATTATTTATGATCCTCCTCCCATGCCAAATGATACATGAGCTATAAGAATAAATACAAAATGATAGTAAAAAGTTCATGACGCTCATGAAAATAAGAAACAAGTCTTCCCGAGCAGAATGATTTAAAAAAGGAGGAGGATCATACAAACAAAGGAGTCACCAACCCAATTGTTTTTCTTTTTCCAATTTTCCACTCATATATTCCTTTTCACATAAATATGCACAAGCTTGATCATGATTATATGACTAGTTTTCTTCTTGGATCTTCCGTTTGACTTTACAAAATATTTGATGCAAGTATGCCTCATGATTTTCCCTACCTTGAACTCCACTTAAGAAAATTAGGCAAGAATTGCCTTGGTGTGGAATCAAACACATTGAGCGACATGAAAGATTCATCAGAGGAGTAAACTTTTGTTTTCTTTTTGAAAACATCTCGAAAACCCTAACTCATTTAAGCAGAAGAAATAAAAGTGACTTAACCCTAGACTGTTCCATTCTTCAATAACTTTGGATATCATGGTAGACACATCCAGATTCACAGATATGGGTAAGTGTCACACCCTGAGGTGTTTCCCCTTTTAAAAATCATTAAAGAAAATTGCACAGGAAATAAGTGGAGAATTAACCCAGGGAAAAGAAATAATTTTAAAATGCAGAATCTAAATGAAAATGGCATGGAAGGATTTTTCTTAAATTCTACATGTCAAAATACATTAACGGGATTTTTATTGGAATTTTGAGAGAAGTAAAAATAATTTTAACCAATTAAAATTAAAATCAAAATTAAATAAATCCTGGGAAAATCTTTTCTCTGTCCCCTTCCTTTTCTCGCTCTATTTTGGCCTTGGGCCGCCGGCTCGAGCCGACGGCCCATCTCTCCCTACTCCTGCCCTTTTATTTCTCTCCCTTGCGGGCCGGCCGAAGGCCGCAACCCGTTAGCCTCGGCCACGTGTGAATAAGTCCATTTTACCTCCCTTGACTCCAGGGTCACGGACAGGTAGGGCCAACCTGTCAGGCCCGTCTCCCACCTCCAGCCGTGCCGCCGCCGCTCACGCCGCCTCGCCCCGCGCAGATCCTGGCTGCCCCCGCCTCTCTCGCGCACCCGTAACACCGCCATCACTCCCCCGCCCCTCCCGCCAGCCGTTGCAGCCCCATCCGACGCTCTCGCGCCTTGTAATGACCGGATTCAATCGTCGGCTATTATTACCCAAAATTCCTCCCGGCACGAACTCCGACGAAGAATTACTCCGCGCCCCGGCCATGACTGTCATCTCCCCTCACCTCCCCCGTCCTCCCCACACCCTCACTCAAGCTCTTCGCGTTGTCTCCCTCTCGACGTGCGTCCTGGCTTCGCCGCCCTCTGCCGTCGTTCAGCCATCGTTTCCCGCCGTCCTGAGCCGTGCCGGATCTCCCCGCTGCCTCCATCCTTTTCGCCAGTTACCGAGCTCCCTCGGCCGCCCTCCCCGTCACCTCCCGCCGTCCTCCTCGCCACCCGCGCTGTCCTCTTCTCCATCTACGGTGCCCCGCGGTGAGCCATCCCTCCCCTCTCCCCCTCGGCCCGAGCCCGTCCACCGTTTCACAAGCACGCGGTTTCGCCCGCACGCAAACCGTCCTCGCCCTCTCTCAGCCGTCCGATCTACCTCAGCAGACCGGGATTACACGATCCCGTGCCCATTTTCTCGCCCGACCCCACGCTGACTTTCTCACGCGACCCCACCACCCGCTTTCTTGCCCGACCGCACCGCGCACCTTCCCGTTCGACCCGGCCAGCCCAGCCTCGCCTCCCGGCCGTCAAATTAGTCTTGAACCGATCAGGGTCGTCGGTCCCCGTGGCTGCCCGATCCCCTTCGCGGTGATCCGGGCCATCCACGTGGTGGACCCATGGACCCAGTCCACGGTGGACCGGTGCACCTGTGACCGATGACGTTAGCATTCGGCCGCTGACGTCAGCCTAGCCGCTGACGCAATCTCAGGATTTATTGCACAGTAAAAACACAGTTAATCTTCTAAAATTCATATCTATTTAGTCTGAGCTTTGTTTAAGTCCATTCAAATTTCATTAAATTCATAAAATACCAAGAATCCATTAAAAATACTTTTATTAACTATTTCAATAGTTTTTTAGCATGTTTTGTTGAGTGCTTTGTTTGTCGTGTAGATCCCGGTAGTTCCGCCAACCCTGTTTTCTTCGAAGTCGTTGCGGAGTTTCCCCAAGTCGAAGAGAAAGGCAAGTCATGCTTTATTGTTGATCATATTGCACCCAGTTTGCTAAAATACCTCATTTATTTTTTTAAACTGCATTTATTTTATAATGTCATTTCATGGGAATTATTACACCCTTATTACTAGTACTCAGCCTTAGGTCTTGATCACACTAAACCTTTGATACAACTTGGACAATAATCTGAGTAGTTTTGGCCTAGGATATGCTTAAGCCCTACTTTGATAAACTAGCACACTAAGTGGGTTATTTCAGCTAAATTACACCATTCTGTACACATGAAATGAAGGAATTAATCATGTGACATTGTGATCATGATATACAATTAAAATATCAAAAATGGTGGGTTGTGGGCGCATTGGTTTTGGATAGTCTGCCCATGGCAATTTAGGACCGGTTTACGGGAAACCCTGGAAGAATTACCATACTAACCACAAGCCAGAATGGGCAACGGTGGATCCAATAGTGTAGCCTTTCCTAGCCGACGAACCCTTGCAAGGGTGTTGACGGTCGTTATCACCTTAATTCAGACCGTCAATTCCTGCATAAGAGGGACAAACTAAGCATATAAACTAACCTTTTCCACTAGTGTTGGTAAATTAATATATGCAGTTGACTTTTGTACCAAACCAAAGTGAAAAGCATGCTTTCATAGTGATGAACACAACTCCAACCAATTAGCGATCACCATGTCAGCCTCCCACGGATCGGAGGGCCCACAAGTCGGGTGAAACCGACTGAAGACAACACCAAACACCAAGGAACCGACCCTAGGGCCCACTTATCAGTCACTGGCAAAAGTCGGTGGAGAAGGGAGCTGACCAGGGTTCGAGCTAACCGTGGTTCGGCCGAACCAGTGGTGGCGCCCCCCATCTCCACCCTTCATGTGGCGCCATCTCAAGCATCCCCAATGATGGTTAGGTGGGTATGGCAGTTTCAAACCGCCATACAACCGTCATACCAAGCTATAAAAGGAGGAGCTCATCACTCACTTCAACACATCTCCAAGAAGATCAATGCTTCAATTCCAAAGGTTGTAGTGCTAGTTTTAGTACTTAGAAGATAGGTTAGAGAGTGAGGGGAAGCTCTGGAAGGAGTGCCCCAAATGTCGAAGTTTTCTCTGAGGGGTAGTGTGGAGGAGTGTCGAGAGTTTCGCTGCCGACAATCGGCGTTGTACCTCGATGAATGCTTTCTTCAATAAAGTAAGTGTTCGTGTTTACTTTGGTTGTTAAGCATTTACATTGAGTACTTGAGTTTACTTTAATTTTGCTTGTGGGATCACCGCCCTATGTTGGGTGCTCTAGTCTAAGACCCCTGATAAAGACGGGTATTCTTGGCCGAGACTAGAGTAGTATTCAATAGTTTAGACGTGGTGTCTAGGCTAGAGATTACCTTTGTTTGCCTCGTACTCCATGGGTGAGAGGTGGGCGGCAGGTGGTGATAGCCGTGTCCGTCCATTGTATTCCTCCACGTTCGGGTATGACGTAGAGCTATAGGCCAGAGTCACTCGATAGACGGGGTGTAAGCCGGCACCCGATGCAAGCAAGAGAAAAGCTACAGTAATTTACCTGCTTCTTAGAGCCACAACCATGGTAATCCTCTCTATAGTATTGTCTACCTAATCTTGGATGTCCTTGGATGAATCCTTTTTCTTAGATAGTCCCTTCCGTTCCTTGGATTCGATACCCCTTGGAATACTCCCTTGGGTGAAGTGCTTCAACGGTATTTCGTGCGCTTGCGGATTTTATCTGTGGTCGTAAGAAATACCAACAAAGGGTGAGCGTGATGGAGTTGCAGTCAGTCGGGGGCTTACCGGTTACTGGGCTGCTGGATTCACCGCGACACTTGGGGGGGCTACCCACTGCCTGGTTGGGAGTGGGGGCCAAACCTGAAGGGTTACACGGAAGCTATGCTAGCCGAAAACAAAACTTGTCTACCGCGCAAACCAGGAACACTTGCAAGTAAGGGCCGATAGATCGTTACCGATTTGAGTATGCTGCGGAAATAGCCAATAAGGACTATCCGATCCGGAACAGTGTAGCCGATTCCCGCAAGCCGACAGCTGATTCACCAATCAGCCGATTTGCCGATGCCGCAGCCGATCCGAGTCGTTGACCGCGTTCTCGTTGCCGATCTGCCGCAGTCGCCTCGCTCCGATTCGTAGCCGATCAACAGCACGCAACGTAGCAGTGCCTCTACCAGTATCCACACGTCCGGGAACAGAACGACGAACACCCGTGTGCTAGCACGCGATGCAAGGCTAGGGTTTGGCTCGAAGGTGGGGAGGGTTTCCGTGGAGATTGATCTCGGCGCAATGCAATTCAACTGATGTGTCGTAGCTCTCCACCCCTCGCCCCTTTATATAGAGTTGGCCTACTGGGACTAGTGGCCGATCAGGACTCTGTTTTGAATCGGATCTCATCCGAATCTCATAGAGTTGGCCGCCCATATGTCGTAAGACCATAGGACTCTATCCAATCGGATCCCTATCCGATCGAGCCGTATTCGAGTCTAACTCGAATGCTTGTTCTTATCCCCTTAAGCGTGCGACCCTGTAGGTTCAGGTATACTTGGTTTCGGCTATAGTCTAACATAGCCGATCGTGGGCTCGAGTCCAACTCAGCCGACCTGTCAATAGCGGCGCCTAGCAGCACATGTTGACACCATAGTATACAAGAATATAATATCGGCTCTGAACCTATAATGTGTACACAAATCCCTTTGCCTCACGATACCAATTAAGCTATAGGCAAGATGTGTGCCATCCCTTCAACAGCTTAACCATTCACTCGAACCGTATTGGATTATCTGTCTGTTGATTGACTACTCAATCAACTTAGCATGGCCATGCATTTCCATAATCCATTACCTCGAGGGGCCCAGAGATATCTCTCCAAAGGATGGGCAAATTCCATCTTGATCACTCACATCCCACTCCATGTTTCATAGCAAACCCGAAGACTACTTTTATAACTACCCAGTTACGGAATAGCATTTGGTAGTCCCAAAGTAGGCTACTACACATGTTGGAATTCATAGTGATCTCAGGTTTAAGGACTTTGTACCAACACTACCTGAGACCAACTAATGGCACATTAATTCCTGTAGTGTCTCATGGTGGGTCTATCCAACAATGTGTTCTCTAACACATATGTCCATGTTTATTGATTTGGTATCTCCATACCCATGATCTATGAGACATGATCATCAATCAATAAACATGCCGATCTTAGAATCATATTAGTTCCAATAATATGATATATGATCAGGGATCATTTAGAAATAGATTCATAATATAGAGTCTCATAAATAAGTCACGTACTTATTGATCAATACAAGATGTCTATTTCATGGAACTGAATAACACTTTATTCATAAATACATAAACATTGACCATGATATCCAACATCTTCATGTTGCCTCTAGGGCATATCACTAACAAAACCTTGGTGAGGTTCGCTTGGTTAGCAGGAGGGTTATACGAAAGGTCCTATCATAGTCCTTTTCCGGGGTACCGTGGTGGTATTCCGGTGCACGAAGACGTGTTTTAGGGCTCTGTCTTGTGGGTACAGATCTACACCTCTGATCATAGTAAAACTATTCGAGTAGCTGTGCCTAAGGTTATGGGTGATTGACCAGATTCACCGTCATTAGTTTCACACTGCTAAAACCTGAATAATGGAACTGGACTAGTATAGTTGGATTGTTTGGGCTTGTCACAACGTGGGGATAACGTTGGACAATGTTGGAAATAATCCTACTTAAATACTTAATTTACACTATTTTCCCCCCTTCAACTCATTGTTTGTGAAAAGTTTAGCTATTTCCGCTAAAATGCAAACCTTAGCCAACTCCTTGTCTCCCCATGCATTCATACCCCTCTCTTCTGCTATGACTTGCTGGGTACGTGGAAGTACTCATCCTTGCCTCTTCACTAGAGCCTGTGTCCAAAGAAGCCGAAGAAGTCGAAGACGAGTAGGCTTGGTCCTACGCTCCTAAAGATGCCTGTGGATAGGAAGGTGACACACTGCAAACATCAAGACTAGGCTTAGATCCTTTTCTTTTCCACTACTCTTTTATAATCTTTTCATAATTTTTTTAAGACATTGAATTGTAATATCAACAATTGTCGTGTGTACCCTGGTTGGTCCTGATCAGGGATTTTTAATACACATATAGCTTTGGAAATTCTGGTTTAAATTTTTAGGCGTGACAAGATGGTATCTGAGCCAATTCCAGACCATAGGAAAAGCCAATCGGAAAGACCCTAGGAGCCTTCTGAATTTTCCCATATGCATAACTTCTTGCGGTTGTAGTTGTTTCGAGAAAATGGGGTTCTGTCTCCTCATGTTTGGGAGCAGGATGTTTTGAAACGGGATGTTTTGAAAACTAAGTCGGTCTAAGTAATAGGACTTTTGAAAATAAATTTGAAAAAACCATTTGAATCTTATTCGACCGTCAGTCGGGATTTCAAAGGGATAGAAGTCCTAAGTCAAGTTTAGGTGGGAATGGTCGCAGAGTTTAGGTGTGCTAGGTGTGTTCGTGTGTGGAGTAGAGGTCAACCTGTATCAAGTGTTGGTACGGGTTGTCCAAATAAGGATGTTGAGTGAGTTTTAAGTGTTTTAATGAAGATCAGATCAAATCAGTTCTAAATTAATAAAGATCAGCTTCTAAGTCCAATCTGTTTTACTCCTTCCCTCTCGTTGTTTGGTCCGCTCCTTCAGATGGTGAACACAAGGAACGGTGGATCCCATGCCAACACCGAGTCCGTTGAGAACAACATCAGGGCCAATGGCAATGCTCCACCACCACCGCCAGAAAACATCACTTTTGACCAAGTCTTGGCCAATCAGACTCAAATGATGGTTGCAATGATGCAGCAAATGCAACAACAGCACCAATAAATGCATCTTCAAATGATGCAGCAGTTTCAGGAGTAGCAAAACATCAATAATAACCATTTCGCACCCCACCTCCCCCTCAATCCAAGTTGTCAGAGTTTCTCCGTGTCCAATCTCCAACTTTCTCTAGCACCACCAATCCCATGGAGGCAAATGATTGGCTCAATGCCATAGAGAAGGTTGACTTACTATAGTGTACAGACCAAGAAAGAGTGTCCTTTGCCACCAATCAATTCCAAGGCCCCGCCTCTACCTGGCAGGACAACTTCTTGGTTACCCGCCGAGCAGACGCACCCGCTGTTACTTGGGCAGAGTTCTTCCACCAGTTCCGGAAGGCACACATTCCCAAAGGGATTGTGGTGCAGAAGAAAAGGGAGTTTAGATCCCTCGAGGAAGGAAATAGATCAGTCACTGAGTATCTTCATGAGTTCAATCGATTGGCACGCTATGCTCCTGAAGATGTGCGCACCGATGCCGAACGTCAGGAGAAGTTCCTGGTAGGACTCAATGATGAGTTAACGGACAAGCTCATCTCCGGAGAATATGCGGATTTTGAGAAGTTGGTCAACACCAAGAAGACCAACGTAACAAGATGCTTAAGAAGAGGACGGCTGCTTAGTTTAGACCTCAGCCTCTACCAGGAAATCCCCAATGGCTGTGCTTCACGCCCAGAGGTTAGGGTGGACCTACCACCATGATCGTTCGATAGCATCGGCCATATCACCCGGGAAATTTCCAAGTTGGTAGTAGCCGTAATGGGCAGCAGTAGCGGAATCCTGCCCCGTGTCCTCCCATGGCGCAACCACAACAGCAGCCTAAGCTAGCACCGCCGAAGTAGGAGGACGGAAGTAAACCAGACAACTGCTTCAACTGTGGCGAGCTTGGACATTTTGCATATAAATGTCCAAAGCACAAGGACGGACCTTGATTCATCCAGGGAAGTGTGAATCATGCCTCAGTGATGCGCCAGAAGTAATACTAGGTATATTCCATGTGAACTCATTTACTGCATCAGCCTTGTTTGATTCGAGTGCAACACATTCGTTCATACCTTAGGCTTTTGTTGGGGAAAATGGGATATCAGTAATGAAACTTATGTTATCCATGTGAGTTTAAACCCTTGAAAAACACTTGAACACTGCTCATTTCTGCCCTTCGATGTCAATAGAAATCCAAGGCTCCTAAATTCTAGCCAACCTTATCCTTCTGGAATCAAAGGGGCTAGATGTCATCCTTGGGATGGACTGGTTGACCTGATATAAGGGATTGATCGATTGCGCAAGTCGCACGATCACCTTGACTAATGGATATGGGAAGGAAGTTGTCTTCTACTCCCCAAAACCCTTGAAGTCAGCAGCGAGTCTGAATCAGATATCTGCCAAGGAAATACCTAAAGAGGTAGTAAAGGTTCCAAAGAAGTTAGAGGATATACCCATAGTTTGCGAGTACCCTGATGTCTTCCCAGAAGACCTAACCATGATGCCGCCTGCAAGAACTAGAGTTTTGGATTGACCTGATCCCCGAAACTGCTCTAATCCACAAGAGACCCTACAGGATGGGAGCAAATGAGTTAGCGAAAGTCAAGAAGCAAGTTGATGAGCAACTGCAGAAAGGTTACATCCACCCGAGCACGTCTCCTTCGGTGCTCCGGTAATATTTGTGGAGAAAAAGGATAAGACCAACAGGATGTGCGTCGATTATCGCGCATTCAATGAGGTTACAATTAAGAACAAGTACCCTTTACCATTGATAGATGATCTGTTCGATCAACTGAAGGGAGCAAAGGTGTTCTCTAAGATAGACCTGCGATCAGGCTATCATCAGTTAAGGATTTGAGAGGAAGATATTTCCAAGACTGCTTTCATCTATCGGCATGGTTTATATGAGTGTACGGTCATGTCTTTCGGACTTACCAATGCACTTGCATTCTTCATGAATTTGATGAATAAGGTGTTCATGGAATTTTAGGACAAGTTTGTCATCATGTTCATCGATGACATACTTATCTACTCCAAGTCAGAACAAGAACACGAGCAACATCTCCGTTTAGTGCAGAAGCTAAGAGATCATCAGCTATATGCTAAGTTTAGCAAGTGTGCTTTTTGGTTAAAGGAAGTGCAATTCCTCAGTCACATCGTGAATGCTCAAGAAGTAGTGGTTGACCCCTCCAATGTGGAATCAGTAACCAAGTGGACTCCACCAAAGACTGTTACCCAAATCAGGAGTTTTCTTGGACTTGCAGGTTATTACCGTCATTTCGTTGAAAATTTCTCCGAATTGCAAAGACAATGATGCAATTGTTGAAATAAGATGAGAAATTTAAATGGACCGCAGAGTGCAACAAGAGTTTCAAAGAACTCAAGAAGAAGCTGGTGTCTGTATCGGTTTTAATCCTACCAGATCAAACCAAGGACTTCCAAGTCTATTCTGATGCATCCTGCCAAGGACTAGGTTGTGTGCTGATGCAAGAAGGCAAAGTGGTCACATATGCTTCCCATCAGTTGCATCCACATGAATCCAACTATCCAACCCATGACTTGGAACTAGCAGCAGTGGTCCATGCCTTGAAGTTATGGCGAAACTACCTAATTTATAATCACTGTGAAGTGTACACGGATCATAAAAGCCTGAACTACATCTTCACCCAACTGGACTTGAACCTCCGTCAACGAAGATGGTTGGAGTTGATAAAGGATTATGACCTAGGCATACACTATAATCCTCGCAAAGCCAATGTGGTAGCCGATGCCTTGAGCCGAAAGAGTTATTGCAACACTATCCACACAAAAGAGATGTGTGCATAGTTGCAAGAAGATCTAGAGTGCCTAAACCTAGGAAATGTTAAACTTGGTTTTGTGGCCGCTCTTGAAGCCCGACCTACTCTCATATATCAAATCCGAGCAGCTCAGGCCTCAGATCCTGATATAGCTGAACTTGAGAAGAACATGAGGGATTGGAAAGCTTGTGTGTTTTCGGAAGACGAGCATGGAACGATCTGGATGGGTACAACGTTGTGTGTACCAGAGGACAAAGAACTGAAAAATTTGATCCTCCCCAAAGCCCATCAAAGTCAATATTCCATCCATCCGAGAAGTACAAAGATGTACCAGGATATAAAGGAGAAGTTTTGGTGGGTCAGCATGAAAAGAGAAATAGTTGAGTTCGTTGCGCTTTGCGACGTATGTCAGCGAGTGAAAGCCGAACACTAGCGACCCATTGGATTTTTACAACCACTCCCGATCCCAGAGTGGAAATGGGAAGAAATCGGGATGGATTTCATCACCGGATTTCCTCTAACATCATTAGGGCATGATTCCATTTGGGTCATCATCGATCGACTCACCAAGGTGGCTCACTTTATTCTAGTGTATACGACCTACTCGAGGAAGAAATTAGCAGAATTGTATCTTGCAAGGATCATGTGCCTTCATGGGGTACCCAATAAGATAGTGTCAGATCGAGGGAGTCAGTTTAGCTCCAAGTTTTGGTAGAAGTTGCAAGAAGAACATGGTACTTGTTTGAATTTCAGTACGACCTATCGTCCGCAAACTGATGGTCAAACCGAACGAGTGAACCAAATCTTGGAAGATATGTTCCGAGCATGTTCTCTTTATTTGGGAGGAGCATGGGACAAGGGCCTGCCCTATGCATAGTTCTCTTACAACAACAGTTACCAAGCCAGTCTACAGATGACACCGTTTGAAGCGTTGTATGGACGAAAGTGCCGCACTCTGCTCTTTTGGGACTAGACTGGTGAACATCAGCTGTTTGAGACAGAAGTGTTAAGTGATGCTAAAGAAAAGGACAGGACAGCGAGGGAAAGGTTGAGAATTGCACAGTCTCGTCAGAAGAGTTACGCAGACAACCGTCGAAGGGACCTAACTTTTGAAGCAGGAGATTATGTGTATCTCTGGGGAGTGCACCGTTTCCAAAAGAAGGGCAAGTTGGCACCGTGTTTCGTGGGACCATATTGGATTAGGGAACGTTGAGGAGAAGTAGTGTACTAGCTGGAACTTCCATCCTCCATTGTTGGTACTCACGACGTATTCCATATCTCACAACTCAAAAAGTGTCTGAGGGTACCGGAAGAACAAGCAAGTCCTGATCAGATTGAGAATAAAGAAGACTTGACCTATGTGGAGAAACCAGCTCGTATCCTCGAAACAAGTGATTGGAGAACCCGCAACAAGGTTATAAGGTTCTGTCGGGTTCAGTGGACTCATCACTCAGAGGAAGATGCCACTTGGGAAAGGGAAAATGAGATAAAGGCCACTCATCCCTATCTCTTCGCCAGTACCTCCGAATCTTGGGGTTGAGATTCCATTTAAGGAGGGTAGGTTTGTCACACCCTGAGGTGTTTCCGCTTTTAAAAATCATTAAAGAAAATCGCAAAGGAAATAATTGGAGAATTAACCTAGAACAAAGAAATGATTTTAAAATGCAGAATCTAAATAGAAATGGCATGGTAGGATTATTCTTAAATTCTAAATGTCAAAATATATTAACATGATTTTTAGTGGAATTTTCAGAGCATTAGAAATAATTTTTAACCAATTAAAATCAAAATCAGAATTAAATAAATCTCGGGAAATTCTTTTCTCTCTCTCCCATACTTTTCCTGCTCTTTTTTAGCCTTGGGCCGCCGTCCCGAGCCAACGACCCATCTCTCCCCGCCCGCCCTTTTCTCTCTCTCCTTGCGGGTCGGCCAAGTGGCCCGTTAACCTGTCGCGCGCGAATAACTCCATTTTACCTTCCTTGACTCCAGGGTCACTGACAGGTGGGCCCACCTACAAGGCCTGTCTCCCACCTCCGGCCACGCCGCCGCCGCTGACGCCGCCTCGTCCTGCATAGATCTCGACCGCCCCAGCCTCTCCCGCGCGCCCATAACACCGCTATCACACCCTCGCCCCTACCGTCGGCCATTGCAGCCCTGTCCGCCGCTCCCGTGCCTCATAATGGCCAAATTTAATCGCCGACCATTATTTCCCCAAATTCCTCCCCACGCGAACTTCGGAGGAACTACTCCACACCCTAGCCGCGACCGACCTGTTAGTGATATGTACTAGAGGCAACTTGAAGATGTTGGATATCATGGTCAATGTCTATGTATTAATAAGTATGTGACTTATTCATGAGACTCTTTATGTAGCATAAATCTATCTCTAACTTATCCCTGAACATATATCATATCTATGAAACGAATATGATTCTAGGATCAACACGTGTATTAATTGATGATCATGTCTCGTGGATCATGGTACGTAGACATCAAATCAATAAACGTGAACACATGTTACGGACCGTGTTGTTGGATAACCCACCTTCAGACACTACAGGGAATTAATGTGCTATTAGATGGTCTCAAGTGATGTTGGTGCAAAGTCCTTAGACCTGAGATCATGATGGAGTCCAACATGTGTAGTGGCTTACTTAGGGACTGCCAAATGCTATTTCGTAATTGGGTAGTTATAAAAGTAGTCTTTGGGTTTGCTATGAAGCATGTAGAGCAATGTGAATGATCAAGATGGAATTTGCCCCTCCTATAGGATAGATATCTCTGGGCCCTTCGATGTAATGGATTATGGAAGTGCATGGGCATGCTGATGTGATTGAGGAGTCAATCATCAGACACACAATCCAATACAGGATCGAGTGAATGATTAAGCTAATGCTAGGATGGCAGGAGTCATGCCTATAGCTTAATTGATACTGTGAGGCAAAGGGATTTGTTCACACGTTACAGGTTCAGCCGATATGATCTTTGTGTATACTTTGGTGTCAATACATTCTGCTAGGGGCCGCTGTTGACAGGGTCGGCCGAGAGCTGTTCTCGTGCCGGGACCAAGTGTACACAAACCTATTGGGTCACACACTTAACGGGTTGGAACAGGCATATGAGTTTGACTTGGATATGGCTCAGTTCTGATAAGATCTCACTCAATATAGAATCCCGATGGGCCTTTAGGTCCAGTCGGCCAACTCTATATAAGGAGGGCAAGGGATGGAGATTAAGGTGTGCAACTTCTAAGCTGGATCCACTTCTCCGCGGAAACCCTAGTCCACGTCCGAGCCAAAACCCTAGTCGTGCATCTCGTGCTAGCACACGGGTGTTTGGCGTTCCCTCGCTGGATGTGTGGATCCCGGTAGAGACATCGCTGCGTTGCGGTGTAATCAACGACATAGGAAGATCCCCGAGTTCCGACTAGTTGAATCCACTATTCTGTAGTTGGAAGTCAGACTGGTTGGATGAATTGGCATGGCGTCGACAAGATCGGGCGAATTGGACTCGATGGGTCCGAGGTAGGCGAGGTCGGGTCAGACGGTCTGAGGTCAGCGAGGTCGGGCGAGACAGTCTGAGGTCGGCGAGGTCGCGCAAGGTGGTCCGAAGTCAGCAAGACTTCTCGACGTACGTACATTGGGTCGGCTACTCCAACATAGTTTTTCCGCTACACTGCGCGTCACTTTGTAACAATATATAGACCCTTACTTGTAAACTTTCCTAGATTGCACGGTATAAATTTTTGTTGCTATGTAGCCTACGTGTTATCCTACATTGGTATCAGAGCTAGACTTGCGTAGTTTGGGTTTTAGATTGTTTCATATGATGATATGGAGTTGTAGTAGATTGGATCTAGTACAAGTTTTGCACACGGGTTGATTAGATCAAACGGTATTGGGGTCGATAGAGGATAGGAAGAAGCAGTAAGAGTCGGATTTGGGATGGCGTTCCTTGAGAGTGTCTTGGATCGGTATAATGTGATTATGCCGAAGCTGTTTTGTAGTCCGACTATGACTGCCACCTTGTGCCTATACAAACCATGTCCCTTGAGACTGTCTCGGGTCGGCATAATGTGATTATGCTAATATGTTTCCATAAACGATTTCATAGATTCGATCTATGATTTTTGTGTGGTGTTTCGGGTGCTGCCCAGAAGCCCGCGAGGGGGCGGGTCCCCCCTTGACCCCCGTCATGGGGACCGCCGTGTGCATACCCCCTTTATTGCGTCTCGGTATCGTATCTCTGCGATAGGTAGAAAACGTTCTACATCTATCTTGTTTTTGCAGATAATGTTTTGAGATGGTATGGCCCTATTATATGTATGAGATGCATGTGATGCATGTAATATTCTTTCATACGTGTGATGCACGTAATATTCTTTCACGACCTGCGTGTCGATGTAATCTTCAATTTATAGCTTCTATAGTAGTAGTTTAGTTTGAAGAAATTCAGCATCAGTCACTCGGAAGAACGGTGATGAAGATGCAGATCGTCTACACTGACATGGAGATGGAGATCACCATGTGAAAGAGTCATACTATATCATTATTAATTGTTATTCTTCTTGCTTTTATATATGTGATATGCTCGTTTGATAAGATAGTATCTCTCAGAAAATTAAGTAGTAATGATGCCCTTCAAATATTGCACCTATCACAGTTATGATCGTCAATTGGTAGGTCTGCAAAAGCAGAGTGCCATTGTTTATCATAACACGATGGGGTATATGTCAGACATATACATGCAGGAGCATTTGGTTTACTTAACAAGGCTATCAAAATAGTTTTGGGCCTTGGGGTATAGGTTGGGGCCGGGGCATGATGATGTCACACAACGAACAAGAGTCACATAGTGATGTGATTAGCAAGGTGTTGCTTACTCATGTTACTAATTTTCTAGCAGTGATGCCAAAGCTCACTAGAAATTAATTAACGTGTGGATCTTGATCCAATACATAACCTAGAGGGAAGGTTTAAAACACTTAGTGGGAGTATTTTGTTAAATTGTTTAATAAAAGACAACGCATAAACATTGTGCTAAACTTTGCATATTCTTTGTATTGTAGATTATGGCAACTAATACTGCACCCAATTATTTTAATTTGTGATCTATACTTGAGAAAGAAAAGTTGAATGGACCAAACTTTATGGATTGGTATCGAAACTTGAGAATTATTCTCAAGCAAGAGCAAGAGGAGTACGTTATTGAAGTTCCTTATCGTGATGATTTGCCTGATAATGCTAATGCTGCTGCATGGAGGGCTTATGAGAAGCACACTAATGATTCCGTAGGTATATGCTGTCTCATGCTTGTCACAATGTCCTCTGAGATTCAGAAGCAATATGAGAGCAGTGATGCTCATAGTATTATTGAGGGTCTACGTGGCATGTTTGAGAACCAAGCTAGGGCTGAGAGGTTGAACACATAAAAGTCCTTGTTCGCGTGCAGGCTTGTAGAGGGGAATCCCGTTAGTCCACACGTGATAAAGATGATTGGCTATATTGTGAGTCTTGAAAAACTAGGTTTTCCTCATAGCCATGAGTTGGCTACAGATGTGATTCTCCAGTCGCTCCCTCCGAGCTTTGAGCCATTCATACTAAATTATCACATGAACAACATAGATAAAACCTTAGCCGAATTGCATGGGATGCTATAGACTGCTGAGGTGAGTATCAAGAAAAACCGTCATCATGTGATGATGATGCAGAAAGCTAAGCGCAAAACCCCTGCCAAGAAACTTTGCAACAAAAGGAAGTTAACTCCTGATGAGATCACGAGTGCTTCAAAAGCAAAGAAAGGAAAGCGGGGGTCAACGACGACAGATGTTGTTTGCTTTTATTGCAAGGAGGCAGGTCACTGGAAGAGGAACTGCAAGAAGTACTTGGAGGATCTAAAAAAAACAAAGTGAGACTTTTGCTTGAGATATTAATGTTATAGAAATCAATCTTGCTACGTCATCTACTGACTCTTGGGTATTTGATACCGGATCATTAGCTCACATAGCAAATCGTTGCAGGATGTGAAAAGAAGTAGAAGCTTGAGAAGGGGCGAGGTGAACCTGCGGGTCGGCAATGGAGCAAGAGTTGCTACAGTTGCCACCGACACTATGCCTCTTCACTTACCTTCAGAATTAGTTTTGGAATTAAACAATTGTTATTGTGTTCCAACTCTATGTCAAAACGTAATTTTCGCTTCATGTTTGCAAGCGAACGGATATGATTTTAGATCAGTAGACAATGGTTGTTCAATTTATATTAGAGATATGTTCTATTTTTATACTCCATTGGTGAATGGATTATATGTTGTGGATCTTGAAACGTCTCCCATCTATAACATTAATACAGAGAGACAACTCCCAAATTATATAAACGCCACATTTATTTGGCATTGTCGCCTAGGGCCATATAAATGAGAAACGCATGGTGAAGCTCTATAAAGATGGTCTGCTACACTCTTTTGATCTTGAATCATTTGAGACATGTGAATCTTGTTTACTTGGTAAGATGACAAGAGCACCTTTCACGGGTCACAGTGAAAGGGCATCCGACTTGTTGGCACTCATACATACTGATGTATGTGGACCAATGAGTTGGACTGCCAGAGGAGGGTTTCAGTACTTCATAAATTTTACCGACGACTTTAGTAGATATGGTTATATATGCCTAATGAGGCATAAGTCCGAATCCTTTGAAAACTTCAAAGAATTCCAGAATGAGTATAGAATCATTTAGGTAAAACAATCAAGTTTCTATAATCAGATCGGGGTGGTGAATAGTTAAGCCAGGAATTTGGTAATCATCTAAAGGATTGTGGAATAGTTCCACACTTGACTCCACCAGGAACTCCTCAATGGAACGGGGTGTCCAAACGAAGAAATCGTACCTTGCTGGACATGGTGCGTTCCATGATGAGCCAATGTGATCTTCCATTATCCTTCTGGGGATATGCTCTTGAAACAACTGCGCTCACACTAAATAGAGTTCCATCTAAGTCAGTGGAAAAGACACCATATGAGATATGGACAGGACAGCCCCTAGTTTGTCTCTTCCCAAAATTTGGGAATGTAAACCTTATGTAAAACATTTACAATCTGACAAGCTTACACCCAAATCTAACAAATGCTTCTTTGTGTGGTATCCTAAGGAAATAAAAGGATACTACTTTTATAATCGGGAACAAGGCAAAGTGTTTGTCACCCGATATGGTGTTTTCTTGGAGAAAGAGTTTCTTTAAAGAAAGGTTAGTGGGAGCACTGTGCATCTTGAAGAAATTCAAGAGACACCAACAAATGTTTCAGCTACCACTAGACTACAACAGGATGAACAAGGTGTTGCACCATCTGTTGTAGATACACCAGCCCCACGTAGGTCCAAAGAGCACGTCGTGCGCCTAAAAGATACACAGGTGCAAAACAAAATGACATATTGTTGTTAAACAACGATGAACCTAAGACCTATCAGGAAGCGATGGTGGGTCCAGATTCCAACAAATGGCTTGGAGCCATGAAATCCAAAATAGAATCCATATATGATAATCAAGTTTGGAACTTGGTTGATCCACCTGATGATGTCAAAACCATAGAGTGCAAATGTGTTTTTAAGAAAAAAGTAGACATGGATGGAAATATTCAAATCTTTAAGGTGCCATTGGTGGAGAAAGGTTTTAAATAGATTCAACGTGTTGATTATGACGAAACCTTCTTCCCCATCGCAATGCTAAAGTCTATTCGGATTATTCTAGCGATTGCTGCATATTTTGATTATGAGGTATGGCAGATGGATGTCAAAACGAATTTTCTTAATGGAAACCTAAGCAAGGATGTGTATATGATACAACCTGAAGGTTTTGTTGATCCACCATCGCCAGGACAGATATGCAAGCTACGGAAATCCATTTATAGATTGAAGCAAGCATCTCAGAGTTGGAATATTCATTTTGGTGAGGTAATCAAAGGGTTTGGTTTCATCAAAAATGAGGAGGAGGCCTGTGTTTACAAAAAGGTCAGTGGGAGCGCAATTGTGTTTCTAATCTTATATGTGGATGACATAATGTTGATTGGAAATGATATCCCTATGTCTGAATCCATCTAGTCTTCATCAAAAAATAGTTTCTCCATGAAAGACTTAGGGGAGGCAGCATACATATGGGCATTAGGATCTATAGAGATAGATCTAAGAGGCTAATTGGATTAAGCCAAAGTACATACATTGACAAGGTGTTGAAAAGGTACACCATGCATGATTCGAAGAAAGGATTCTTGCAAATGTCGCATGGCATTAATTTCAGCAAAAATCAGTGTCCTAGGACACTTGATGAGAGGAGTAAGATGAATATGGTTCCATATGCTTTGGCAATTGGATCCATCATGTATGTTATGCTTTGTACATGTCCAGATGTATCATACGCTTTGATTGCTACAAGTAGATACCAATCAGATCCAGGAGAAGGTCACTGGATAGCCGTAAAGAATATCCTTAAGTACTTGAGATAGACTAAGGACATGTTCCTAGTCTATGGAGGTGAAGAAGAGCTTGTTGTAAATGGTTACACTGATGCTAGTTTCCAAATAGACAAAGATGACTATAGATCGCAATCTAGGTCCGTGTTCTGCCTAAACGGAGGCGCAGTCAGCTGGAAGAGTTCCAAGCAGGACACTGTTGCTGATTCTACAATGAAGGCTGAGTACATCGTTGCTTCTGAAGCTGCAAAGGAGGCTGTTTGGATTAAGAAATCTGTGTCATTAGATGGTCTCAAGTGATGTTGGTGCAAAGTCCTTGGACCTGAGATCATCATGGATTCCATCATGTGTAGTGGCTTACTTAGGGACTGCCAAACGCTATTCTGTAACTGGGTAGTTATAAAATTAATCTTCGGGTTTCCTATGAAGCATGTAGAGCGATGTCAATGATCAAGATGGAATTTGCCCCTCCTATGGGAGAGATCTCTCTGGGCCCCTCGACGTAATGGATTATGGAAGTGCACGGCCATGCCGATGTGATTGAGGAGTCAATCATCAGACACATAATCCAATACGGGATCGAGTGAATGATTAAGCTAATGCTAGGATGGCACGAGTCTTGCCTATAGCTTAACTGATATCGTGAGGCAAAGGGATTTGTTCACACGTTACCTGTTCAGACGATTTGATCTGTGTGTATACTTTGGTGTCAATACGTTCTACTAGGGGCCGCTGTTGACAGGGTCGGCCGAGAGGTGTTCCCATGCCAGGACCAAGTGTACATGAACCTATTTGGTCGCACACTTAACGGGTTGGAACAGCCATACGAGTTTGACTCGGATATGGCTCAGTTCGGATAAGATCCGACTCGATATAGAGTCCCGATGGGCCTTTAGGCCCAGTCGACAACCTCTATATAAGGAGGGCAAGGGGTGGAGATTAAGCTGCACAACTTCTAAGCTGGATCAACTTCTCCGCGGAAACCCTAGTCCACGTCCGAGCCAAAACCCTAGCCGTGCACAGCGTGCTAGCACACGGGTGTTCGGCGTTCCCTCCCTGCATGTGTGGATACCAGTAGAGACATCACTATGTTGCGGTGTAATCAGCGACATCGTAAGATCCCCGAGTTCCGACTAGCTGAATCCATTATTTGGTAGTTGGAAGTCGGACTGGTCGGACGAATCGACATGGCGTCGACAAGATCGGGCGAATCGGACTCGACGGTCCAGGGTCGGCGAGGTCGGGTGAGATGGTCTGAGGTCGACGAGGTTGGGCGAGACGGTTCGAGGTCGACGAGGTCGGGCAAGGTGGTCCGAGGTCGGCAAGACTTCCCGATGTACGTACGTTGGGTCGGCTACTCCAACGTAGTTTTTCTGCTGCAATGCGCGTCACTTGGTAAAAATCTATAGACCCTTACTTGCAAGCTTTCCTGGATTGCACGGTAGAAATTTTTTTTGCTATCGTAGCCTACCCATTATCCTACATTGGTATCAGAGCTACACTTGCATAGTCTGGGTTTTAGATTGTTTCATATGGTGATATGGAGTTGTAGTAGATTGGATCTATTACAAGTTTTGCACACGGGTTGATTAGATCAATCGGTATAGGGGTCTATAGAGGATAGGAACAAGCAGTAAGAGTCAGATTCGGGATGGCGTTCCTTGAGAGTGTCTCATATTTGTATAATGTGATTATGCCGAAGTTGTTTTGTAGTCCGACTATGACTGTCGCCTTGCGCCTATGCAAACCATGTCCCTTGAGAGTGTCTTGGGTCAGCATAATGTGATTATGCTAATATGGTTCCATAAGCGATTTCATAGATATTATCTATGATTTTCGTGTGGTAGAAAATTTTTTGGATTGTGCGGTAGAAAATTTTTGTTTGTCCTATCACAGCCGACGCGTTATCATACACGACCTCCCCCACCTCCCCAGTCCTCCCCACACCCTCACTCGAGCTCTCCGCACACCCTCTCTCTCTCTCTCGCCGTGCGCCCTAGCACCGCAACCCTCCACCGTCGTTCGACCGTCGTTTCCCGCCATCCTATGCCACGTCGGACCTCCCCGCCGCCTCCATCCTCTTTGTCAACGTCCGAGTTCCGGGGGGCACCCCTCTTTGTCACCTCCTGCCGTCCCCCCGCCGCCCGCGCCGTCGTCTTCTCCATCTCTCGCACCCCACGGTGAGCCATCCCACCCTCTCCACCTCGGCCCGAGCCCGTCTGCTGTCCCGCGAGCGCGTGGTTTTGCCCGCATGCAATGCCACTCCGCCGCCTCATGCCACCGCTCTAATGGCGCCGGCCGGTCTTCGGCCATTGCACACCGTCGACGGCTACTGCGCTGCCCTCGCCCGCTCTCACTCGTATGATCTGCCTTGGCAGATCGGGATTGCCTGATCCTATGCCCATTTTCTCATCCGACCCCGTGCCCGCTTTCTCGCCCAACCCCGCCGTCCACTTTCTTGCTTGACCCTGCCACCCGCCTTCCCGCCCGACCCCGCCAGTGCGGCCTCACCTCATGGCCGTCGGATCAGTCCCAAACCGATCGAGGCGTCGGTCCCCGTGGCCGCCCGATCCCCTTCTGCGTGATCCTGGCCGTCCACGTGGTGGACCCGTGGACCTGGTCCACCGTGGACCGGTGCACCCGTGGCCGATGACGTCATCATTCGATCGCTGACGTCAGCGTAGCCCCTGACGCAATCTCAGAATTTATGGCGCAATAAAATATTAAGGATTTTTCTGCTTTATTAAAAACATAGTTAATCTTCTAAAATTCATATCCTTTAAGTCCGAGCTCCGTTTAAGTCCATTCAAATTTCATTATATTCATAAAAATGCCAAGCTTCCATTAAAATAGTTTTATTCCTTGTCTCACTAGTTTTTTTAACATGTTTTGTTGAGTGCTTTGTTTGTTGTGTAGATCCCGGTAGTTCCGCTGACCCCGTTTTCTTCGAAGTCGTTGTAGAGTTTCCCCAAGTCGAAGAGCAAGGCAAGTCATGCTTTATTGTTGATCATATTGCATCCAGTTTGTTAAAATACCTCGTTTATTATTTTAAACTGCATTTATTTTATAATGTTATTTCATGGGAATTATTACACCCTTATTACTAGTACTCGGCCTTAGGTTTTGTTCACCCTAAACCTTTGATACAACTTGGGCAATAATCTGAGTAGTTTTGGCCTAGGATATGCTTAAGCCCTACTTATATCAACTAGCACATTGAGTGGGTTATTTCACCTAAATTACGCCATTCTGTACACATGAAATGAAGGACTTAATCTTGTGACATTGTGATCATGATGTACAACTAAAATATCACAAATGGTGGGTTGTGGGTGCAATGGTTTTCGATAGTCCACCCATGGCAATTAAGGACCGGTTAACAAGAAACCCTGGAAGAATTACCGTACTAACCACAAGCCAGAATGGGCAACGGTTGATCCCGTAGTTTAGCCTTTCCTAGCCGACAAATCCTGGCAAGGGTGAGCGTGATGGAGTTGCAGTCGAGGGGGCTTACTGGTTGCTGGGCTGCCGGATTCACCGTGGCACTCGGGGAGGGGGGCTGCCCACTGCCCGGTTGGGAGTGGGGTGAAACCTTGGTGTGGTTCGCTTGGTTAGCGGGGGTTTATACGAAAGGTCCTATCACAGTCCTTTTATGGGGTACCATGGCAGTATCCCAGCGCACAGAAACGTGTTGTAGGGTTGTGTCTTGTGGTACAGATGTACACTTCTGATCAGAGTAAAAATATTCGAGTAGCCATGCCCGCGGTTATGAGCGATCGACCAAATTCACCGTGATTGGTCTCACACTGCTAAAACATGAATAATGGAACTAGACTATTATAGTTGGATGGTTTGGGCTTGTCGCAACGTGGGGATAACGTTGGACTATTATAGTCTAGGAATAACTTGTATGTTACTATTGTACCAAAAATTTATCATGATGCACCATAATATCTCGACCTTTACTCGAGGACGAGAAAAGGGCTAACTATGGGGGAGCTTGTTGATGGTCCTTAACTGCCAAAATCCACCGTCAATCCCTGCATAAACAGAACAAACGATACACATCAATGTAGTGGTACGCTTATTTACTAACTCTTTCTACGAGTGTTGGTGATTATTTGTATGCAGGTGAAAAATATATCGAAATGAAGTAAAAGTACACTTTCGTGGCGAAAAAAACAATTTTGACCAATCAACGCTTGTCACGTCAGCTTCCTACGGATCGAAGGGCCCACAATGTCATGACCAGAAATTCATACCAAAATTTGGAAGCTATACGTGTATTAAAACCTCTGTCCAGGACCAGCCAGGGTAGACATATGACAATTGTTGATATTACAGAATCCACGTCTTAGAAACAATATAAAAGATTACATAAATGCAGGAAAAAAAGAAACGACTAGCTAAACTGAAACTTGACTCTTGCGAAGAAGCACAGCACACCACAGGCAACCTTGACGTTGGACGGAAGCCTAATCCTCGTCAAAACCTTCCTCTGCCTCGATCTCTCACTCTGGTGAGGAAGATAGCGCAAGACTGAGTACTACCTACTATACTCAACAAGTCATACCGGAAGAGAAGGTATGATGCAGGATCATTCATAAGGAAGGATAGGGTTCTATTGCATAAAACAACATTTCCCAAAAATAGTTGAAAGGGGTAAAACAGTAGTATATAATCAAGGAGTATTAAAATAATCATTGTCCAATGTTACCCCACGTTACAATAGGCCCAACCAACCAACTATTCTAGTCAAGTACCATTAGTCAAGTTATTTGCTAGAATGAGACTAATCACGGTGAATCTAGTTGATCGCCCATAACCGTGAGCACGGCTATTCGAATAGTTTTTAACTCTGGCTAGAGGTGTACATATGTACCCACAAGACACAGCCCCACGACACGTTTCCACGTGCCAGTGTACCACCATGACTAAAACAGTAGTATATAATCAAGGAGTATTAAAAGAATCACTGTCCAATGTTAACCCACGTACAACAGGCCCAACCAACGAACTATTCTAGTCAAGTACCATTAATCAAGTTATTTGCTAGAATGAGACTAATCACGGTGAATCTAGTTGATCGCCCATAACCGCGAGCATAGCTATTCGAATAGTTTTTAACTCTAGCCAGAGGTGTACGTCTGTACCCACAAGACACAGCCCAACAACACGTTTCCACGTGCCGGTGTACTACCATGATACCTCAGAAAGGGACTGTGACAGGACCCTTCGCATAACCCCCTCTAACCAATCCCCCGAGTGTCGTAGTGAATCCAGTAGTTGATCAACCCTTAAAACTGGGGCCGACCCAACTCCATCATTCCCACCCTCGCCAGGTTACGTCAGCTAGAGACATCTACGCTACAAATCTAGCCATTACCCATGTTGACATGTAGTACGTACAGTGTTTCTTTCAGGGTTTCCCATGAACTGGTCCTTAACTGCCATGGGCGCGACTATCCAAAACCATTCCACCAACAGTCCACCATTGTCATGTTTTAATTGAATATTAATATCACAATGTCTCCTACTTGACATCATCTGTATATAGTATCCACTATAGTAATTAAGTGATATGATCCCCTTTAATGAGCTAATTGATCTAAGCCAGGATAAGCATGTCCTAAACCAATATCTAATAATATTAAAACCAAGCTATCAGTGGTACATGTTAAACAAGTCATATGGCCGAGTACAATAGGTAAAATAATCCCATAAAATGACATACCAAAATATATGCAATATTTGAGAAAAATAAGACATTAAGAAAAAATAGGCACAACATGATCAATGTAAAGTATGACTTGTCTTGCTCTGATGATTTGGGAACTTATGCAACTACTTCAAACTAAACGGGATCGCCGGAACTGTCAGAATCTACACGACAAACAAAGCACTCAACAAACATGCTAAAAGTCTACTGAAACAACACACAATACTATTTTTAATGGATTCCTAGCATTTTTTTGGAATTAAAAAAATTTGAATGGGCTAAAACGGAGCTCGGATTAAAAAGAGATAAATTTTAGAAGATTATGTTTGTTTATTACTAAAATAGAAAAAACCTTAATAATTTATTGCGCAACTAAACCCTTGGGATGACGCAATGCGATAGGGCTGATGTCAGCATGGTGGACCAGGTCCACGGTACCAGCGTGCCGGTGTGCCACGTGGACACACGTGGCACCGACGCAGCTTCGACGTGGTGACACGCGGGTGTGCGAGGATGGGCGGTACCAATCATTGCTCAGCGAGATCGGACGGCTAGGGCTTTGTGGGCGGCGGCCGAGCTAGACGTGACTGGCCATGGCCATGCAGCGGCCGGCTGGCTTGCCGGCGCCGTAAGCGGTGGTGCGGCGAGCGGCGAGCGGCTCTAGGGCTCGAGATGGCAGTGCGAGGTTGCGGGAGGGCGACGATGCGCTCAGGAACAAAAGGGAGAGAGGTGGGCCTCACCGGAGACGGAGCCGAAGACGGCAATGTGCGGCGGCAGAACGAGGAAACGACAAATTAGGGCGCAAAATTGAGCGGCGATAGAGGGAAAACGGAGCAGGAAGGTCGTCTAGATTTATAGGGGGGTTCTTGAGACCAGATCACGCACGAAATCGGCGTGGATTTCTCGCCGTTGGTTTGGAAACGGAGAGAGAGGCGGCGACGCGATTCGAGAGTGAGGAAGGGCGGCGCGGCGTGTGCGGCTTGTATTCAGTACGGGGACGGCTGGGATGGCATGGCGCAGGCGGTCGAGATGTCGCAGCGGCCCGAGAGAAAAGAGAAGAGTGGGAAAATTAAATAGAAGAGAGAAAATCCGAAGGATTTAATTAAATTCTGAGAATTGATTCAATTGATTAATAATTATTTCTAGTGCTCTGAAAATTCTACTAAAAATCTAGTTAACATGTCAGGGTGTGACACAGAAGTCAGGTGAATCCAACTTAAAGTGGGGCCAAACACCCGGGAACCATCTTAGGGACCGACATGACAGAGACCAGTGAAAGGCGGTAGAGAGGGAGGCTAAGCAGGGTTTTGCCAAGGCCTGGTTCGGCCGAACCATGGTGGTCTCCTCTCTCCTCCACCTAACACGTGGCGCTTTTTGAGCCTCTCAGAATGGTGGTTATGGGTGTTTGGTGGTTACAAACCGACTCCCAACCGCCATATGAAGGCTATATTAGGAGGTCATCTTACTTCATTCAAGGCACACCTCAAGAAGATCAAAGCTCTACTCCAAAGGTGTAGTACTAGGTCTCTAATACTTAGAAAATAGGTTACAGAGTGAGGGGTAGTCCGGAGGAGTGTTGGGAATCTTGGCACCGACCTCCAACTTTGTACCTCGACGGATGCTTTCTCCAATAAAATAAGTGTTCACGATTTACTATGGTTGCATGACTTTACATTGAGTAATTTACTTTACCACATTTACTTACGGGATCATCGTTCATTCATGGATGCTCTAGTCTAAGACCCCTGATGAAGATGAGTGTTCTTTGCCGAGACTAGTGTAGTATTCGATTGCATAGATGTGGTGTCTAGGCTAGAGTTTACCTTTGTTCGCCGTGTACTCCATGGGTTGTAGAGGTAGACGGCAGGTGGTGACAACCCTCTCCGTCGTTTGTAATCCTCCATGTTTGGGTGCGTCGTAGAGCTGTAGGCCGGAGTCACTCAACATACCGAGTGTAAGTTGGCGCCTGAAATAAGTAAACAAAGTAAAAGTGATTACCACCTATCTAGAGCCACAACCATAGAAATCCTCTCTATACCTCTGCCTACCTATTCTTGGTGTTCTTGGATGAACCTGACCCTTTGATAATCCACACCGTTCCTCGTGAATTCGATACCATTGGAATACTCCCAGTGAAGTGCTACAACAGTATTCCATGCACTTGTGGATTTTATCTGTGGTCGTAAGAAATACCAACAGCAACCAATAGAGGATTGCCACGTGGAAGCTAGCGGTTGGGGCATCATTTGTGGTTACTCCGAATCACCTCCACTGCCTCTGGCCAGCGACCTTCAGTGTGAGGCTGGCAAGTGGTCCCCTATGATGGTGCACGGTAAATAACCTTCCATTGTGTTGGTTTTGCACTTATTTGTGGGCCATCCAATCCATGTACTCACGTTTGATTGGTCGGAGGTATATTTCATCACACGGTGGGTGGTTTTTGTCTATAATCACCTGCATATAAATATTCACCAACACTTGTGGAAATGGTTAGTAATAAACACTACAACAAAGTCTGGTGTTTCATTCCATTTGCTTTTATGCAAGAATTGATGGTCAGATTTGGTATTTAAGAACCGGCAATAACACTCCCATACTTAGCCTTTATTCGTCCCTCAGTAAATATCATTGATTACACCAGAGCAATGGTTCCCTTTGTAATGATACCTACATAAAAGTGATTCACAAGTCATACATGTACTTGTGAATCTTAAAGTCTCTAGCATGTCATCTTGGGTGATTGAAGAATGGAATGGCCTTGACTCAAGTTACATCCACTCCTTCTGATGAATATCTTGGGGTTTTTCTTTTTGCTCACAAAACACATAACTCTTCTTTTACTTCTCAATTAATTCTCTCGGATCACTCAAAGTGTTTTATTCCTCACCACGACATTGATTTTGACTTTTTCTTATCCTACCTCTAATAAGGCTTATGTGGAGCTTAGGGTAGGAAATAAAAATGACATTATATTGTAATGTCAAAAAGTGGATCCAAGAAGATAACTAATCATACAATCATGATCAAGATGTGCATGTGTGTGTAAAAGGAATATGTTTGTGGATGAATGGATGGTGTAATGATGACTCATTTTTGTTTGATCCCCCTCCTCGCACTTATTTAGAGAGCATGGTTATTTTTCTCAACCTTTTTTTATGCTCGAGAATATTTTCTCTTTCTCTTTGTGATCATTTCTTTTTTTATTATCATCATTTTTATAGCTCATGTCTCATTTTGCATGGATAGTTGGAGGAAGGACCATAAGTATGTGGAGTCTTTATTTGGTGGATGGATGAATGATGCTGACTTCCAGTGTAGAAGTATAACATATGGTGGAAGGATGGAATATTTTTGCTAACCTCTAGTGTAGAGGGTGAGCAAATATGGTGTGTGCGTGTGTGTGATCTTGATTGTGAAAAATTGAAAAGAATCTAACGACGGTCTCAACAATTTGGCCAAACTTAAAAGTAATAACAAGCAACATATGTATAAATTTTTTTAAAAATATGATCAACACATGACTTTGGTAGGAATAAGACATCAATGAGGAGTTTGTTTATACCATTTTTTCCAATAACTTAATAGAGACGAGTAAAGTTCCTTTCATCAGACTATGTTTCATTCATCAACTACTTAGATGACATGTGTTCCTAGAAATGAGTGTTCACAAGCAACAAGTAACATGCGAGGAATAAAGAATATGCAAGTCATTTTCTATGAAAATCATATACTCTAGTAGAAATATCCAAGTTCATTTTAATTTTGAGTTCAGTTTTTCTAGATATTTTCCATGGTGAGAATTGATAAAACTCAAAATTCAGTGAGGTTCAGGAAAGAATGCATAAAACATGCTGTGAAGCCAACGACGGGGGAGCTTCAGGGGTGCTTCGATTGAACCTTGGGTTCGGCCGACCCATCGCTAGTTCTAGTCACCTTGATCCTTCTTGTGTGGGTTTCGGATTCTTGGTGCAACACTAAGGTGGGTTATCTCGTTTATGTTTATGATAGAAGGCATGCGAGATCTGCCGTGCACATGTTGTTGCACCTGGATTGCTTTTTTAATAGAAACAAAAAAGAGCAAAAGCAGCAAGGACTCTACCATTTTGAAAGCTTGCAAGTTAAAAGCTTTATTATATTAAATTCAAATGAAACATACCGTGAAACTTACATTGAGTCCACCTAGGGACTGTGTGTGCGAATGCTAGGACATGGTGGTGCCACCCTTGGGTCATTTATTTATAAAGAAAAAAGTAAAAATAATAGGAATTCTTACCTATTTGCAATGACATGCTATCTTACATGCCCAAAGTACATCGAGTAGCCTGATTTCTACCTACTTGTAGATAGCTACCTACAATGGTGCTGCATGATATCTCTGGATGCCTTCAATTGTCTATACACCTCTTCTCAGTAGACCGTCTGCATAGACTCAGGGGTTGGAGTCTGTCACCTTCAGCAGCATGTCGTCCCGTAAGAAGTCATTTATTAGCAGTTCCTACATGTTGGTGAATTCCATGCATCACATATTATCCACTATAGGATTTTCTGCTCCTTTCTTATTCGAAGATGAAATTCTTGAAGTAGAAATACCCATTTGATTAGTCGAGGTTTTGCATTTTTCTTAAGAAACATGTAATTTTAAGCAGCATGATCAATATAAATGATAACCTTTGCTCCAACTAACAAAGATTTGAACTCATCAATGGCAAAAACAAGGGCAAGGAGCTCCTTTTTCAGTTGTTGCAATATTTTAACTGAGCTATAGTCAGGATTTTACTAGCATATGCGATAGCATGATGTTTCTTACTTTTAGGTTGGCCAAGAACGATCCTAAAAGAGTGATCACTAGCATTGTACATGATTTCAAATGGCAGCATCCAATCAGTGGGTTATGTGATTGTTGCAGAGATGAGAGCTTCCTTAAGATACAGAAGGATTTCAAGCACTCATCAAAAAGGTCAAAGAGAGCATTTTAGCTAACAGACAAGTTAGAGGTCTAGCAACTTGAGATAAAACTTTAATAGAGCGTTGGTAGTACCCTAGGTGACCTGCGAAGCTACGGACTGCTTCAACTTTGGTAGGAGATAGAATGTTGTTGAATCATTTCAATTTTTTGCTCTACCCACCTCTACCCTCTCTTCGGAAACACGGTGTCACAGGACTGTACCTTCACGGACAATGAAGTGACACTTTCCAAACTAAGTACCAAGTCCTTTTCTTGACACTATTGCAAGACCTTATCTAAATTCTCAAGACAATGATCGAATATTTTTCCATAAATGGAGAAGTCATCGATGAGAACCTTGATGATTTTATCGATCATATAAGAGAGAATATACATCATGCACCTTCAGAATGATGCGGGTTCATTGCACAACCCGAACGACATTTCATGGTAAGCATACGTTCCATAAAGATATGTAAATGTGTTGTTGATTTGAGCATCGAGTAACAAGGCAGACTCCTTCTCACTCTACTAAAAGCCGAGAATTTCAATCTGTAGGAAGATCATCACGGGTTAACAGGAAGAAAGCAAGAGAGAACCTAAGTGTGTGAAGGGTTGCTCCTTAACCATGGCTATAAAGTCAAGATGGAGTTCATGGCCAGATAAGAGATTGGGTTTTGAAAATGGTAGTGCCTCACAGAACTCGCCCTTTCGGAGCAGAAACATTTTGAATAAAAGGGTGCTCCATGGTAGGAAAGAAAAGGAAGGAATAGAATGAAAAGAAAAGATACTAGGACAAAGGAAGTTTGAAGATAATACAACAACGGTCCCCAACAGTTGCGTCAAAAATACTTGTTGGTATTTGCCACGGTTATAGATAAATCTGCAACCGCACAGATCCTTAGAGTATTTCAAGGGTATCAAATCACAGGGAACATGTTTGTATAATCTAAGAAACAGGATTCATCCAAGGACAATGGTGGAGAAACAGAACTGGGGTCCCTATTCCTCTAGGTCATTGGGACACCGTGGGCCCACAAGTACACTCACATACTAATATAGAATTCATTACCAGGACAGAAACGATCGAAGTGGAAGATGAAATTTTTTTTGAGGAAAACAGCAGGGGAAATATTTACATATACAAGGCCTTAAGCCCAAAATGAAAATGTTAAGCCATTATTTGAAATTACATAACCAAGATTCTAACTCCACTCTGAGGGAAGGTTTAGCACGATGGACGACAAGGCCAAACTCCCTTTTGAATAAAAACTTCCACCTATTCAAGGATAGAGGAATGCCTTCAAAGATAACTTCATTACGGTGAACCCAAATTGACCAAACCGCCACTATAACAATTTCATGAAAGATTCTTGAATTGAAGACACGTCTAGCTTGAATTATCATGGAGGAGAAAGGCAGATTAGGGTTCCATTGCATCTTAAGGAAGCACCAACACCATTGCCTGAAGGAGCAAAAGAAGAAAAGATGATCTTTGCATTCTTCTAGGCCACTAATACACATTTCACAAGTGTAATCATCTAGCACACGTCTTTTCCTTTGAAGAAGACTCTGCGTGTTTAGCCGATCTCTCAACATTAGCCAAATTTGAACTTGTGACGCCCTTGGCTACAAGAACCCCATAACCAGCTAAACAGAGGCGAAACAGGTAGGGTACCTTGAAGATATCGGTAAGGCTTTCGACTTTCATAAACATGTGAGCCCAAATATATGCCCATACATCTTGAGACATCATATACATGGATAGATCATTTAGCCGAACTTCCAAATCTATCAGCTGACTGGTAGCTTCCATTGAAAGTGACAGCTGAAAGGAGGGTTGAACGATCGGAAGTTATAAAACAAAAAACAGAAACATGTTTATCTTGTGCAAAGGAAAATAACCGTGGGCAAATTGATTTGGGAACTCCCTAGTCCCATTGATTTGACCAAAAGGCTGTAGTAGCTCCATTGCAAACCTGGCAATTGGCTAACTGCAAGAAAGTTTCAGCCAGAGACATAATATCTCGCCACCAAAAAGAGCCAACTGGACGTTTAAAGTGTGGTACAACTTCTGAATTATAAAGATGTTGCCAAGTGAGAGAGACCCATGGAATATCTTCATGGTTATAGAACTCATGAAGAAACTTTAATAAGAGTGCTTGGTTGTGGAGGCGCAAGTCTAGTATTCCAAGTCCTCCCATTTTCTTTGGTTTGCAAGCAACAGTCCAAGCAACTAGGCACCCACCCCTCATATTAAGGTCACCCCTGTCCCATAGAAAGTGCTTACGGTATCTGTCAATTTGATCAATCACAGCAGCTGGGACTTTAAAGATGCAAAGGAAATACGTTGACAAAGGGAATTTGCTAGTTCCCATGAGCCGATTCTCAATACGATTTAGAAGAGGTAAATAATCAGCTATTCTGGGACATGTTGTTCCAAGTGGTAGGCCCAAATATGTGAAAGGCATTGAAGCCACCTGACAACCAATGAGGGCTGCTAACATATTTGCATCCAATTGGGGGACATTAATAGGGACCAAAGATGATTTTGAGAAGTTTTATTTTAGCCCTGTGGAGGTAGCAAAGTCTGCAAGCAGGGATTGCAAAGCAAAGATCTGAGTTGTATCCACTGGCAGAATAATTAGAGTGTCATCTGCATATTGAACAATTGGATAATCTCCTCCAAAAGAGTCCCCTAGAGGATGCTTCAAAACTTGATTACTGGCCGCATTATTGACAACAGATTGAAGAAGATCAGCTGCAAGCACAAAGAGGAGTGGAGATAAGGCATCCCCTTGCCAAACTCCTCTTTTATATTTAAAAGGCTTGCCAGGAACACCATTCAAGGGAACTGAGGAGGATCCCGAAGAGAGAATCATCTGCATCCATTGAATCCATTTAGCTGAGAAACCTTTAAATTTGAACATGTCCAAGATGACCCTATGTTCAACCTTGTCAAAAGCCTTTTCAAAATCCAGCTTAAGAAGAGCGATTGGATTTTACTGTGATGGCGAAAGTGAAGAAATTGAAAAGCCCATGCTAAACAGTCATGAATAGTGCACCCTCTAAGAAATCCATACTGATTGGCATGTAAGACTTGAAGTATAACCTTTTGAAGTCTGTTCGCAAGTATCTTTGTGAGGAGCTTCAAAGACGAATTCAAAAGTTAGATTGGCCTAAAATCATTGACTGTTGATGGACTTGAAACCTTAGGAATCAAGGCTATGAAAGAACCATTTATGCATTCAAGATTCACTGAGCCATTGCAAAAATTCTCACACAGTCGATAGAAGACATTTGATACAATGTGCCAACATTTCTTCAAGAAGAACCAATTAAAACCATCAGGTCTAGGGGCATGATCAGGCGCCATCTCCTTCAAAGCAAGAACAATCTCGGCCTTCGAAAAAGGGAGGTCAATTACCGACAGCTAAACTGGAAGAATCAGAGTATTAAGATCAAAAGCCATCTCAGAGAATTCTGAGACACCCAATCGGTCCTGAAAGGCTTGCCAGAGTGCCTCGGCCTTTAAATTATGATCCGTAACCATTGAACCATTCTCAAGGAGCAAAGAAGAAATGGAGGTTCTTCGAAGAGAATAAGTGGCAATGGCTTGAAAAAATTTGGTATTCTCATCCCCTAGTTTAGCCCATCTAATATGTGCTCTTTGCTGCCAGTACTTTCGCTTTGCCTCTAACAAAGTATTCAGATATGTCTTGACTATTTTCCTGAAGTTGGATTCAGCAATAGGGAGGACTCTTTGCTCTTTCAGGCCATCTAGCAAGAGGAGCACAAAATTACAATTGTCAATGTGCTTCAAAAGGTTAGACAACTGCTTACTCCATTTTTTCAGACCCATCCGAGTGGAAGATGACAATTGGCACGGCATGTGAACTGGGGCCTCCACTCAATCGGGACCATGGGAATCAGAGCCTTGCAAGGTTTACATCTTTAAGGTCTCAAGAATTGTCACGCCCAGAAATTCAAACCAGAATTTTCGCAACAAATTTGTACATTAATTTCTCGTCCAGGCATTAACCGAGGTACACAAATCAACAATTATTGATATTACAAAATCCTCATCTTAGAAACAACATAAAAGATTACATAAATGCAGCGGAAAAGAAAAATACTAACTGAACTGAAAGTAACACCGCGACAGAACTCCAAAACACCATAGGTAACCTTGACGGTGGACGTAAGACTAAACCTCGTCGAAACTTTCTTCTTCTGCAACCTCAAGCTTTGGAGGGGAAAAATTAAACAAGACTGAGTACTCCCACCGTACTCAAAAAGTCATACCGGAAGAGAAGGTATAATGCCGGATAAATATCAAGGGAGGAATATAGTCTCATTTGCGTAAGTAGAATTACGAAATAGCAATTGTTGAAAGCAGTAAAACAGTAAAAATAGTTAAGCAATATTAAATAAACACTCTCCAACGTTAAACCCACATTGCAACAAGCCCAACCATCCATCTATACTAGTCAAGTTCCATTGATCAAACCATTACTTAGGTGAGACTAATCACGGTGAATTTAGTTGATCGCCCATAACCGTGGGCACAACTATTCCAATAGTTTTTACTCTGATCAGAGGTGTACAACTGTACCAACAAGACACAATCCCACGACACATTACCATGTGTCGATGTACCACCACAATACCCCGGAAAGGAACTATGACAGGACCCTCCACTTAACCCCCTCTAACCAATCATACCACACCATGGTTTCGCCCCCACTCCCATCAGGGTAATGGGCAGCCCCCTCTTTTGCCGCGGTGAATCCGGTAGACGATCAACCCTTAAAACTGGGGCCAACCCAACTCCATCACGCCCACCCTCACTAGGGTACATCGGCTAGAGACAGCTACACTACAGATCCAGCCATTACCCATACTGGCTTGTGGTATGCACGGTAATCCTTCCAAGGTTTCCCGAGAACCAGTCCTTAATTGTCATGAGCACTCTAACCAATATCCAACCATGTGCTTGCAACCCACCATTATCATATTTCAGTATTAATGGAATATGGTCACATACTTGGCATCCTCTGAGTATTAGTCTCCACTGAAATATTTGATTAGTGTGATTCCCTTAAGTGAGCTAGCTGACCTAAGCTAGGCAAAGCATGTTCTAAACCAATATCTAGTCATATTGAACCCAAATTATCAATGGTATAAGGTAAACAATTCCTATGGCTGAGTATAGTAGGTGTAATAGTCCCATGAAATGACAGTCCAAAACATATGCAGTATTTGAGAGAAAAAAGCTATTTAAATAAAATAGGTATAACATGATCAATGTAAAGTATGACTTGCCTTGCTCTGAAGACTGGGGAACCTCGGCGACTACTTCAAACAAAACGGGATCGCCGGAATTGTCGGAATCTACATGACAAACAAAGAACTTCAAACAAACATGCTAAAAGTCTATTGAAACAGAACAAGAAACTATTTTTAATGGATTCTTAACATTTTTATGGATTTAATGAAATTTGAATGGACTAAAACATAGCTCGGATTAAAAAGATATGAATTTTAGAAGTTTAATTGTGATTTTTAAACTAAACAGAAAACTAAAAATTACTTATTGCACAATTAAGTCCCTTGCTGATGCAAGCATGCGCACGGGCCGGGAAGGGTGTTAACGGCTTAATTTGGTAACCAAATCCCTAAGTCCCTGCCGAGATAGAAACGGAATCGAATCGGAAGAACAGAGGTCAAGTCGGCAGCGATACAATCGGCTACCAGGCCAATCGGCTGAGGTTGAGTCGGACAAGGATAGCCGATAGCCGATGCTGAGTCAAGAAGAAGATAAGACCGTTTCCGATGAAGGTGCTTAAAGATAAATAGAAGATTTGGTTCCCAAATTACGCGTTAAAAGGTATTGCCATCTATGGATAGGGTCCTGTAACGGCAATTGTATCTGTAAATTAGGAATTTGTTTAGATTTTCTACTGTAATGCGGCATGGGACCATATCCTAGGATATTGTCGTATTTTAAATAGTAGATTAGATAGAAACCGTGGTTTGTACGGATAATGTTATTCTTGGGTATAAATAGGACCCGAGACCCCTGTAAACAACATAACGCACACAATCAATACAACTTTCGGCGCATCGCATCCTATTTTCTTCAGACAAACACTTGATCCGGCTTTGGGTTGCATCGTTTCGATCCCCGATTAAGGTAAATGTTCATCATTAGTGGTGTATCTCGTTGAATTTAGTGCTTTCATCGCTATGATACTCTGGATTCAATGATTTATCATATATCACGTATAATCTAGAATGATGTTTAGATCTGTCTTGATATCGGCTTGTTTCTGTCAAGAACCAACAGCCGATAGAGCTAGATCTAGGGGTTGGCCTAGGTCATATGCGGTATCCACCGTCCCGAGGGATTTGCATCAGCTATAATAGATCTGATTGTTCTTTTTATACTTAATGCTCCATCTATTCGATCTATTAAGTCGTTTTTAGAGCTCTTATGATCTATTTGGCTATATATATATGCTTAGGGACAGTGCCGGGGTTTCAACCGGCCTAATCAGTTTTAATATTCTTTTGATATATTTACTATTAGATATATTAAAGCCACCTCTTATATCAGATCTTGCTCTGATTAAATGCCCTAAGCAAGAATCAGCCTGTCAGCCGACAGCCGTCTGATCTAGGTTTACCGCATTTAGCTAGAACAATAACTTTTCGTAAGATATATCGGAGTACTAGCCGATTCACCGTTAGTCTTACGGTATCGGCTAGGCCGTTAGTGCATATATTTATTATCCCTTTGTAAATTTGGATTAAGTGGTTAGTACTATCTCGGTTGAGCCGATCTATCCTAGTCACTTAGTTTAAATGCACTTTGGGATATCATATATATGTAAATTCACTCATTCAGCCGATCCAATAGGATCTAACTTAACCCTTAATGCATAACTCTTTGTTTTTCTTGTTGGTTAACAAATCAAACCAACTGGCACGCCCTGTACTGCACAAGCAGCCGAGAAGGACCTGCACTTGAGCTAAGCAGATCTCCCAGGCTAGCGCGTGAGAGAAATTTCTCATCAACACGCTTCTTGGCACGCCCGGTGGGACTATCTCTGTCAACTCGGTTAGGATGCATCGACGCAACTGACAAGATGGTCGACATCAAGAGCCCCAGCGAGCGACGCGTGGTACGGCGTTGAGCACCTAGTGACGCATGAAATCGGGAAAATTCTAATTTCAAATTCCTATTTTCTTTCACTCTAAAAAATAAAAATAAAAATCTAATATTCCCAAAATTAATTTAAAAATATATTTTCAAACTTTTCTCCCACTTTTATTTATTTAAAAATATATATCACCTTATTTAATTTAATCCCTTTTCTTAAATTCCATAAATCACAATTTTATTTCCAGTTAATTCCTAGACTTTATATGAAATATTTTATTGCCCATTTTAATTTTCTAATTAATATTTCACAATCACCAAATAATGTTTTTGTTTCCCAAATACATATTTTTATGAACCCACACCCTTTTTCTATTTTATTTCAAAAATTTCCGACTCTAAATTCTGAGATTTTTCCTCCCAACGGAATTCCAAATCGTTTGGTTTTTCTCAAACACCGAGATGAATCGCTCACATAAAAATTTATGTAACCAAGGTGGCAAATAAGAAGCGAAAACTCGATCAAGCAGCAACAAGCAGAAAGTTTTTGTGAGTTCCAATTTTTAATTTTCAGTTTTTAAATTCTCCCCTAACAATAAATCTCGTCCCCGAGATTTCTTACCGTTCGCGGAATAGGTTCGGGTACTCGGTCTTTAAAAATTCTTCTTTTTCCCAAGTGGCTTCATCTTCAGTGTGGTTTATCCATTGCACCTTGTACATTCGCCATGCTTTGGTCCTAGTCTTTTTCTCAGCTTCGTCCAGAATCTTCATAGGATGTTCGAGATATGTGAGGTCTTCGCTGATAAGGACGTCTTTCGAGAGGATTTGTTCTTCTAGTACTCGCAAACATTTCTTTAGTTGTGATACGTGAAAGACAGGGTGTACATCGGAATGATTTTTTGGCAGGTCCAGTTGATAGGCCACTTCGCCTCTCCTGGTGCTTATCTGGAAAGGTCCAACATATCACGGCGCCAGTTTTCCTTTGACTTTGAACCTCTTGGTTCGTCTTAGTGGTGAAACTTTCAGGTACACAAGGTCACCTATTTTGAATTCCAACTCTCTTCGGCGAGTGTCCGCATAGCTCTTTTGCCGAGACTGGGCTACCTTAAGCCGATCTCTTATCAGTCGAACTTTCTCTTCGGCCTCCCTAATGTTGTCTGGTCCAAATACGGCTCGTTCACCGGTTTCTGACCACATCAACGGAGTTCGACATCTTCGTCCAAACAAAGCCTCGTTCGACGACATCTCCAGACTAGCCTAGTAGGTGTTGTTATAGGACAACTCTACGTAGGGCAGGCATTTCTCCCAGTCCTTAGTAAAATCCAATGTAGTGGCTATTAGCATGTCCTCCAGGACCTGGTTCGTCCTCTCGGTTTGTCCATCAGTCTGAGGGTGATAAGCAGTACTGAAGGCGAGGTGAGTTCCCAACGCCTTGTGAAACTTATCCCAGGAGTGAGATGTGAATTGAGTGCCACGGTCTGACACAATCCTTGTGGGTACTCCATGTAGGCACACAATCCTAGACATGTACAGTTCTACCAATTTGGCGCTGCTATACCGAGTCTTGACCAGAATAAACCGGGCAGTCTTGGTCAATCTATCCATGATCACCCAAATGGAATCGTATCTGGTAGCAGTTTTGGGTAGTCCCACTATAAAGTCCATGCCTATTTCATCCCATTTCCACTCAGGGATCTTGAGTGGTTGCAGCAATCCTGCCGGTCGCTGATGCTCAGCCTTAACTCGTTGGCATACATCACATACGGCCACGTATTCCGCTACGTCTCTTTTCATGTTGGGCCACCAGTATTCCGTTTTCAAATCCTGGTACATTTTGGTGCTCCCCGGGTGTAGGTAGTATGCTGACTCATGGGCTTCCTTCAAGATTAGCTTCCTCAATCCGCCTTTCTCAGGTACGTAAATCCTTTCTCGATACCATAGGGCTCCATCATCGTCGGCCATGAATTTCTTGGCTAGTCCTTCAGCCATGCGCTCCTTGATTAGCCGGACTTCCTTACAATCCTTTTGGGCTCCCTTAATCTTTCGTAGGAGGGGTTGTATCTCCAGCGAACTCAGTTGTCCATGAGGAATCAACTGCAGGTTAAGCCGAGCCATCTCTTCTTGAAGCTCGTTGGCCATACATTCCATCCTTAGTTGGTTGCACTGGGCTTTTCGTCTCAAAGCGTCGGCTACAACATTGGCCTTGCTAGGGTGGTAATGGATTCCTAGGTCATAGTCCTTGATTAGTTCCAGCCATCTTCTCTGGCGTAGGTTATGATCCGTCTGGGTAAAGAAATATTTCAAGCCCTTGTGGTCTGTGTATATATCACAGTGGTTTTCAATCAGGTAGTGCCTCCAAATCTTCAAGGCATGCACTACTGCGGCCAATTCTAAGTCATGGGTGGGATAGTTCTCCTCATGAGGTCGCAGTTGTCTTGAGGCATAAGCCACAACCTTTCCGTCTTGCATCAACACGCCTCCTAATCCTTGTCGAGATGCATCACAGTATATAACGAAGTCTTTTTGGTTGTCCGATAGGACTAAGATCGGGACGGTGGTTAACTTTTCTTTGAGCTGGTCAAAAGCCTGTTGACACTGCTCAGTCCATGCATACTTATTTTCCTTCTTCAATAGTTGGGTCAGGGGTCGGGCTATCTTAGAAAATCCTTCTATAAACCTCCAGTAATATCCAGCCAATCCCAAGAAACTTCTAATCTTTGTTACCGACTGGGGTGCTTTCCATTTGGTAACAGCTTCGACCTTGGCGGGGTCTACTGCTATGCCTCCCGCTGAGATTACGTATCCAAGAAAAGCTACTTCCTTAAGCCAAAATTCACACTTGCTGAACTTGGCATATAGCTGGTGCTCTCGCAGCTTCTCTAGTACCCAGCGCACATGTTCTGCGTGTTCTTCATCATCCTTGGAGTAGATGAGGATATCATCAATGAACACTACCACGAACTTGTCAAGATATTCCATAAATACTTTGTTCATTAGGTTCAAGAAGTAGGCCGGGGCATTGGTCAGTCCAAAAGACATTACTGTGAACTCGTACAAGCCATAGCGTGTGGAGAACGCAGTCTTGGGTATATCCTCGGTCCGAATTTTCAGCTGATGGTATCCAGATCGAAGATCGATCTTTGAGAACACTCGGGCTCCCTTGAGTTGGTCGAACAGGTCATCGATTCGAGGTAACGGGTACTTGTTCTTAATGGTGTCCTCATTCAATGACCGATAGTCTATGCACATTCTCATGCTTCCATCCTTTTTCTTAACAAACAATTCTGGGGCTCCCCACGGTGAAGAACTAGGGCATACGAAACCTTTCTCTTGTAGTTCCCGTATCTGCTTCTTAAGTTCCTCCAATTCGTTCACTGGCATCCGGTAGGGTCTCTTAGCTATGGGGGCGGTACCAGGCATGAGGTAAATAATGAACTCTATGTCTTGGTCTAGGGGTATTCCCGGTAGATCCTCAGGAAATACATCCGGGTAGTCCTGGATTATTGGCATTCCAACTATGGGTAACATGGTGAATATTCCCGTAGCATGGTCACAGAGCATGGGGTCTTGATCCATTGGTACTGTCATCGGTGATCCCCATGGGGTAGATAGGGTAACTTCTCTTCGTCCACAGTCTACTACCCCTTGGTTCTTGGTTAACCAATCCATTCCTAGTGTGACGTCCAAGGTTTGGGGCGGCAAAACCATAAGGTTGGATAGGAATACCACGTCCTTGATCCGAATGGGCACATTGATGCACGCATGGGGTATGGTCACATCTCCCCCGGGTGAGTGTACTACCATGGGTCTCTTAAGGTCTACTCGGTGCAAATTGTGCTCTTTGCTTATTCTCGACGATATAAATGAATGCGAAGCTCCAGAATCAAACAAAACTTTAACTGGTGCAGAATGGATAGAAAACATACCCATTAGCATGCTTTGGTCCTCCTGAGCTTCCTCAGCACGCACATGGTTGACTTGACCACGGTGGAATCCGGTTGCGGCTTCCTTTGGTTGGGGCGTTCTGAACAAACTGCATCCAGGTGCCGGAGCAGGGGTTCCTCGTACTGCAATGGCATTGGCTCCGGTGCGGTTGGGGGTGTTACGCGGCTTAGGGCAGTTGTTGGCGTAATGCCCAAACTCTCCGCAGTTGAAGCAATTGACATTCCTGGCTCCTAGGGCTGCCAAGGTAGGTGCAGAGTGCGAGACGGTGTTGCAGGTGGCCTGCTGACGTTGCCGGTTGTGGCAGGGCGATTGGTTGCCACTATGGTTGGCTTCCAACATGACGGGGTTGCTCCTTTGGGTCGCTGGGGTGTTCCTTGAATCGGACGGGCCATTGCAAGCCTTCTCTTTCGATTGTTTTCAACCGTCCTCTGGTCATGCTCAAGCCTTACGACCTTGTTGATGAGGCTCTGGAAGCTGGCGTGGTCCTGACCGATCATCAGTCCTCTTAACTCATCGTTCAGTCCTTCAATAAACTTGCCCATCTTCTCTTCTTCGTCTGCCAGGTCGCTTGTGGCGTAACGTGCAAGTTGCGTGAACTTGTTAAGGTACTCTTGTATTGTGGTGTTGCCTTGGCGCATCCTACGGAACTCGTTCTTCTTCTTCCTCATAACTGTAGTAGGTACGAAGTTTTCACGAAAGGCAGCCGTGAATTCTTCCCAAGTGGGTTCACCGGCATCTTCAGCCCGTGTTTCCTTTTAGGTGTCCCACTAGTCACTTGCGGGTCCTTCCAGCTGATTGGTGGCGAAGACGACTCTGTCAGTTTCCCGTACTCGGACGAGAGTCAGCTTCTTCTCTATTACCCTCAGCCAATCTTCAGCGTCCATGGGTTTATCTGCCGAGGAGAATGTCGGCGGCTTTGCCCTCATAAATTCACCGAGGTTTGATCCTCCGCGCTGTCCTTGGTTGTTGGCGATAGCTTGCAGCAGTTGGGTCTGCAAAGCCATGACTTTTGCTAGGGTGGAGGGGTTAGGCTCTGGCGGGTTCTCAGGAGCTGCTGGGGCTCTGCGACGATGCGCCATCTGAACATCGGGGATGAGGTTAGAAACTCGCTTTGCTAACGTCACGATACTAAGAAATTTTCTTTGAGTTGTTTGAAGTGATCTTTCAAAGCAAGCTTGGTGGAATAAACTCATTTATGACATAACATGGAACTTTATTATCAGTTCGTAGATGTTACATCGGGGGGGATACATGGGACATGTATAGTCCGTACAACACAATACAACATTACTAACATTGTTCTAGTGTCTCATACGTAAAAGGGGTAGGGGCATGGTCATTGTTGTCTTGACTCCATCCAGAGCAAGACCAGGGCTGCTGCTGGTATCCAACTAGTCATCCAGCCATCCGCATGATCCAGGTGTTGGCAGAGGGTGATCCTTGGCGGAAGCGAATCAAAGTCCCCATGGCTCAGACGTAGTGGCCTCGGAGTCATGTCCGACCTTCCTGCTTGGCGGCCTGCTACTCTTCCGGCCAGTCCTGAGGGTGATAGGACCTCCGGTGAGTGTCATTCGGCGAGTAGGAGCTTCCTCCTCTGAAGGATCTATATCACTATTATGCAGCAAGTAGGTTCTGTCTCAGATTCAGAGTCAGTGTTGGTCTGGATGGGGTTATCCTCTCCCGAACCAGGCTTAGATGGTACAGCCGTGGAAATTGGGGTGGGCTCCGATGAGGTAGCAGCAATGGGGTCGATCAGGTACGGTCCTGACTCTGTGCTCGGCATGAAGGCTTGCTGCTTCATGGCTTGAAAGGTGGTCAAGCATGCTGGAGTCATGAGGTAGTAGTGGTCGGGCACAAGGGCAGGAGGTGTTGGTGCAGCTACAGTAGAAGTACCAGCGGCGAGGACGGGGTTGAAGCGAAGTTGCTCTTCCAGTTGGCTGACCTGCTGCTGGCTCTTCCTAAGCTGTTCCTCCAACTCAACCAAAGCTTCTCCACGGGCCACATAACGATCGGAGAGCTGCTCTTATTGGGCACCATTAGCTTGCAGCTGGGTCTTCAGCAAGTCGATCTGATCTCCACAGTTTTGGTGTTCCTCCACCAGATCATTGAGGCGTCGTTGCTGGTCATCTATCTCGAGCAATGCCTCTTCATAGCAGTCGTCAGCTATTTCTACCCAGCGTGACAGACGGGTAACCATAGGATTATAGCAGCAGGGGTGGCCTCCACGGTGCAGACTGGGTTGCCTTCCTCTCGGTAGGGATGGTGTACGAACTCAGTCACTGTAAGCTCAGCACGGTGAATGGCATTGAGGCGAAGGAATGCCTCGCAGGCTGTGTCCTGAAGGGCTGCATCTATCAGATCTCTGTGGTAACGAGTGTGGAAGCAATAGGGTGTCTCGCTCCCTATACGGGCCTCAACTAAAACCGCGGCTTCCCATACCGGGTATCCCTCGGTGCCATGTCTTCTAATCCGATAGGTGGGTGCATCCGGGTACCTTAGGTACCATAGTAACAGCTGGAGTTGTGACACGAATCCTTCTTCCCGCGGAACCTTGATCTCCCAAGCCCCGACATGGTCCGACATCTGTTTTGAAAGTAACTTAGGGTCAGAGAGGGACAATATCAAAACAATTTGAGCAAAGGAGATGGGGATAAGAGTATGAGGGAAAACACATTTGTTTTGTGAAAATAGTCTGTATTTTCAAAACAGTCCTATGTAGGGATATCTCCCTTTAGCCAGCTATTCAGGGGTAGGGCGCCAGTTGGTCTTATCCTACAGTCTCACTGCTCTGATACCAGCTCGGTCGACCCTCGTTTTTGAGGACGGGAATCATTCGTGTTCATAGTACCATATCTCTGGATCGAGTAGTTTGGTACCCACGAATACAGTTCTGAATTACCAGGTGTAAAGTGCACGAATAGTCTTACATCAAACTTATTACAATAATAGGCCCGAAGGCAATATCCAATACATATAGGACCTACTGGTCCGGGTACAACCAAAAGCAGAGTTTAGATGAGATTAGCAGTTGGAAAGCAGTGACATGTCGATTGCCATAGGCAACGACCGGGGACTAAGACCTAGTAGACGCCTTCACCTCCATCGCCCACCTGGCAGTAAGCATAGGTGTCCTCTAGTTCTTCGTTTCCTCCATCTGAAGGTTTGTGCGTATAGCAAGGGTGAGTACACAACGTACTCAGCAAGCTAACACGGAATAATTCACATGATAGGGTCATTCATGGGATGCCTATGGTTCATTTGCACAAAGCCAATTTTCACAATTCATTTCACAAACCTATTACCTAGCCAAGTTAAGTTTTAGTTTCCAGAGTATATTAAACAGCGACGGTTCTGTCTACCATCCATCGTGATTTCCAAGGATGGCTTCCCGTCTCCGATTTGTCATGGTTTTTTGAGGAGTCCACCCCTTCTCGCATTCCGAGAAGTTGAGTCCACCAGCACACAAAATCATTATGCAAATCCCATTCCCATCAATTTAAAATTTATGAGTCTAGCCAAGGGAGAAACTTGTCACGCTGCTCATTAACCGCAAGCACAGCTATTTGAATAGATTGATTGACTCACATTGCAGTGGATGTACACTTTACCAGTACTCCGCGACTACTCACTGAATGAGCTTTCATCCCTTCATATGGAATTGTCACGGCAAAGCCTTTCGATAACTTTGCTTCGGCAGTACCCGCTCCATGAACTTAACCCTCTTGCACTCTAGCCGTCCTTTCTTAGCAGTGAGAGGAGTACTGGTGCTCCCGGGGTAAGGGAAAACTTTCACAACATTCTCATTCATTACTCAACACTTAGGCCGCAGGCTTATCTCAATAACCAGAACCACCTCTTCACTCAAGAACCACTATGCAGGGATACTGCCTCCGCTTGGCTATCTACTCTGCTAGGTCTGTACCCATTCGAGAAGTATGGCTGTACTGGCTCGTTCCAGGTTATAAGTCTCATGGCTCGGTCCTTAATTGACCAGGGGCGGTACTAGCCTTTCCCGGAATCCACCCAAATCCATCCATCCGCCCCAGTCCAAAACATTGGTTTTGTACTTTTTATTTTTCCTCAAAACTAATTTCATCATGATCAAGGCAATGTGGCGCTCATGTCTCCACATGCTGTGTTCCAACTACCTTCCCAAAGATAGTTGCCCAAGCACGAAGCTTCTTTGTAAAATCATGAGTATGCAAGAATCTAGTATAAATAGGGGTAAGCATTTTACCGAAGGATAAGTAGGGCTTCTTGTCACGCCCGTAAATTCACACCAGAATTTCGCAACTAATTTGTGCATTTCACCCTCGTCCGGTGCATCGCCGAGGTACACAAATCGACGTTATTGATAATACAGTAATCCTCGTCTTAGAAACAATATAAAAGAGTTACACAAATGCAGCGGAAATGAAAATTAAGCTGAGTTAAGCTAAACTTGACACGAGCGAAGCGAACGCCAACACCACAGCTAACCCTTGACGAGAACAAGCCTACACCTCCTCGGAGACCTCGATCTCAACCTCTGGCACTGAAGGGGGAAAAAGAAGCAATGCTGAGTACAACCACCGTACTCAACAAGTCACACCGGAAAAGGGGACATGATGCAAGATAAATAACAAGGAAAAAGGATAAGAGGCTCAATTTGCATAAACCGCATTCGCAGAATATAATATCAATATTTGAAGACAGTAAAACAGTAGTAATAATTAAGCAGTATTAAATAAACACTGTCCAAAGCTCCAACCACGTTGCAACAGGCCCATCCATCCACCTGTACTAGTCATATTTCAACATTTTATTCAGATAAATAAGTGAGACTAATCAAGGTGAATCTGGTCCATCGCCCGTAACCGTGGGCACGGCTATTCGAATAGTTTTTACTCTGACCAGAGGTGTACAACTGTACCCACAAGACACAATCCCACAACACGTTACCGTGCTTTGGTGCACCACCATGGTACCCCGGAAAGGAACTGTGACAGGACCCTTCACATAACCCCCTCTAAACAATTGTACCACACCAAGGTTTCGCCCCCATTCCCATCGGGCAATGGGCAGCCCCTCTAGTGCCGCGGTGAATCCGGAAGCCGATCAACCCTTAAACCGGGCCGACCCAACTCCATCACGCCCACCCTCTCGGGATACGTTGACTAGAGACAGCTACGCTACAGACCCAGCCATTACCCATGCTGGCTTGTGGTATGCACGTCATTTCTTCCAGGGTTTCTCGAGAACTGGTCCTTAATTGTCATGAGCACGCTAACCAAAGTCCAACCATGTGCTCACGACCCACCCTTTTTATAATTCAATATTATTAGAAATAGAGTCACAACTTAACATGATCTGAGAGTTAACTTCTAGTAATATACTTGATTAGTGTGATTCCCCTAAGTAAGCTAGTTGCGCTAAGCATAACTAAGCAAACCTTAAGCTATCATCTAGTCACATTGAACCCCAAGTTATCAATGGTATAAGGTAAACAATCCTATGGTTGAGTACAATAGGTATAATCATCCCATGAAATGACATTCTAAAACATATGCAGTATTTGGAAGAAAAGAGGTATTTACATAAAATAGGTACAATATGGTCAATGTAAGGTATGACTTGCCTTGCTCTGGGGACTGAGGAACCTCGGCGACTACTTCGAAGAGAACGGGCTCGCCGAAAAACTCGGGATCTACACGACAAACAAAGCACTCAACAAACACCCTAAAAAGTCTACTAAAACAGCACTGAAAAGTATTTTTAATGGATTCTTGACATTTTTCTGGATTTAATGAAATTTGAATGGACTAAAACGGAGCTCGGATTCAAAAGATATGGATTTTAGAAGTTTAATTGTGATTTTTAAACTAAACAAAAAAGATTAAAACATTTATTGCGCAATTAAGCCCCGGTGACGCAAGCATGGCGCAGCGGTAGGGCTGACATCAGCTAGCGCAAGCGGCCGACGCAAGCGGCGCGGCGCGGTCCATGGTGGACCGAGTCCACGGCGGCGGCGGCGAGTGCGGGGACACGCGGCACGCATCCGCGAGGAGCGGCGGCGATCGGACGGCGACGGCTTGTGTGGGAGCGAACGGTCAGATCCGCCCGATCCGAAGGATCGGACGGTGCGGATCGCGGGTAGGGTTAGGGTTCGGCGACGGCCAAGGGCGGACACGCGGCGGCCATCCAGGCGCGCGGCGATCGGATCGAACGGCGACGAGTGGGCGGGATCGGACGGTCGGATCCTCCCGATCCGACCGATCGGACGTGCCTAGAAGAGCGGCGCTAGGGTTAGGGTTTTGGGCAGCGGCGGCTCGAGCTCGCCCGCCGGCCATGGCTACGAGGCGGCCAACCGATCTCCGGCGGCACCGGCAACGGCGACGGAGGGCGCTGCGGGCACGGGAGACGACAGCGGAGAGCGAAAGCGATGCGCGGGGAAGCGACTCGAGGACAACACGGGAAAACCGAAGAGAAAAGGAAGCGGCGCATTCACCGGCATTGGAGAAGACGACGATGGCGGTGGCGGTTTTTAGGGTTAACACGAGAGGGAAACAAAGGGGAAACGCGCGGCGGCGAAGAGGGAACTTTATAGAGGCACAACGAGATCGGAAAGGGCACGGGATAGGCGCGGATTTGTCGCCGTTGGTTACGGATTCAGAGAGAGAGAGGGAAACGGCGGCAACGAATTCCTCGCGGATAAGGTTTCCATCGAACGCGAGGGACGCGGAGATGGATGCGGCGTTGCGGGATCGGGCCCGCATGGGTCCGACGTGGCACGGGTTCAAGCGGAACGGAGCGGAGCGGCGACGCGCATGGCGGGGCGGCGGGCGGGCCGGACTCGGCGCGGGACGGAGAACGACGGGCGGGGCCCACCTGCTCGGTGACTCGCGGAGCGAGGGATGGATCGCGGACTTGCGCGGCGCGGTGGCGTCGCGGGCTTCGGCCCACGACCGAAGGAGGCGCGCGCGCGGAGCGGCTCGGGCCGAGGAGGGAACCGGGCCGACGGCCCAAGAGGGAAAGGGCGGGAACACTGTGCCGCCGTACGGAAAAGAAAAGAAAAAGAAGGAAAAAGGATTTTGGGGGCTTAATTAATTCCTGATTTCTTATTTAATTGATTAAAAATACTTAGAGTGCTCTAAAAATTCTAGTAAAAATCTGTTAGTGCATTTTGACATGCAGAATTCAAGAAAAATCCTACCATGTCGTTTCCATTTATTAATTGCATTTTAAAAATTACAGATTGGCTCAAGGTTAATTCCGAAATTCCGATTATTTTAGGGTAAATTATTTAAACAATTTAGGGCAAAACTCGGGTGTGACAACCTACCCCTTAAACGGAATCTCGACCCCGAGATTCGGAGGCACCGGCGAAAAGGTGCGGGTGCGCGGCCTTTAGCTCATCTTCTCTTTCCCAAGTAGCTTCTTCCTCGGAGTGATGAGTCCATTGAACCTTGCAAAACCGATAACCCTTTTCCAAGTCCTTCTCTCGCCGATCTCGAGAATACGTGTTGGTCTCTCTACGTAGGTTAAGTCCTCTTGGATTTCGATGCGGTCCGGACTCGCCGCTCTTCGGTACCCTTAAACATTTCTTTAACTGGACACATGAAACACGTCGTGAATACCGAGTCATCTTGGAGGAAGCTCAAGCCGATAGGCCACTTCTCCTCGACGTTCCCCAATCCCGTATGGTCCCACGAAACGTGGCGCCAACTTGCCTTTGGTTTGGAAACGGTGTACTCCCGGAGTGGTGTAACGCGAAGATACACAAAATCCCCGCTTCAAAAGCGAGGTCTCTTCGACGAATATCGCGTAGCTCTTACGTCGGGATCTGCGCAATCTTCAACCTTTCCCGAATCGTTCGGACCTTTGCCTCGCTTCACTTATTACTTGCCAAACAACCGGCGTTCACCGCCCGATCCCGAAAAGGGGTGTGCGGCATTTCCGTTCATACAATGCTTCATACGGTGCCATTTGAATGCTGGCCTGATAGCTGTTGTTATAGGAGAATTCTGCATAGGGCAAGCTTTTGTCCCACGCTATTCCAAAATCAAGCGCGCATGCTCTCGCATGTCTTCCAAAATCTGATTCACTCTCTCGTTTGACCGTCTGCTTGCGGATGATAGGCCATACTAAAATTCAAACGGGTACGAGCTCTTCTTGCAACTTCTTCCGAACTTGGAAGTGGCGACTTCCCTATCGGACACGATCTTTTAGGCACGCCATGCAAACACATGATTCTTGCGAGATAAAGCTCGCTAGCTTCTTCCCCGTGTAGGTAGTATGCACCGGTATGAAGTGGGCCACCTTGGTGAGTCGGTCCACCACGACCCAAATTGAGTCATATCCTGACGCTGTGCGGGGTAAACCCATGATGAAATCCATTCCAATTTCTTCCCACTTCCACTCTGGAATCTGGAGTGGTTGCAAAGCCCGGCGGCCGTTGATGTTCCGCCTTAACTCCGACAAACATCACAAAGTGCAACAAACTCGCTATCTCCCTCCTCATACTGACCCACCAAAATCTTTCTTTAAGATCTTGATACAACTTTGTACTGCCCGGGTGAATTGAGTATTGAGTTTGGTGAACTTCCGTAAGGATCATTTTTTTCAAATCCTTGTCTTCTGGCACACACAACATCTTTCCCATCCAGATTGTGTCGTGTTCGTCTTCCGTAAAACCACGAGCTTTTCCGACTCTCATGTTCTTCTTGAGTTCGGCCATCTCTGGATCTGATGCCTGAGCAGCCCGAATTTGATCAATGAGAGTGGGTTGGGTTTCCAAAGCAGCCACAAAACCAAAATCCACCACTCGTAGATTTAGGTACTCGAATTCCTGCAGCAACTGGTCGCACATTCCTTCGACACTGAGGGTGGTGCAGTAACTCTTTCGGCTTAGTGCATCCGCAAACACATTAGCTTTGCCGGGATGGTAATGTATCCCTAAATCATAATCTTTGATCAGTTCCAACCATCTTCACTGTCGGAGGTTTAAATCCGGTTGGGTGAAAATATACTTGAGACTTTTATGATCCGTATACACTTCACAACGGTTACCAATTAGGTAGTGTCGCCAGATCTTCAGGGCATGAACCACTGCGGATAATTCCAGATCATGAGTGGGATAGTTGTTTTCGTGTGGGCGCAATTGACGAGATGCATATGCGACCACTTTGCCTTCTTGCATCAACACACATCCCAACCCTTGGCGAGATGCATCGCAATAAACTTGGAAGTCCTTTGCTGGATCTGGCAGTATCAACACTGGTGTAGACACCAACTTCCTCTTAAGCTCTTCAAAACTCTTGTTGCATTCTGCTGACCACTTAAATTTCTCATCTTTCTTCAACAGTTGAGTCATCGGCTTGGCGATTTTGGAGAAGTTCTCAATGAAACGGCGGTAGTAACCTGCATGTCCAAGGAAACTTCGGATCTGCGTAACCGTTTTAGGCGGGGTCCACTTGGTAACTGATTCCACATTTGCTGGATCCACGGCTACTCCTTGGGCGTTCACAATGTGGCCGAGGAACTGCACCTCCTTTAACAGAAAGCACACTTGCTAAACTTGACGTAGAGTTGATGATCTCTCAACTTCTCGAGTACCGTCCGAAGATGTTCCTCATGTTCTTCCTCCGTTTTAGAGTAGACCAAAATGTCGTCAATGAACACCACCACAAATTTATACAAGAACTCCATAAACACCTTGTTCATCAGATTCATAAAGAAGGCCAGTGCGTTGGTTAACCCAAAAGACATGACTGTACACTCATACAGGCCGTATCTGGTGGTGAAAGCGTTCTTGGGAATGTCCTCTTCCCGAATTCTCAACTGGTGATAGCCCGATCGCAGGTCTATCTTGGAAAACACCTTGGTCCCTTTGAGTTGATCGAATAAATCATCAATCCGTAGTAGGGGATACTTGTTCTTGATAGTAACCTCATTGAGTGCGCGATAATCGACACACATTCTCTTTGTCTTGTCTTTCTTTTCCACGAAAATCACCGGAGCACCCCAAGGCGACGTGCTCGGACGAATATACCCTTTTTGCAACTGTTCATCCACTTGCTTCTTTACTTCGGCCAACTCATTGGCTCCCATCCTATACGGTCTCTTGTGTATTGGGGCGGTCCCGGGTACTAAATCAATCCGAATTCAATTTCCTTTCGGCGGCATCGAGTTAAGTCTTCGAGGAAAACTTAGGTATTCTCGACGATGGTGATATCCTCTAACTTCACAGGGTCTTTGCCGCCATTTCGGACGATTCCCCGGTGGAAACATGATTCAAACTTGCTACGGGCTTGACTTGCATGGGAGAACAAAAAACAATTCTTTCTCCTTTCGTATTGGTTAAAGTAATGGTGCGACTAGCGTAGTCAATTAATCCCTTATGTCTGGACAACCAATCCATCCCAAGAATGACATATATGCCTTTGGACTGAAGAAGGATGAGGTTGGCTAGAAACATAGATCCTTGGATTTCTATGGTCACTGAGGGACAATACTGAGTAGTATCCAAGTGGTTTCCAAGGGTTTGAACCCGCATAGGTATCTTAAGTCCCACTACTGACAACTCATGTGCCCCAACAAATTGCTTTGAGATAAATGAATGTGTAGCTCCCGAATCAAATAATACTGTAGCAGGAGTAAAGTTTACGTGAAACATACCCAGATTACTTCAGAGCGGCTCGTGCTTCCTCGGCGGACGCATGGTTGACCCGGCCCGGATGAACCTTGGCCCAGCGTGTCTTGGCTTTGGACACTTGTCTGCAAAATGCCCGGGTCACCACAGTTGAAGCAGACTCCTGGCTTGCCCCCAGAATCCTTCCTTGGAGGTGGTGGCTGTGACTGTTGCTGGGATGGTGCCGTTGGAGGGCGCGGGGCTGGAGTGCGCTGTGGTTGACCACTGCCACTACTGCCAGTTTGGAAATTCCCTGGGTGATAAGGTCGATGCTGACGAACAGTCATGGTGGTGAGGTCCACTCGACTTCCAGGGCATGAAACGCGGCCTCGCCGATTTCCCGCCGTTGAGGAGGTCGGGATCGGAATACTTTTCTCTTCTTGATCATCTTGTTGCGCGATCTTCCCGACGAATGGCCTTGTCAACCAGCTTCTCAAAGTTAGCATACTCTCCGGAGATAAGCTTGTCCGTGAGTTCATCATCCAAACCAGCCAAAACTTTTCCCGCCTTTCGCATCGGTGCGCACATCTTCTGGGGCATAACGGGCAAGACGATTGAACTCGTGGAGGTACTCAGTAACTGATCTGTTACCCTGCTCAAGAGAATGGAACTCACGCTTTTTCTGTGCAACTATTCCCGCAGGATGTGTGCGGTCCCGAAACTCGCGACGAGACTCTTCCTGTGTGATCACGCTCCGCCGGGCGAGTAACCAGTAGTTGTCCCACCAAGCAAGGGTGACCCTCAGAATCGATGAGTGGCAAACGATACTTTCTCCTCGTCCGTGCACCGCAGAGGATCTAACTTCTTCTCTATGGCATGAAGCCAATCATTAGCCTCCATGGGATTAGTGGTACTGGAGAAGGTCGGCGGTCGGACACGAAGGAACTCTGGCAACTTGGACTGGGGTGGTGGGGCGGCAAACTGATTGTTCTGCTGCGCGCGCATTTGTTGCAACATCTGCCGTTGCATCCGATGGTGTTGTTGTTGCATCCGCCGCATCATTGCAGCCATCATCTGTTCGTGAAGCACAAGCACTTGAGCAATGGTGGGGTTCTCGGGTGGCGGTGGAGGAGCATTGCCATTGGCGTCGTGAGCCTCGTTGTTGTTGGCACCCGACGCCCATTGTTGCTGTTCGCCCGCCGGTCCCGGTGTTCACCATCCGAAGGAGACGACCGACCGAAGAGAGAAAAGAAGAAAAACAGACAGACTTAGAACTAATCTTTATCATTGGAATTCAAATGCATTGTTCGATTTGGACTAAAAAGAAGGAAAAGCATCAAACATCCTTAATTGGTCGGTCATATCACACTTGATATCGACCGCCGCCTATCCCACACACAGCAGCCTAACACACAAAGACTACCAAGAAGACAAACTAAGTTAAGCGATAAAACTAAGGAGGGCAACTAGAACGATCCACGAGGCGAGGAGTCGAAACTGCTTCCTTCAGAAGATCCCCATTCTTTAGAACGGCTCCTAGAGTCCTCTGGCGTCACCTCAGACTTGGACTCTTCTGAATCGGTTGCCGTAGCCCAACCAATCCTGCCTCTTCCCTCCGAGGAATCTCGAGTCTCTTCGGAGTCCATGTCTTCAGCTGAATTCTCTGAGCTTGAGTTACTGGAGATGGAGATCCAACCGTTACTGCCACCTCCGCCTTGATACGCCGAAGCTTGAGCAAAGGTGAGAGCAGAACCTGCAGCAGGAGGAACTGGAACCGGCGCCGGAACCGGAGCGGGTGGAGCCGGAGGAGGCGGTGGAATCCGAGGTGCCACCGGTTACGGATGTGCGCGGTGGTGGTCTTCCGAGGCGTAGTGCGAAGCCCGACACCAACCGGTGGCGGGAGTCCCTTTAATTCAGCTACCTCCTTCTTCGATGAACCACTTCGTCCTGCGTCGCACGATCCTTAGCATCTTCCTGTCGTTCAGCTCTTTGGTTGCCCTTTGTAGGTCAGAGTGCATCTTATCCAGGCCTTTGAGCACGGTGCACATGTGGCCGAAGGTAGAGTCATTCTCCTCTCGCCGTAGACTTGAATGCACCGACCTCGGAGGAACTACCTCGACGGGGATGGTAGCGGTAGGAGGAGGTGCGAAGGTCAGCATCATGCAGCCCCTCATCCCGGCCAACATCAGTAGGCGGCTTCTTGACAAGCGTGATCCGACGTGCCTCCGAAGCCGTGACCTCCATGTTGGGAAGACACGTTCCTACAAACCCGTGAACCTCCAACCGAACACGGTAGGGCAACTCGCCACCGAGAGGCGCAACCGTTGTATACTCGGTGCTTCAGGATATCCGACCGCAAGGGCCATACGCGCGCTCGCAACAAAGCCCGTCATCCCTTTTTCGCAGTGCGTCGCCGGGGAACCCGCCATCTATAGAAACAAAGGAGTGGGAAAATCAAAACATGCTAAAAACCCACGACCAACATCCCATTTTCGCAACTCCTAAACCCTAGACTGACTCCACTTTTCGAAACACCCCCTTTTTTTTAAACATATGCAAATGAAAAGAATTAGAGGGCTCTTAAGGTTTCCAGTTGGCTTGTCCTACGTCACAGGAAGGCTCGATACCAACTTGTCACGCCGTAAATTCACACAAGAATTCTCGCAGCTAATTTATGCATTTCACCCTCGTCCGTGCATCACCGAGGTACACAAATCGACGTTATTGATAATACGTAATCCTCGTCTTAGAAACAATATAAAAGAGTTACACAAATGCAGCGGAAAGGAAAATTAAACCGACTTAAGCTAAACTTGACACGAGCGAGCGAACGCCAACACCACGCCTAACCCTTGACGAGAACAAGCCTACACCTCCTCGGAGACCTCGATCTCAACCTCCGCACCGAAGGGGGAAAAGAAGCAAGGTGAGTACAACCACCGTACTCAACAAGTCACACCGGAAAAGGGGACATGATGCAAGATAAATAACAAGGAAAAAGGATAAGAGGCTCAATTTGCATAAACCGCATTCGCGTAATATAATATCAATATTTGAAGACAAAAAACAAGAGTAATAATTAAGCAAGATTAAATAAACACCGTCCAACGCTCCAACCACGTTGCAACAGGCCCATCCATCCACCTGTACTAGTCATATTTCAACATTTTATTCAGATAAATAAGTGAGACTAATCAAGGTGAATCTGGTCGATCGCCCGTAACCGTGGACACGGCTATTCGAATAGTTTTTACTCTGACCAGAGGTGTACAACTGTACCCACAAGACACAATCCAACAACACGTTACCGTGCACCGGTGCACCACCATGGTACCCCGGAAAGGAACTGTGACAGGACCCTTCACATAACCCCCTCTAACCAATCGTACCACACCAAGGTTTCGCCCCATTCCCATCGGGCAATGGGCAGCCCCCTCTAGTGCCGCGGTGAATCCGGAAGCTGATCAACCCTTAAAACCAGGGCCGACCCAACTCCATCATGCCCACCCTCTCTGGGATACGTTGACTAGAGACAGCTACGCTACAGACCCAGCCATTACCCATGCTGGCTTGTGGTATGCACGGCATTTCTTCCAGGGTTTCCCGAGAACCGGTCCTTAATTGTCATGAGCACGCTAACCAAAGTCCATCCATGTGCTCACGACCCACCCTTTTCATAATTCAATATTATTAGAAATAGAGTCACAACTTAACATGGTCCGAGAGTTAACTTCTAGTAATATACTTGATTAGTGTGATTCCCTGAAGTGAGCTAGTTGCGCTAAGCATAACTAAGCAAACCTTAAGCTATCATCTAGTCACATTGAACCCCAAGTTATCAATGGTATAAGGTAAACAATCCTATGGTTGAGTACAATAGGTATAATCATCCCATGAAATGACATTCTAAAACATATGCGTATTTGGAAGAAAAGAGGTATTTACATAAAATAGGTACAATATGGTCAATGTAAGGTATGACTTGCCTTGCTCGGAGACCGAGGAACCTCGGCGACTACTTCAAGAGAACGGGCTCGCCGGAAAACTCGGGATCTACACGACAAACGAAGCACTCAACAAACACCCTAAAAAGTCTACTAAAATAGCACTGAAAAGTATTTTTAATGGATTCTTGACATTTTTTTGGATTTAATAAAATTTGAATGGACTAAAACGGAGCTCGGATTCATAAGATATGGATTTTATAAGTTTAATTGCAATTTTTAAACTAAACGAGAAAAGATTAAAACATTTATTGCGCAATTAAGCCCCGGGTGACGCAAGCATGGCGTAGGCGGTAGGGCCGACGCCACCGGTGCAAGCGGCCGACGCAAGCGGCGCGGCGCGGTCCATGGTGGATCGAGTCCACGGCGGCGGCGCGCGAGAGCGGGACACGCGGCACGCATCCGCGAGTGAGCGGCGCGACGGACGGCGACGGCTTGCGCGGCAGCGAACGGTCCAGATCCGCCCGATCCCAAGGATCGGACGGTGCGGATCGCGGGTAGGGTTAGGGTTCGGGTGGCGGCCAAGGGCGGACACGCGGCGGCCATCCAGCGCGATCGGATCGAACGGCGACGGATTGGGCGTGATCGGACGGTCCGATCCTCCCGATCCGACCGATCGGACGGCCCCGGAAGAGCGGCGCTAGGTTAGGTTTTGGGCGGCGGCGCCCGAGCTCGCCCGCCGCCATGGCTACGTGGCGGCCGATCGATCTCGGCGGCACCGGCAACGGCGACGGAGGCGCGCGGCGCGGGAGACGACGGCGAGAGTGAAAGCGATGCGCGGGGAAGCGACTCGAGGGACAACACGGAAAACCGAAGAGAAAAGGAAGCGACGGCACACTCACCGGCGTTGGAGAAGACGACGATGGCGGCGGCGGTTTTTAGGGTTAACACGTGAGGGAAACAAAGGGGAAACGCACGGCGGCGAAGAGGAAACTTTATAGAGGCACAACGAGATCGGAAAGGGCACGGATAGGCGCGGATTTGTTGCCGTTGGTTACGGATTCGGAGAGAGAGAGGGAAACAATGCAAGGAATTCCTCGCGGATAAGGTTTCCATCGAACGCGAGGGACGCCGAGATGGATGCGGCGCGGGATCGGGCCCGACATGGGTCCGACGTGGCACAGTTCAAGCGTAACGGAGCCGAGCGCGGTGCGCATGGCGGGCGGCGGGCTGGGCCGACCGGCGCGGGACGGAGACTGACGGCGGTGGCCCACTGTCGGTGACTCGCGGAGCGAGGGATGGTTCGCGGACTTGCGCAGCGCGGCCGGCGCCGCGGGCTTCGGCCCACGACCGAAGGGAGGCGCGCGCGCGGAGCGGCTCGGGCCGAGTAGGGGAACCAGGCCAACGGCCCAAGAGGGAAAGGGCGGGAACACTGTGCCGCCGTATGGAAAAGAAAAAGAAAAAGAAGGAAAAAGGATTTTGGGGGCTTAATTAATTCCTGATTTCTTATTTAATTGATTAAAAATACTTAGAGTGCTCTAAAAATTCCAAGAAAATTATGTTAGTGCATTTTGACATGCGTAATTCAAGAAAAATCCTACCATGTCGTTTCCATTTATTAATTGCATTTTAAAAATTACAGGTTGGCTCCAGGTTAATTCCTAAATTCCGATTATTTTAGGGTAAATTATTTAAACAATTTAGGGCAAAACTCAGGGTGTGACACTTCTTCACATCGAAGGTTACAAAGGATAATTCTAATGGTAATCAACATCAAGGCAGGGTATATCAAGCATAGGTACTCATTTGTGTATAGCATGCAATTTGTAATTTAAAACAACATCATTTGTTCAAAGGGAGGTGTTGACTTGCCTTGCTCGCACACTGGTTGGCCGGGGTCTTCAACGTAGTCAGTGCTCGCTCCCTTGGTTGCTATCCGTACGTACGAAAAATCAATTGAATTTGATCAGAATTCAAATAAATGCTGACTGATCGAAAATAATCATAAAAATGACTCCAAACGTTTAGCCAAAAATTCTACTCGAGTTCGGACGAGAGCTTTTAGGATAAAATCTGAGTTAAAACGAGTTTGAGGTGTTAGAGTTTTGCAAAGGGTTGATCGAATTTAAATAAGGCATAATTTGAAAAGTGCGAATCAAAGGAATTTTGTGCTCAAGGTTTTGGAGGTCCGAGCACCAAAAGAAACTCATTTTTAATGGCAGAAAAGAAATACACAAACTTCGGATTAAAACGACACGAAACGAGAAAACGAAAAATCTGATTTCTATTTCTGAATTTGTACCGAGAAAATGCATGAGAAAACAATATATTTTTGCCCAAATATTATCCCAAATATTTTCTGAATACTTTTCCTAATTTTCTAGAATTTTTCCTTATTTGTCTCTTTTTTCTTTTTCTTTTCTTTTTCTTCTCTTTTTCTTTCTTTTTCTCTTTTCCTATTCCTTCTCCTCTACCTGCTCGACCAGCGCCCCTTCCTCCTCTCCTTCCGGTCGGTGGCCGGTGCTAGCGCAAGGGGCGGTGGCTCGGGCTTACCGGCGACGGCGACAAGCAAAGGGAGGTGGCGGAGCACCGGCTCACGGCGGCGGCGGCGCGCGGCGCAGCGCGGCGCTGCGGCGCTATGCTTGCGGCGAAGGGGAACAGCGAGGGAAAGGGGTGAAGGACGGTGGCGAGGTGGGAAAAAGATGGGGCCTCGGCCTATTTATAGGCGTGGCCGGGAGGGGAATGGGAGAGAGGGGGACCGGCGCGGCGGTACGGCGAGCGACGCGCAGCGCACGGGTTGGCGGGGGCTGGCGCGGCAAACGCGAGCGACGCGCGGGGCGACTATATTTTCAAATTTCTATTTTCTTTCACTCTAAAAATTCAAAATAAAAATCTAATATTCCCAAAATTAATTTAATAATATATTTTCAAACTTTTCTCCCACTTTTATTTATTTAAAAATATATATCACCTTGTTTAATTTAATCCTTTTTCTTAAATTCCATAAATCAAAATTTTATTTTCAATTAATTCCTAGACTTTATATAAATCCTCTAAAATATTTTACTGCCCATTTTATTTTCTAATTAATATTTCAGCATCACTAAATAATGTTTTTGTTTCCCAAATACATATTTTTATGAATCCACACCCTTTTCCTATTTTATTTTAAAAATTCCCGACTCTAAATTCCGAGATTTTTCCTCCCAACTAAATCCAAATTTTTTGGTTTTTCTCAAACACGGAGATGAATCGCTCACATATTAATTTATGCAACCAAGCTGGTAAATATGAGCAAAAACTCGATCAAGCAGCAACAAGCAGAAAGTTTTTGTGAGTTCCGATTTTTAAATTCTCCGATTTTCTGGGCGTTACACAGATCCAGTCAGCAATAGAGGCCGGGAACTCAAGTTTGTCGATTCTACTCGGCTGATGAAGGTGGACGGCAACCCCTTCCCGATCAATATGGTTCAAGCCGGCCCAGGCAAGCTGATCGGCAGCACAGAATGACGTACAGCTTAGTCGAGACATTAAAAGGGGTCAAAGCAGAGGGCAAGCCGACTGGAGATCAAGCCACGCCAATTAACATGGTGCGTCCCGTTGCCCGATCGGCTGATCATCGGCCGATCAACACAAACAGCCGACGCCGCTTCCGACAGCAATCTTGGCGGGAAGAACAGGTTCGGTTTGAAAGATTTCGTCGACAAGAGCTAGAGACGCGAGGGCGCCGAGAACAACAGGAATCATAGCAGTGCCAACCCTCATTGGCATTGTGAATTTTTCAGGCACGCTGGGAAACCGAGATGAGGTTGCCGACATTAGATAATTGCCCAGCCTGCAGCGATTACCGCGAGGATGAACACAGAGGCCAACCAATCACCAAGGCAACTCAGTTCGTCCCGAGGGCCATACAGCTCAACTGACACCGGCATTCCATTCATGATCGGCTAGGACCGACCCATCAAGACTTCTTCGACGAAGACGAGAACGATGACTAGTACGACGAAGGAGAAGCCGATGATGAAGAATGGCCAACCCCCAATGGTGCCCATCTGACCTCTTCACCAAAACGCAGAAACGAAGAATTAACAGGCTAAAGCATGAAGGGAGGGAGGAAGAAGTTCGGAAGATGATCCAAGAGCAACGTCGTTGGCTAGGCAAAAGCAAGAAGCAATGGACACCCAAAAAGAAAACTACACTAGCCGATGAGGAACAAGCCAGGGAGAGCTCAGCCGATCAAGCGAGGAGGGCGGCCAAAGGGAAATGAAAAGTTTCTGCATCGGTCAATATGTTATTCATATTGCGAGCCGAATTCGGCGTCCTTGAGGCCGATGCAGACAATATCGAGGACGCCTTGGCCATACTAGCACTATCCCCGGATCAAGCAATTTTTGACAAGCCAGAGGGGACCGAAAATCGGCATCTCAAGCCGCTGTACGTAAAAGGCTTTGTCAAAGATGCTAGTGGATGGGGGAGCCGCAGTAAACCTGATGCCCTATGCAACGTTCAGAAAATTGGGAAAGGGAGCCGAAGTCCTGATCAAGACTAACATGGTACAAAAGGACTTTGGCGACAACCCATCAGAGACCAAGGGTGTGTGAATGTCGAGCTGACCGTCGAGAACAAGACCGTGCCCACAACCTTTTTTGTCATCGATGGGAAGGGGTCTTACAGCCTGCTGCTCGGGAGGGACTGAATGTGTCCCTTCCACCATGCCAACTGTTGTGTCCCTTCCACCATGCGCCAGTGTCTACTTCAATGGGACGGCGACAAGATAGAAATTATACCAGCCGACAGGTCAGTAAGCGTTGCCAATGCCGATTTGCCACTCTGGAAAATCGATGGCATTGATTGCTTGTCTGGGAAAATCTGGCAAGCCGATTTCCTAAAAGTGTCCGATTCTGCCATACAGCCGATTGGAGACGACGAGCTGGAGCCGCTGCTTTGAGCAAGACGTCGTGGAGGGCTCGAACGTCTATGGCATGGACACCGCGGATGAAGACGATGGCAAGCTTGGGCAAGGTTTTACGTCGGCCGACGAATTAGAGGAAATAGACATAGGCTCTGGAGATAGGCCTAGGCCGACGTATATTAGCAAAAAGTTGTCCTCTCATTGTAGATCCCAGCTTATTAATTTGTTAAAAGAATATAAAGATTATTTTGCTTGGGAGTACTTCGAGATGCCTGGTCTTAGCCAATCTATCGTTGTTCATCAACTACCAATCAAGGCAGGCTATCGGCCATTGAAACAACCTCCCAGGAGGTTCAAAGCCGATATGTATGATGCGATCAAAGCCAAAATAACTTGGCTATATGATGCTGGTTTCATTCGGCCTTGCCGATACACCGAGTGGGTCTCAAACATTGTCCCAATATTGAAAAAAGAACGGCAAACTTAGGGTGTGCATCAATTTCAGAGACTTAAATAAGGCTACCCCCAAAGATGAATACCCGATGCCTATAGCCGATTTGCTCGTAGACACTGGATCAGGCCACAAAATCATTAGTTTTATGGATGGCAATGCAGGTTACAATTAAATCTTCATGGTCGAAGAGGACATTCACAAAACTGCTTTTCGATGTCCTGGAGCAATGGGCTTATATGAATGGGTCGTTATGACGTTTGGGCTAAACAATACTCGGGAAACATACCAACGGACCATTAATTATATCTTCCACGACATGATCGGCTCCCTAGTAGAGATCTATATTGACGATGTTGTTGTCAAATCCAGGGAGGTTCAGAACCACATAGCCGATCTGAAATAGGTTTTGGAGCGGACAAGAAAATATGTTCTGAAAATGAATCCGTTGAAGTGCGCGTTCGGAGTATCGGACGGGCAATTTCTGGGGTTTCTCGTTCATGAAAGAGGAATTGAGGTCATACCAAGGAGCATCAACGCTATCAAGACGATACAGCCTCCGATGGACAAGAAGCAGCTTCAATCGTTGATCAGCAAAATCAACTTCATTAGGCGATTCATAGCCAATCTTTCAGCGAAGATGAAACCGTTCACACCCCTGCTTCGACTTAAAGCCGATCAAGCATTCACATGGGGGGCAGAGCAGCAGAAGGCCTTGGACAATATCAAGAATTACTTAAGCTCGCCTCGGTTTTAATGTCTCCACGAAAAGGAATACCGTTCAAGCTGTACCTGTCAGCCGACGAGCAAAGTCAATCGGCTCAGTCCTAATCCAAGAGATTGACGGCAAAGAAAAAGCTATCTTCTATCTCAGCCGATGGCTGTTGGACGAAGAAACAAGATATTTACCCGTGGAGAAACTGTCTGTGCCTATATTTTTCATGTACGAAGTTAAGGCATTATCTGCTATCCAATGAGTGCACAATAATATGTAAAGCCGATGTAGTAAAATACATGCTATCGACTCTAGTGTTAAAAGGGCAGATTGGAAAGTGGACTTTTGCCTTGACAGAATTTGATCTGAGGTATCAAGCACCCAGGGCAGTTAAAGGACAAGCTATAGCCAATTTTATCGTGGAGCACAGAGATGACTCAATCGGCTCAATCGAAATTATGCCTTGGACGTTGACATTTGACGGCTCGGTGTGCAGCAATAGCTGCGGCATCGGATTGGTCATTATTTCCCCTAGGGGAGCAAGCTTTGAATTTGCTTTTTCTATCAGCCCCCATGCTACAAACAATCAAGCCGAGTACGAGGCTGTGCTTAAAGGGTTAGATCTGCTCAAAGAAGTTGAAGCCGATGCCATCGAAATAATGGGAGATTCATTATTGGTCATCAGCCAGTTGTCAGGAGAATACGAATGCAAAAATGACGCACGATGGTCTACTATCAACAATGCCGAGAATTGATAGATGGTTTTCGGCTAGTTACTCTAAAACATATCCCTGTGGAGCAGAATACGTAAGCCAATGATTTAGCTCAAGGGGCATCGGGCTATAGGCCGATGACAAGAAACATTGAAGTGGAAGTTGCTGCCATCACAGCCGATGATTGGAGATTTGAAGTCTATAACTATCTACAGAATCCATCTCAAGTGGCTTCAAGGATATGTTTTGCTCGACGAAGATCTTTATTATTGGACGATCAATGGAGTGCTGCTAAAATGCCTTCGAGCCGATCATGCCAAAGTGGCTATCGGAGAAGTCCATGAAAGGATTTGCAGCACACATCAATCGGCTCATAAGATAAAGTGGCTACTTCGGAGAGCAGGGTATTTCTCACCGATGATGCTGGAGGACTGTTTCAGATATTATAAAGGTTGCCAGGATTGTCAGAAATTTGGCGCAGTGCAAAGAGCACCAGCATCGGCTATGAACCCAATCATAAAGCCTTGTCCGTTCAGAGGATGGGGCATCAACATGATCGGCCAGATCAATCCATCCTCAAGCAAAGGATATAAATTCATTCTGGTAGCGACAGATAATTTCACAAAGTGGGTGGAGGCAATTCCTTTGAAGAAAGTCGACTCCAAGGATGCAATCGAGTTTGTTAAAGAACATATCATCTACCGATTTGGCGTCCCACTAACAATTACAACAGACTAGGGATCTATCTTCATATCGGACGAGTTTGTTCAGTTTGCCGACGGAATGGGGATCAAGTTACTTAATTCTTCACCGTACTATGCACAGGCCAACAGGCAAGCAGAGGCTTCAAACAGAAGTTTGATCAAACTGATTAAGAGGAAGATTTCTGCGTACCCAAAGCAATGACACAACCGATTAATTGAATTACTTTGGGCATATCGGATGGCATGCCTCGGATCTATCCAAGTCCCTCCGTACAAGTTGGTCTATGGACACGAGGCAGTACTGCCGTGAGAAAATATTATCGGCTCGAGACGGATTCAGCTGCAAGATCAACTCACAGCCAATGATTATTATCTCCTGATGGTGGATGAGTCAGAAGACCTCGTTTTATCACGGATGAGGGCCTTGGAGAAAGTAACAAAGGATAAGGAGCGAGTATCCCGCCACTATAACAAGAAAGTTATGCCTAAATCTTTTGAGGAGGGCGAACTCATTTGGATGTTAATACTGCCGATTGGAACAAGAGACAATAAATTTGGCAAGTGGTCGCCAAATTGGAAAGGGCCTTTCAAGATCCACAAATGCGTCTCTAAAGGAGCTTATATGTTAGAAAGTTTGGATGGAGAGGTATTTGGAAGGGCTCTAAACGGAAAATACATAAAACATATTACCCAAGCGTTTGGATCAACACATGATTCGACTCTATTTGTTCAGTCGATTCGTGTTAGCCGATGTTCTGTATTAAGCGAGCATCGCGTTTAGGTCTTTTTTACGTAAAGTTTTTCCCTAGTTTCTGCAATCGGCCAGTGTTAGCCGACCGTGACAACAACGATGCACAATTTTGCTAAGTTCCTAATTTTGTCAATGTTGAAGACATCAACAAAATTAGGGGGCATATACATACACAAAACCTAAGCCGATTACAGAAAGGTGGTACAGAAAGGTGGACATCAATTTTTTTCAGAATCATAACATCGGACAAGTTTTTTTTAAGTTTCAGGATTGGCGATCATGATGGTGAACGCAAGTATAAGCCGATCACAAGATAGTTACAGAAGGCCAAAGCCTATTACAAAAGTTTAAATCTCTAAGCTATTACAATCAGCTCATTGCTTTAAAATGTCAGCTATGGCCGACAACGCCTTGCGCCTGATTTAATCCACTTCCCCAATGGCCTTAGCGTCGTCGGCATCGGACCCAGTCACCGGCCTCACCGCCTTGGTCAGATCCTTCAGATAGGACACAGCCGCCTTGATGCTTGATCGCTTGTCTTCAATCTCTTTAGGCAGGACGGCCATGTATCCTTCTTGCACTTGGATCTCCGTAGTGATTTGGACGAAGTCGGCTATTATTTGATCCCTTCACGTTCGAAGCTGTTCAAGTTTAGTGGCCGACTCCTTTTTCAAGGCGTTGAAGTCGGCTTTCTTGGCCTTGATATCTTCCTGACTTGATTCGATTGCTGCCATCAGTGACTGGCTCTCTCAACGATCGGCAAGGCGTTGCTAGGCTCGCTCATACTTTAGTTGGTGTGCCCCTAGAACGGTGGCCGGGACGATCACGTCGACCACGGCGTCTGGCAGCTGGCTCTGGATTTCCTTGAACCGAGCGCGGATTGGGCCGCAGTCGGCTACCAGTGCGTCTAGAGGGATCTCTAGCTGATTGCCGATATCGGCTAGAGCCGCTTTGAGGTCTGCGTTGAGTGGCACCAGTGCCCTCTCGCCTCCCTTGTCAGGATCTTCAAACTCTGACAAGTCGAAGCCCAAGAGATCAGCTATATTCTGCAAAAAGAAAGCGACAGTTTAGAGATGTAACGAACTTATCAAGTCGGCTGATGAGGTTGAGCGAGGCTTACTATGGGCATCAGAGCCGGAGTGGGTTTCGTGTCGGCTTGGTCACCACCTGCAGCCGAGGTGACTTCTTCGTCAACCTGGCCACTTCCTGTAGCCGATTGGATATGCTCACTTGATTCCTGGGGGGCAGGTGTCGGCGCGCGTGGTGGCTGTAGAAAGAGTTAGTTGGGAATCGGCTAAACAATACATGAAGCGTGAAGATTGGGACTTACTGATCGAAGGGAGCCGATTTCTTCATGCTCACGCGTTTGGTTCTCTGCCGATTCAAACATTCAGAGAAGGTGTGAGTAAATACAGACGAGTGGTTTAAAGAGGGGAAAGAAGTGTGAAGTCACTTACCGTGATCGGCCGAGCAGGGCGCCTCGGAGGGCTTGGGGTTTTCTGGACGCTGCTCTCGTCGGCTGATGGAGTTGTGATGTATTTTTCTGAGCTGGAATCAGCTGCGGCTTCATCAATAGCATCTGCAACTTCTTCGTCCTCCACTTCTTGAGCCAAGAAGGCATCCACGACCGGATCAACTAGGGACAAGTCGTCATCGGCTGGGGCTCGCTTCGCCTTCTTGGCCGCCCTTTTTCTCACTTCAGCAGCCGGAGTAGCAGCAGCCGATGGCTGGACCCTCTTTGTCCGACGGAGCGGCTCACGGGTTTGGCCGTGAAGTAATGTGCCCACCTTCGGTGCGTTGAAGCCGATTGGGGATGGCGCCAGCCCACACCCGTTCGGCAGGATGCCGGGCACGTAGTTGATCACCACCCCGCTTTGGCTAACTGGGGGAGGGGAATCGTCGATTGTCTACAGTAGAAGAAAATTATGGTTAGCCGATCATATGAGTAATAACCGGTGAATAAACAAGAGCTGGGAGATGTGCTTACAGATGAAACTCTGTCGGGGTCGACGAGGGTCAGAAACATCGTGGCTGATTGGTGGAACAAGTGTTGTTTCCACTCGCCCCACCACTGGTTGAAGATCGGCGATCTGGTTATCGCCAGGTTGATTCTGTTCATGCTGCCGAGAGGAGTTGGGAGTTGAAGTAGCCGAAGCATCATTATGTTGCCTTCGATTCTTCCCCTCGGCTGGATCTTATCGGCAAACCATAAGCCGATGGGCAGCTGGCCCATTCCAAACTGTCTCGCCGCCACCATGGGGTGATAAAACTCGTATGTTTTGGTGACGTTGCGGCCTTGATGAATGTCGATGGGGAGGATGCAAGGAGTGATAGCAGTGACAAAGATTTCCCTCGGCGCCGTGTATTCTTCTGAATCGAGTTCATCTAGCCAAAGATTGTCTGGCTGTTCAAGTTCGATGAAGTCTTCATAAGCAAACCAGATTTTGGAGGTGTTTGGAAAGCCATTGTACAGCTGATCAAACCATCATGTGAAGTCTTCGGCTGTCAGTTTTGAGCCCGGGTAGGTTGAAGCAGCTTCACCGTAGGATGTCGGCCGCCGAGTGGTTTTTTCTTCGTCATCCACAATCCTCGGCTCTATAAATGGGAACTCGCTTGAAGGGGAGCAGAGTTCGGCTATTTTTGTACAAATGCAAGTTGAGCCGAGCCGCAACAGCCACCATGGGCCCCAAGTGCCGACAGATTGCTTGGTGGCCCGAGTGCGTAACCCAAGACTTGGTATAGATAACCCAATAGTTACTTGCCTAAGGGGATGCTCTTTTTCTCTACCAGGGCTTCGGCTACGTGCTGCCAGTTGCTAGTTGGGCCGTAGCTAGATCCACAGAATACAAATTTCTCTAACCACATAAGGAGGAAGGCGGCGTGCTCCCTGTCCGAGATCAGTCCATCCTTCATGTTCATAGAAATAAAGCTGCTCCAGCCGCCAATGCTTTTGGTCTTGAAGTTATGTTGGCACTTGCGCTGAAGATCACTTGGGCTGACCGTGGAAGTGATGTCCAAGCCGGTTATCATTACCACATCCATCAGAGTGGGGGTCATCGGCCTTTGTCTGAAGGGATTCATTCTTGGGCATGTTGGCTATTGTCAGTTCTAAGCACTGAGCTATTCCAAGCTCGGTCCAGTGCGTCCTTTTTCTAGCCGACATCCTTAAAAACAAGGCTAGCCAAGATTTATCAGTTGATGGCCATGATTTGAAGGCGTTAGTCCAATATGATAGATTGGGCGTTGAAAACCTAAAGGGGATCTGTGGAGATTATGGCAATCGGATACCCTCCTGGCAAGCTTGTCTGACTGGTAATAGGGATAGGTTACGCCTGCTAATTATGTAAACCGACTATGACTTGGGTGTTACATTGCCGATTAGATAAGACAACGGCTCATAGTCATAACTTGGTAAGATTGAGGAAACCGACTTGGAGTAAGATAGGGTTTCTGACTTGTAAGCCCGCCCTCCAAGACTATATAAGGGGGGTAAGGGGCGTCCCTTGAGGGATATGAGATATGAGTTTTAGATTTAGGAGATTAGACATATGAGATATGAGTTTTAGATTTAGGAGATTAGACATATGACATATAAGCTTTAGGAGCAAGAGCAACAGATGAGATCAATAAACACTCAGCGGATCGAATCCCCAAAACAGGAGTAGGGTATTACCCATGAGAGGGCCTGGACCTATCTAAACCTTGTTTTCCACTTAACCCATCGAGCTTGGCGATCTTGACTGCACCCCCAAATTTCTATTGCCGAAACCGAGTTTCGACAGTTGGCGCGCCAGGTAGGGGCTCACGCGTCAAGACTTCTTCTTCAATCTCGTCGGCAAGCGCGATTGGATCTTCATCAGGCATCGACGACTTCGCCGCAAAAGGATTCAACAAGATCTCTTCCCCTGACTCAGATTCGGACCAGTCGAGAGGGGGAACCCACTCGGCGCCGTTCGGGCTACCGAACAATGCCGAGATCTACGACAAAGTTCTGACTTCCAAGTTGGAATCCATCCACTCGGAATTAGGATTCCACTCGGCGCCGTTCGGATCACCGAACACCGCTGAGATCTACAACCATCTTTTGACCTCCCTATTGGAATCCATCCACTCGGGAGAAGAAATTCTCTCGGCACCGTTTGGGCTACCAAATGCCGCTGAGATCTACTGCAAACTCCTCTCCTCCGAGTCGAAATCGACCCACTCGGAGGAACCCCCATCATCAAGCTACAACCCAGACTGGAGCGATCCAAATTCAAGCAACCCGGGCTCAAGGGAAGTCGTCGTCATCCTCCAACCGTTTGGGTCATGCTCATCCACGGAGCTCGACGAGTACCACAGCTCTTCAGGCTTCGACAATCTCTACTGCATCCCTTCGGACGAGGCCAACGACTCCGACTGCGACAAGGACGACGAGCCGAAGTGCTTCGACGTTCTCATGGCTGAGGTGGCTAAGACCAACTCAGCCATGGCCCGTAGGGTTGCAGAGGAAGAACAAGCTGCTTGAGCAGAGCGCAAGCGGCGTAAGATGAGAATAGGCGCAAGGAGGAAGCCGACAGAGAAAGCGAGACCTGAGGGCAACAGGACGATCCGCTCGGGAGGCCATACTTCAAACGCGAGTCGACAACACCAACATCTTCCAGATGCCTCAATAGAACGCTGTGGCCGCCCTCACCCTCCTCGACACTGTCATCGAAGCGGCACCCGCCACGGTGACACCGATCCTCGACAAGATCAAGACCATCGTCGCGGCTACAGCCAACTGCTCTCCATCCACCTCAGTGTGAAGGCCGACTGAGTCCATCGCGGAGACACCTGACAGAAGCCGACTATCGCCGCTGCGGTCGAAGGATTACGGGAGGCACGAACAAGATCAGATGGCCACTAGGTCAAGAGACCTTTGCCACGAGGCCACACGGAAGCAACAAGAGCAATCGGCCAAATCCCGTGGAAAGCGGCATGGACGGCCGCCTGTCCGCGACCGGGTCTGCCACAGCAACAACTTGGACTACTGAAGCAGCCTACCAAGGACCCCGCCGAGTGATCTGCGGGATGTCCTTGACCAACGCTATCAAGAACGAGATCAGCACTACCACGAAGATCGAAGGAGATTGCCTGACATCAACGACGATGGAGTACCTACGTTCACTCAAGATCTACGTCGAGTGCGTTGGCCGAGTGGTTTCAAGCCAACGAGAATCGAGAAGTACGACGGAAAGACCGACCCCGAGTCATGGCTGATTGTCTACACCCTCACCATCCACGCAGCAGGAGGAGACAACAAGGCCATGGCCAATTAGTTGCCTGTTGCCCTCGCCAACTCAGCCAGGAACTGGCTCATGAGCCTGCCAAGAGGCTCAATCGGCTCGTGGAGTGAGCTTCGGGACCATTTCGTTGCCAATTTCCAGGGTACTTTCGAAAGACCCAGGACCCACTTTGACCTCTACAATGTCATCCAGAAGCCAGACGAGGCGCTAAAGGACTACATCTGGCGCTTCTCGGAAAAGCGCAACAAGATCCCCAAAATCACCGACGACATCATCATCGCCGCCTTCCAGGAGTCCATGATGAGTTGTTGATTGGGAAGTTTGGGCGCAAGCCACCGAAGACGGTGAAGCAGATGTTCGAGACGGCGAACTCCTACGCCAAGTCCAACGACGCAATCAAGGCAGCACAGCAAGATCGGCCCGACAGAAGGGACGACAAGCAGTCGGGAGGCAGCCGACATCCTAAGAAGGATAACAACAAAAACAATCAGGCCTAGAAAGACCGCAAGCGCCGGCCCGAGGACCTGGTTGCCCCGACGTCCCCGAGTCGTGGCCTATGACGCGATTATGAACGCCTAGTGCACGCATCACCCAAATCACAAGCATGTGGCAAAGGACTGCTTCATCTACAAGCAATTTGTGTTAGTGATATGCCCTAGAGGCAACATGGAGATGTTGGATATCACGTCAATGTTTATGTATTTATGAATAAAGTGTTATTCAGTTCTATGAAATAGACATCTTGTATTGATCAATAAGTACTTGACTTATTTATGAGACTCTTTATGTATGACTCTATTTCTAAACGATCCCCGATCATATGTCATATTGCTGGAAAAATATGATTCTAAGATCAGCATGTTATTGATTGATGATCATGTCTCATAGATCATGGGTATGGAGATACCAAATTAATAAGCATGGACACATGTGTTGGAGAACACATTGTTGGATAGACCCACCATGAGACACTACAGAATCAATGTGCCATTAGTTGGTCTCGAGGTAGTGTTGGTACAAAGTCCTTAGACCTGAGATCACCATGGATTCCAACATGTGTAGTAGCCTACTTTGGGACTACCAAACGCTATTCCGTAATCGGGTAGTTATAAAGGTAGTTTTCGGGTTTGCTATGAAACATGGAGTGGGATGTGAGTGATCAAGATGGAATTTGCCCCTCCTTTGGAGAGATATCTCTGGGCCCTCGAGGTAATGGATTATGAAATGCATGGCCATGCTAAGTTGATTGAGGAGTCAATCAATGCATGATAATCCAATACGGTTCAAGTGAATGGTTAAGCTATTGAAGGGATGGCACACATCTTGCCTATAGCTTAATTGGTATCGTGAGGCATAGGGATTTGTGTACACATTACAGGTTGAGCCAATATTATATTCTTGTATACTATGGTGTCAATATGTGCTGCCAGCGCCGCCGTTGATGTGTCGGTTCAGTTGGACTCGAGCCGACGATCGGCTAAGTTAGACTATTGTCGAAACCGAGTATACCCGAACCTACGTGGTCGCACACTTAAGGGGATAAGAACAGGCATTCAAGTTGGACTCGGATACGGCTCGATCGGATAGGGATCCGATAGGATAGGGTCCTATGGTCTTACGACGTATGGGCGGCCAACTCTATGAGATTCGGATGAGATCCGATTCAAAATAGAGTCCTGATCGGCCACTAGTCCCAGTCGGCCAACTCTATATAAAGGAGGGAGAGGTGGAGAGCTGTGACACGTCAATTGATTTGCATTGCGCCGAAATCAATCTGATCACACACGGCTTTAGAAGTAGTCGAGATCAAACTCCACGGAAACCTCCCTACTTTCGAGCCAAACCCTAGCCTTGCATCGCGTGCTAGCACACGGGTGTTCGGCGTTGTGTTCCTGAACGTGTGGATACCGGTAGAGGCGCTGCTACGTTGTGCGCTGTTGATCGGCTACATCGGCGAATCGGCTGATTGGTGAATCGGCTGTCCCCAAGAATCGGCTGTCATCGGCCAGCACAGTTCCAGATCGGATAGCCTTGATTGGTTGTTTCTGCTGCAAACTCCAATCGGTAACGATCTATCAGCCCTTACTTGCAAGTGTTCCTGGTTTGCGCGGTTAAAAGTTTTTGTTTTCGGCTAGCGTAGCCTCCGCGTAACCCTTCAGTGGTATTGGAGCTAATCTTGCTTAGTTCAAGTTTTAGATTGGATCTGGAATAAGTTTTGTGCACGGGTTGATTAGATCAATCGGTTTTACGGGATCCGTTGAGGAGAGTTGATGGTAATTGCGTGCCTTGATAGTGTATCGGAACGGCGTAATGTGATTACGTCGAAGCAATATCCATAGAACTCGGTTTGAGTCGGCTTCGAGATAGCGTTCCTTGATAGTGTATTGAAACGGTATAATGTGATTATGCCGAAGCTATCTCGTAGTCCGATCTTGTTTGCTGCCTCGCGCCTACGCAAACCATCTCCCTTTATAGTGTATCAGGACGGCATAATGTGATTATGCCGACATGGTATCCATAAGCGCTTTCATAGATTAGATCTATGAATTTCGTGTGGTGTTCCGTAAGCGGGACCGCCGTGTGCATACCCCTTATAGGTCGTCTCGATGCCGAATCTCTGTGATAGGTAGAAAACATTTCTACGCCTAACTTATTTTTGCAGAGAATGCTTTGAGATGGTATGGCCCAATTGTATGTATGAGATGCATGTGATGCATGTAATATTCTTTCATATGTGCAATCCCCGTAATATTCTTTCATACGTGCAATGCTTGTAATATTCTTTCACGACCTACAAGTCGATGTAATCTTCAATTAGAGCTTCTTTAGTAGTAGCTTAGTTTGAAGAAATCAAGCATCATGCACATTGGAAGATAGTGCCAAAGATGGAGATCCTCAGCGCCGACATGGAGATGGAGATCACCATGTGAAGGGGGCCATACTATTTCATTATATGCTATTCTACTTGCTTTCATATGTGATATGTTTGTTTGATAGGATAGCATCCCTCACAAAATTAAGTAGTAATGATGCCCTTCCAAATGTTGCACCCGTCACCGTTATGCTCGTCAATGGTGGGTCCGCCAAAGCAGAGTGCCATTCTCTATCATAACACGAGGGGGTATATGTCGGACATATACAAGCAGAGCATTTGGTTTACTTAACAAGGCTATCAAAACAGTTTTGGGCCTTGGGGCATAGGTTGGCGCCGGGCATGGAGATGCCACACCAACAACAAGAGTCACATAGAGATGTGATTAACAAGGTGTTACTTACCGATGTTACTAATTTTCTAGCAGTGATGTCAAAGCTCACTAGAAAATTAATTAACATGTGGATCTTGACCCAATACGTAACCTAGAGGGAAGGTGGAAAATACGTAATGGGAGTCTTATGTTAAATTGTTTAACAAAAGACATAGCATAAACATTGTGCTAAACTTTGCTTTTTCGTTGTAGAATAAATAGTGGCTAATACTACACCCAAAGTGCTTTTAATTTGCGATCTATTCTCGAAAAGGAAAAATTAAATGGAACAAACTTTATGGATTGGTATCGCAACTTGAGAATTGTTCTCAAGCAAGAGCGTAAGGAGTACGTTCTTGAAGTACCCTATACCGAGGATTTGCCTAATAATGCCACCGCAACCGCACGAAGGGCTTACGAGAAGCACACTAATGATGCCCTAGATATAAGTTGTCTCATGCTAGCTACAATGTCCCCCGAGCTTCGAAGCAATATGAGAGTAGCGATGCTCACACTATTATTCGGGACTGCGTGGTATGTTTGAGAACCAAGCTCGGCCCGAGAGGTTCAACACCTCGAAGTCCTTGTTTGCGTGCGTGTGCTTGTTGAGGGAATCCCGTCGTCCGCATGTGATAAAAATGATTGGCTACATTGAGAGTCTGGAAAACTAGGTTTTCCCCTTAGCCAAGAGTTGACTCGATGTGATTCTCCAATCGCTCCCTCCGAGCTTCGAGCCATTCATATTAAACTATCACATGAACAATATGGATAGAACCTTGGCTGAATTGCATGGGATATTAAAGACAGTGAGGAGAGTATCCAAAAATGATCATCATGTGATGATGATGCGAAGGCTAAGCGCAAACCACTGTCAAGAAACTTTGCACCAAGAGGAAGCTAACTCCCGATGAGATCGCGAGTGCCTCTAATGCAAAGAAGGGCAAGAAGGGGTCGGCGGCATTAGATGTTGTTTGCTTCTACTGCAAGGAGACAGGCCACTGGAAAAGGAACAGCAAGAAGTACATGTAGGATCTCAAAAAGAAGCAAAGTATGACTTCTGCTCCGGTATTAATGTTATAGACATTAATCTTGCTACTTCACCTACGACTCTTGGGTATTTGATACCGGATCGTATCTCATATTTGCAAATCGTTGGGAATGAGAAGTAGAGGATTGAGAAGGGGCGAGGTGAACTCTGCGCGTCGGCAATGGAGCAAGCGTTGCTACGATTTGCCGTCGGCACATACCACTTCATCTACCTTCGGATTAGTTTTGGAATTGAATAATTGTTATTATGTTCCAACACTATGTCAAAACGTTATTTTCGCTTCATGTTTGCAAGCGGAAGGATATGATTTTAGATCAATGGACAATGGTTGTTCAATATATCTTAAGGATATGTTCTATTTTCATGCTCCATTGGTGAATGGATTATACGTTTTGAATCTTGAAGCATCTCCCATCTATAACATTAATACGAAAGGCAACTCTCTAATGATATAAACCCCACGTTTATCCGGCATTGTCGCTTAGGCCATATAAATAAGAAACGCATGGAGATGCTCCATAAGGATGGATTGCTTCACTCTTTTGATTTTGAATCATTTGAGACATGTGAGTCTTGTTTACTTGGTAAGATGACGAAGGCACCTTTCACGGGACACGGTGAGAGAGCAAGTGACTTGTTGGCACTCGTACATACCGATGTATGTGGACCAATGAGCTCAACGGCCGAGGTGGTTATCGTACTTCATTACCTTTACCGATGACTTTAGTAGATATGGTTATATCTACTTAATGAGGCATAAGTCTGAATCCTTTGAAAAGTTCAAAGAATTCCAGAATGAAGATGAATAATTTAGGAAAAGCAATCAAGTTTCTACGATCAGATCGTGGAGGGAAATACTTGAGCCAAGAGTTTGGTAATCATCTCGAAAGATTGTGGAATTGTTCCACGTTGACTCCGCCAGAACTCCACAATGGAACAGAGTGTCCGAACGGAGAAATCGCACCTTGTTGGACATGGTGCGGTCGATGATGAGCCAAAGTGATCTTTCGTTATCCTTCGGGGATATGCTCTTGAAACAGCTACGCTCACACTAAATAGAGTTCCATCTAAGTCGGTTGAAAAGACACCATATGAGATATGGACAGGGCAACACCCTAGTTTGTCTTTTCTCAAAATTTGGGGATGCGAAGCTTATGTAAAACGTTTACGATCGACAAGCTCACACCCAAATCGACAAGTGCTTCTTTGTGGGATATCCTAAGGAAACTAAGGGATATTACTTTTATAATCGGGAACAAGGCAAAGTGTTTGTCGCCCGACACGGTGTCTTCTTGGAGAAAGAGTTTCTTTCAAGAAGGGTTAGTGGGAGCACGGTGCATCATGAAGAAGTTCAAGAAACACCGGAAAATGTTTCGCGACACGTAACCACAACGGAGGAGCAAAGTGTTGCGCCACCGGTTGTAGATACACCAGCCCACGGAGACGAAAGATCACGTCGTGCGGAACAACGTGATATATTGTTGTTGGACAACGATGAGCCTAAGACCTATGAGGAAGCGATGGTGGGACCCGATTCCAACAAGTGGCTTGGAGCCATGAAATCCGAAATAGAATCCATGTACGACAATCAAGTTTGGAACTTGGTTGATCCACTGATGGTGTCAAAACCATTGAGTGCAAATGGGTTTTTAAGAAAAGGCCGATATGGATGGAAATGTTCACATCTATAAGGCGCGATTGGTGGCGAAAGGTTTTAAACAGATTCAAGGAGTTGATTATGATGAAACCTTCTCTTGTCGCAATGCTTAAATCTATTCGGATTATCCTAGCGATTGATGTATATTTCGATTATGAGATATGGCGATGAATGTCAAAACGGCTTTCCTAAATGGAAACCTAAGCAAGGATGTATACATGATACAACCTCGTGGTTTTGTCGATCCGAATTGTCTGGAAAGATATGCAAGCTACGAAATTCATTTATGGATTGAAGCAAGCATCTCGAAGTTGGAATATTCGTTTTGATGAAGTAATCAAAGGGTTTGGTTTCATCAAAAACGAAGAAGAGGCCTATGTTTACAAAAAGGTCAATGGGAGCGCAATTGTATTTCTAATCTTATATGTGGATGACATATTGTTGATTGGAAATGATATCCCTATGCTAGAATCCATCAAGTCTTCATTGAAAAATAGTTTTTCCATGAAAGACTTAGGGAGGCACATACATATTGGGCATTCCGATCTATAGAGATAGATCCAAGAGGCTAATTGGATTAAGCCAAAGCACATACATTGACAAGGTGTTGAAAAGGTTCAATATGCATGATTCCAAGAAAGGTTTCTTGCCCATGTCACATGGCATTAATCTTAGCAAGAATCGGTGTCCTCGGACACATGATGAGCGGAATAAGATGGGTATGGTTCCATATGCTTCGGCAATTGGATCCATCATGTATGCCATGCTTTGTACACGCCCGAGATGTCTCGTACGCTTTGAGTGCTATGAGCAGATACGAGTCGAGATCCAGGTGAAGGTCACTGGATGCCGTAAAGAATATCCTTAAGTACTTGAGAAGAACTAAGGATATGTTCCTAGTCTATGGAGGTGAAGAAGAGCTCGTTGTAAGTGGTTACACCGATGCTAGCTTCCAAACAGACAAGGATGATTATAGATCGCAATGCGGGTTCGTGTTCGCCCGAACGGAGGCGCATCCACTGGAAGAGTTCCAAGCGGGATAGTGTTGCCGATTCTACAACGGAGGCCGAGTATATTGCTGCTTCGAAAGCTGCAAAGGAAGTTGTTTGGATCAAGAAATTCGTTTCGAGCTTGGTGTGATGACTAGTACGACGGTCCAATGTCTCTCTATTGTGATAATAGTGGAGCCATTGCGCAAGCCAAGGAGCCGAGGTCACATCGAAGTCCAAACACATACTTCGGCGATATCATCTCATCCGCGAGATAGTGGACGAGAGGTGATGTCAAGATATGCAAAGTGCACACGGATCTCAACATAGCCGATCCACGACAAAACCTCTCCCTCGGCCAAAACATGAGGCGCACACAAGAGCAATGGGTATTAGATACTTACATGATTGACTCTAGTGCAAGTGGGAGATTGTTAGTGATATGCCCTAGAGGCAACATGGAGATGTTGGATATCACGTCAATGTTTATGTATTTATGAATAAAGTGTTATTCAGTTCTATGAAATAGACATCTTGTATTGATCAATAAGTACGTGACTTATTTATGAGACTCTTTATGTATGACTCTATTTCTAAACGATCCTCGATCATATGTCATATTGTTGGAACAAATATGATTCTAAGATCGGCATGTTTATTGATTGATGATCATGTCTCATAGATCATGGGTATGGAGATACCAAATTAATAAACATGGACACATGTGTTGGAGAACACATTGTTGGATAGACCCACATGAGACACTACAGAATAAATGTGCCATTAGTTGGTCTCGGGTAGTGTTGGTACAAAGTCCTTAGACCGAGATCAACATGGATTCCAACATGTGTAGTAGCCTACTTTGGGACTACCAAATGCTATTCCGTAATTGGGTAGTTATAAAGGTAGTTTTCGGGTTTGCTATGAAACATGGAGTAGGATGTGAGTGATCAAGATGGAATTTGCCCCTCCTTTGGAGAGATATTTCGGGCCCCTCAAGGTAATGGATTATGAAATGCATGGCCATGCTAAGTTGATTGAGGAGTCAATCAACGGACGATAATCCAATACGGTTCGAGTGAATGGTTAAGCTATTGAAGGGATGGCACACATCTTGTCTATAGCTTAATTGGTATCGTGAGGCAAAGGGATTTGTGTACACATTACAGGTTCGAGCTGATATTATATTCTTGTATACTATGGTGTCAATATGTGCTGCTAGGCGCCGCGTTGATAGGTCGGTTGAGTTGGACTCGAGCCGACGATCGGCTAAGTTAGACTATAGTTGAAACCGAGTATACCCGAACCTATAGGGGATAAGAACAGGCATTCGAGTTGGACTCGGATACGGCTCGATGGGATAAGGATCCGATCGGATAGAGTCCTATGGTCTTACGACGTATGGGCGGCCAACTCTATGAGATTCGGATGAGATCCGATTCAAAATAGAGTCCTGATCGGCCACTAGTCCCGTCGGCCAACTCTATATAAAGGAGGGAGGGGTGGAGAGCTGTGACACGTCGATTGATTTGCATTGCGCCGAAATTTGATCACACGCGGCTTTAGAAGTCGTCGAGATCAAACTCCACGGAAATCTCCCCACGAAAACCCTAGCCTTGCATCGCGTGCTAGCACACGGGTGTTCGGCGCTCTGTTCCCGGACGTGTGGATACCGGTAGAGGCGCCGCTACGTGCGCCGTTGATCGGCTACATCGGCAAATCGGCCGATTGGTGAATCGGTGTCCCGTGAATCGGTGTCATGTCATCGGCCAGCACAGCCAGATCGGATAGCCCTGATTGGTTGTTTCCGCTGCACACTCCAATCGGTAACGATCTATCGGCCCTTACTTGCAAGTGTTCCTGGTTTGCGCGGTTAAAAGTGTTTCGGCTAGCGTAGCCTCCGCGTAACCCATCAATTTGTCGAGCAATATGCGGCACAGCTCAACAAGAAGCCGTCTGACGAAGCCGGCCCATCGGGGACCAAGAAGAATAACCCGACTGAAAATCCAGAGCCTTTTCAAGACTCTGTGGGCGAGCCGAACCACATCTTCGGGGGGCCGCAAGCTTATTTGTCCAAGAGGAAGCAAAAGCTAACCAACCGCGAGGTCAACGCGGCACAGCCCGAAGTCCCACAATATCTACGATGGTCGGAGGTGGCCATCACGTTCGACCGCTCGGATCAGCTGACCGAGTGGTTCACCCGAGGCGGTATCCCCTGGTACTAGACCCAGTGGTTCGGAACATCAAGCTAACGCGCATCCTCATCGATGGGGGCAGCGCCCTCAATATCCTGTTCGCCAAGACCCTGGACGAGATGCAAATCCCAAGAGCCGAGTTGAAAGCAAGCTCAGCCCCCTTCCACGGAGTTATCACGGGGCTGTCATCCACGCCACTCGGACACATCGCCCTTCCAGTCACCTTCGGAGCTCAGGAGAACTTTCGGATGGAGAACATCACTTTCGAGGTGGCCGACTTCGAGTCGGCCTACCACGCAATCATCGGAAGGACCGCACTAGCCAAGTTCATGGCAATACCGCATTATACCTATCTCTGCATGATGATGCCCGGCCCCAATGGCGTCATCACCCTGCGCAGCGATGTCAAACAAGCCTTTACCTGTGACAAGGAAAGCCTGCGACATGGCCCAATCTCGTGACAGATCGCGTGGCCAGGAAGAAATCCGATTGGCTGCATCAACTTCTGAAGAGGGTGAAATCCCCGTGAAGAAGATAGCCAAGTCGGGACAAGGCGACGCCAAAACGAAGAAAATCTCCCTTGATCCATCGGATCTTTCCAAAATCGCCGTAATCGGCACCGAGCTAGATCCTAAATAGGAAAGCGCGCTCGTCACCTTCCTCCAAAATAATAAAGATGTTTTTGCTTGGAAACCATCTGATATGCCTGGAATCCCTAGGGAGGTGATCGTGCACTCTTTACACGTCAAAGATGACGCGAAACCTATCAAACAACGATTACGCCGTTTTGCTCAGGATCGGAAATATGCCATCAAGGAAGAACTCACAAAGCTCTTAGCCGCCGGTTTTATCAAAGAAGTCCTCCATCCCGACTGGCTGGCTAACCCGATCTTGGTCCGAAAGAAGACATGGCAGTGGCGCATGTGCGTTGACTACACCGACCTCAACAAAGCCTGCCCCAAAGATCCATTCGGATTGCCTCGAATCGACCAAGTCATGGACTCAACAGCCGGCTGCCAGCTCTTGAGTTTCCTGGACTGTTACTCGGGCTATCACCAGATCAGCTTGAAGGAATCCGACTGCCTGAAAACATCATTCATCACGCCGTTTGGAGCTTACTGCTACATCACAATGCCCTTCGGCCTGAACAATGCTGGAGCCACATACCAATGCATGATCCAAAGATGCTTTCAAACGCAGATCGGGAAGAACGTGGAAGCCTACGTCGATGATGTCGTCATCAAGACCAAGCAAAAGGAAGACCTGATTACCGACTTAGACGAAACCTTTGAGGATTTTAAAGAATTTCTCACGACGCCGCCCGTCCTAGCCTCACCTCAGCCTTAGGAGCCCCTGCTACTGTATGTCTCGGCGACTCACCAAGTGGTCAGCACGGTTCTTGTTGTTGAGCGCGAAGAAGAAGGACGAGTTAAGAAGATTCAGAGGCCAATCTACTTCGTTAGCGAAGTGCTGGCAGGAGCCAAAATTCGCTACCCCTAGGTACAAAAACTGCTATATGGCGTTCTGACAACCGCGAGGAAATTGGCGCACTACTTTCTGGGTGACTCGGTCACCGTCGTTACCTCTTTTCCACTCGACGATGTCATCCATAACCGAGAGGCGACTGGACGCATCACAAAGTGGGCCCTGGAACTGATGTCGCTGGACTCAACTTTCAAGGCGAGGACGTCTGTAAAGTCACAAGCCCTGGCGGATTTCCTGGCCAGGTGGACCGAACAACAAGAAGACGTACCCCGAGAAGACCTACAATACTGGACCATGCACTTTGACGGATCCAAGAGGATAACTGGCTTGGGAGCAGGAGTCGTGCTGATCTCCCCGACTGGGGAAAGGCTAAGATATGTTCTCCACCTTCACTTCTCCGCCTCACACAACGTCGCCGAGTATGAAGCCCTGCTGCATGGACTACGACTTGCTGTTTCACTCGGGATACGATAGTTGGTCGTGAAAGGAGATTCCCAGTTGGTTGTCAATCAAGTGATGAAAGACTGGTCCTGTTTGAACGACACCATGGAAGCCTATCGGCAAGAAGTTCGCAAACTTGAAGACAAGTTTGATGGACTAGAGCTATCCCATGTCCTGAGAGACAACAACGAGGCAGCCGACGAGTTGGCACAGTTCGGATCCAAGCGAGAAGCTGCTCCAACAGATGTTTTCGTAGAGCATCTCTATGAGCCGACTGTTGCAGCAAAACTAACTCCCAACGATCAAGCTGCAAACCAAGTTGCCATGCTTGACGCCGACTGGAGGACACCACTTATCAAGTTTTTAACTAAGCAAGAGCTGCCGGAAGACCGGGATGAGGTTGAACGAGTCCGACGCCGTTGTCAAGCTTATGTCATGGTCGACTCTGATTTATACAAGAAAAGCCCTTCTGGAGTCCTAATGAGATGCACCACGCCTGAGGAAGGACGGCAACTACTCCAAGATATCCACTCGGGCATATGCGGAAGTCATGCGGCAGCACGCACCTTGGTGGGCAAAGCCAACAGACAAGGTTTTTTCTGGCTTACGGTGGTCTCCGATGCTGACAAAGTGGTTCGAACGTGTGAAGGTTGCCAGTTCTTCGCTCGGCAGAGCCATGTCCCAGCCCAAGAGCTACAAACGATTCCATTATCTTGGCCGTTTGTGGTATGGGGCTTGGATACGGTCAATCCTTTCAAGAAGTCTCCAGGAGGATTCACACATCTATTCGTCGCAATCGACAAATTTTCCAAGTGGATTGAGGCCGGTTGCTACAACCACCGCTGACAAGGCACGAGACTTCACCCTCAACATCGTGCACCAGTTTGGCGTCCCAAACAGAATAATAACCGACAATGGAACTCATTTCACTGGAGGCATTTTCAAAGAATTCTGTGAAGACATTGGCATCAAAATCTGCTACGCATCAGTTGCTCACCCCAAAAGCAACGGACATGTTGAGCGCGCCAATGGCATGGTTCTTCAAGGCATCAAGGCTCGAGTGTTTGACCGGCTAAATCCTTATGCTGGCAAATGGGTTCAAGAGCTTCCCTCGGTTCTATGGTCTCTACGGACTACGCCCAGTCGGGCAACTGGCCAAACTCCTTTCTTTCTGGTTTACGGGGCAGAAGCCATGCTGCCGAACAAAATGGAATATGAATCTCTGCGAGTCGCAGCTTCAACGACAAGCACTACGATCAGGACCGAGTGGATGACCTCACCCGACTGGAAGAAGCCCGAGAAGTAGCCCTGATCCAGTCGGCAAGATATCTTCAAGGGCTTAGACGATACCATAGTCGCAATGTTCGGGCACGAGCCTTCATTGTCGGCGATTTGGTTCTACGCAAAATCCAAACCACCAAGGACCGTCACAAATTATCTCCACTAGAAAGGGCCATATATAATTGCTGAGGTGACTCGGCCAGGAGCATATCGACTAAAGCGTGAAGACGGATCCATGGTGGAAAACACTTGGAACATCGAACATCTTCGACGATACTATGCTTAAATTGCCTTAAGTTTTATGTTATTCTCGACTGCCAACCTCAAGCAAGATGACTTCTTGAGTTGACAGTCGAGGGCTGCACATATGTCAATAAAGCATGGTTTTCTTCGACAACTTGTTTATATTTGGTTTATCATTGTTTAGTGTTTTGATTCGAGTTCAATAGATAAGAACTGAGAATTTTTGGATGACCTAATCAAGCTTAGGCTTGGTGACAGTCGAACGAAAATTACATAAGAAATTTTCTATGAAGACTAGGGTCAAGGCATTAACATAAATAAGCTAGACATCAACAAGTTCATATCAGGGGTTACAAGCAACATTCACAAAGCAATCAAGATCGAAAATTGTTCACTACATCGGCGGCTACTTTCTTGGCCGACTCCTGCGCTTCGCTAATCAATTCCAAGGCATGCTCGTCTGAAGTGCCATCGGCGAAACCCTCCCCGACTGAATCATCATCTATCCGGGGATAGAGTGACTTGGTCTGCGCAAGGGCGAAGCCCGCTCCCATGATAGCTGCCTCTGAGATGTTGGCCAGGTACTGATATGGGGCCCGCCTAAGCTTGTCGAAGACCTCGATGGCGTCCAGCGAACTGGTACCGAGCCCATGATGGAACAGCGACAAGAGAATTGGTGTCACCGCGCTAGCAACATCATCCCTTACGCTTTCGGCCCTTCGGACCCTTTCAGTAAAGACATCATATTGGGCTAGGGTTTTGACCTTATAAGCTGCCAAAGACATATGATCATACAAACACTTGAAGATGAAGCAAAATGAAGAAAGCTATCTAGAAGAGCTTACCTTCGAACTCCGACTCCAGCTCAGCTTTGTTGGCGTGAGCTTCTTCCAGCTGGGTCTGGAACGTATGGACTTCCGACGAGTTCTCTACAACAAGAAAGGTTGTTGATGCCCAGACCAAAGCAGACTGCGAATAAAGGCATAAAAAGACCGAGAGGATTAAGCTTACTCCCGACTGAACCCCGGAGGTCGAGGTTCTCCTCCCGGAGCACGGCTATCTCTGTCCTCAGAGCGGCTTCTCTTGATGCAGCTTCTTCTCGAGTGGTCTTCAGTTCCTGCTGGATGTTCTCCAGGGAGTTCAAGTGTGGGACCAGTTTCTCGAGTGCATCGAACTTAGCCATTGATCGGCAGTATACCCTCTGCGCAAGTTCAGAGTTGGTCAACTAAAAAGCAATCATAAGGATGTGACAGGAAAGGGCAAAACTTACGTTTAACAGCCGAGTAGCTTCGTTCAGGCTGTCGACAAGCATGTCCCTTTCTTCATTCTCCTTCTGCTTGTTCAGGATGATGCCCCGCTTCAAGCCCTCTGAGTCGCGCCACTCAATCTTGATTGGAGGGACCTAGGTCTCGAGCACCGCAGCCGGGGATCTCCTCCACCTTGGATGATCGATTCGAAAGGATGAATGAAGACAAAGAAAAAACAGATTGAAGATTAAAAACGGAAGATCGCTTCAAGGCCTACCAGCTTCGGTGGCCGAACACTTGACTGGTACTTCCCGACTGCTTTTCTTTTCTTAGTTCTCACCCGACTGGTCCTCAGTCGGGGTCCCTTGGGTGGCAGCCGGGATCTCTTCTTCAGCCGACTGGTCTCTAGTAGGGCCTTCCTGGCTAGCAGTCGGGGGCTTCTCTTCTGGGACGTCCTCACTGGGAGGTGGGGCTTCTCACTCGGAGCACTCTCACTCGAGAGAGGATTCCTAGATTCTTGTTCTGCAGGCCTTGTCTCCTCGGCTGCTGCAGATGGCTTTGGCCCCTCACCCTGCCTAGTGGGGTCTATGTTTTGAGGCCTCCTGCAAAGAGAAAGGCGGAAGCAATCGGGACCAAGGTACAAAGGTTTTTAACGAGGACACGATTCCAGTCATGAGACATACCTGGTCGAACGGCGAATCTTGGGTGCAGATTTTGGTGACGGCCTTGGAGGGGTCACCTCGGCTTGAGGGACTGGGACATCGTCATCCGAGTCATCAATCACCAGCCTCCTCTTACTCGCCTGCTTGCTGATGTATACTTCTCCTCGATGTTCCCGAATTCTATATGGTCCCACAAAACGTGGTGCCAAGTTGCCTTTGATTTGAAAGCGGTGTACTCCCTCGAGTGGTGTAACATGAAGTTACACATAATCCCCTGCTTCAAAAGTGAGATCTCTTCGACGATTGTCTGTGTAGCTCTTCTGCTGAGACTGCGCAATTCTCAACCTTCCCCAAGTTGTTCGGACTTTTGCTTCTGCTTCTGTGCCAAACAACTGACGATCACCAGTCTAATCCCAGAAAAGGAGTGTACGGCACTTTTGTCCATACAACGCCTCATAGGGTGCCATTTGAATGCTCCCTTGGTAACTGTTATTATAGGAGAATTCTGCATAAGGCAAACTCTTGTCCCACGCATTACCAAACTCAAGCGCACATGCTCTCGATATATCTTCCAGAATTTGATTCACCCTCTCGGTTTGACAATCTGTCTGCGGATGATATGTCGTACTGAAGTTCAAACAAGTACCAAGCTCTTCTTGCAACTTCTGCCAGAACTTGGAAGTAAACTGACTTCCTCGGTCAGACACGATCTTCTTAGGCACTCGATGTAAACACATGATTCTAGCAAGGTATAGCTCTGCTAGCTTCTTTCCTGAGTAGGTGGTGTGCACTGGTATGAAGTGAGCCACCTTCGTGAGTCGATCCACGATGAACCAAATTGAATCATACCCTGATGATGTGCCGGGTAAACCCGTGATGAAGTCCATTCCAATCTCTTCCCATTTCCATTCCGAAATTTGGAGGGGTTACAACAATCCTACGGGCCGGTGACAAACATCACAGAAGGTGACAAATTCAGCTATTTCTCTCCTCATACTGACCCACCAGAACTTCTCTTTGAGTTCTTGATACATCTTTGTACTACCCGGATGGATTGAATATTGGGTTTGGTGAGCTTCCGTAAGAATCAGCTTCTTCAATTCTTTATCTTCTGGCACACACAATCTCTTTCCCATCCAGATTCTTCCATGCTCATCTTCTGTAAAGTCACAAGATTTTCTGATTCTCATGTTCTTCTTGAGTTCAGCCATCTCGGGATCTAGTGCCTGAGCAGCCTGAATTTGAACTATGAGAGTGGGTTGAGCTTCAAGAGCAGCCACAAAACCTTTCGGCTGGCAACGTCCGACAAGAATGTGATCTTAACATAAGAAGCAGTCCTAATGTAAATCTAATAATGAATATATTAAAAGAAACATATCAGGGCAGATAAGGCCAGCTGAAACCCCGGCGCTCTATCTAAACAATATAAATCTTAGCCAAACAGATCATTGATAGTTCCAAGAACGACTTAATAGTTCGAGCCCGATGCAGCATTAAGTATAAAAAGAAAAACCTGATCTGTTGTAGCCGATTTATGGTAGATACCGCATATAAACCAGCCAACCATTAAATCTAGCCCTATTGGCTGTAAGTTCTTGCTAGAACTAGCCAATGGTAGGATAGATCTAATCTATGTGCGCTATATGATAAATAGCGCAGTACAAACTCCTGAATCTAATGTGTCATTACGATGGAAGCACTAGAAATGACAGATCATACCACTAATGACAAGCATTTACCTAGATATGGGATCGAAACGATGCAGCTCGTCTGAAGAAAAAGGTTGGCAATGCACCGAAGGTTTGATTGATTGTCATCGTATGTTTTACATAGGGTCTCGGGTCCTATTTATACCCAAGATACAATTATCTGTACAAACCCTGGACTCTATCTAAACTACCATTTAAAACACAACATTATCCCGGAAAGGACCCATGCCATATTACAACTAACAGTCTAAACAAACCCCTAGATTACAGATAAAATTGCCATTATAGGACTCTATCCATTAGTGGCAATATCATTTAACGCGCAATTAACAATCGAATCTTCTATTTATCCTCAAACTGCTGCATCAGAAACGGTTTCATCTCTTTCGGACCTGGAATCGGCTATCGGCTGCCCCTGTCCAATCCAACCCTACCCGATTGGCCTTGCGGCCGATCACTCCTCCGTCGATGCGATCCTTGTCTCCAGCCGATCCAATTCTGCCTCGTCTTTGTAGACATAGGGATTCGATTACCAAATTTCAGTGTTAACAGTGGGGTCCAGGCGCGGCGTGCGCGAGAGCGTGGAGCGAGGCCGAGTTCGGCGCGGCGCGGCACGGCACGTGGCGCGCGCGGGAGTGGGGGCCGGGCGCGGGCGCGCGGCGCGTGGGCCGCGCGGGGTCCAGTACGGCCGATACGGTACGGCGTCGAACACTTGGTGCATGATGAACAGTGCACTATTCTATTTACCCCGAATTTAATTTCTAATTTCCAAATCCTATTTTCCCTTCACTCTAGAAATTCAGAAAAATCTAGTATTCCCCAAAATTAGTTTAATAATATATTTTCAAACTTTTCACCCACTTTTATTATTTTAAAAATATATTTCACACATTTAATTTAATCCTTTTTCCTAAATTTCGAAAAATATAATTTTGATTCCGAATAATTTCTAGATTCCACATATATCTTTTAAAATATTTTAGCACTCATTTATTCACTAATTAATATTACTCACCCACCAAAATAATGTTTTGATCCCAAATATGTATTTTCATAAATCCACAACCCTTTTCCTATTTTATATTAAAATTCCCAACTCTAAACTCCGAAATTTTTCTCCCTAATGGAAATTCAAATCATTTGGTTTTTCTCAAACATCGAGATGAATCGCTCACATATAAATTTATGCAACCAAGCTGGCAAATAAGAAGCAATAAACACGATCAAGAAGCAACAAGAAAAATGTTTTTGTAAGTTCTGATTTTTAATTCCTGGTTTTTAAGTTATCCGATTTTTAGGGCGTTACAAAAGACTTCAGGGTATTCTCTGATTATGGGGATATCTTCCAATTTCGTAGGGATCTTTGCTGCTACCTCAGACAATTCCCTGGTAGAAACATGATTCAAACTTGCTACAGTCTTGGCTTGCATGGGAGAACGAAAAACAATATCTTTTGCTTTTCCATTGATTAAAGTAATTGTGCGACTAGCACAGTCAACTACTCCTTTATGTCTCGACAACCAATCCATCCCAAGAATGACATCTAGGCCTTTGGATTTAAGAAGGATAAGATTAGCCAGAAATTGGGATCCTTGGATTTCTATTGCCACCGAGGGACAGTAGTGAGCGGTGTCCAAATGATTTCCAGGGTTTTGAACCTGCATAGGTATCTTAAGTTCCACTACTGATAATCTATAGCAGGAGTGAGATTCACAGGAAACGTATCCAGTATAACTTCGGGAGCTGCCTGCGCCTCTTCGGCGGACGCATGATTGACACGGGCCTGGATGAATCTGGGTCCTACTCGCTTCGGCTTCGGACACTTGTCTGCAAAGTGCCTAGGGTCCCCACAGTTGAAGCACACTCCTGGCTTCCCTCCAGAGTCCTTTCATGGAAGTGGTAGCTTAGACTGCTGCTAGGGTGGCGTTGTTGGAGGACGCATAGCTGGATTGCGTTGCTGCTGTCCACTGCCACTTCCACTACCGCCAGCTTGAAAATTCTCGGGGTGATAAGGCCGATGTTGATGAACAATCATGGTGGTAGGTCCACCCTGACCTTCGGACATGAAGCATGGCCTCTGCTGATTTCCCTGCTATTGAGGAGTCCTCAACTGTACTGTCTTTCTTTTCTTGATCATCTTGTTGCGCTGGTCTTCCTGCCGAATGGCCTTATCAACCAGCTTCCCAAAGTTAGCATACTCCCCTGAGATCAGCTTGTCAGTGAGTTCATTCTCCAACCCAGCCAAGAACTTATCTTGTCTTTTCTGCATCGGTGCGCACGTCCTCTGGGGCGTAACGTGCAAGACGATTAAACTCATGTAGGTACTCAGTAACTGACCTGTTGCCCTGCTCAAGAGAACGAAACTCACGCTTCTTCTGCGCGACTATTCCTGCAAGAAGATGTGTTGTCCTGAATCTGCGACAAAACTCTTCCCTTGTGACTGCTGCTCTAGCTGGGCAAGTGACCAAGTAGTTGTCCCACCAAGTAGAAGCGGGACCCTGCAACTGATGTGTAGCAAAAGAGACTTTCTCCTAGTCCGTGCATTGCAATAGATCTAGCTTCTTCTCAATAGCATGAAGCGAGTCATTGGCCTCCATAGGATTGGTGGTGCTGGAGAAGGTCGGTGACCGTACGCGAAGAAACTCTGTCAACTTACACTGGGGTGGTGGGGGAGCAAACTAGTTATTCTACTGTTGTTGCTGCTGCATCTGTTGCAACATCTGTTGTTGCATCTGCTGCATCATCGCAGCTATTATCTGCGTCTACGAAGCAAGCACCTGAGTAATAGTGGGATTCTCGCGTGGCGGCGGAGGAGCATTGCAGTTGACATCGTGATTGTCATGGTTGTTGCCTGACTGCCCATTGTTGTTGTTCGCTCCGCTGGTCCTGGTGTTCACCATCTGGAGAAGACGACTGAACAAAAAGAAAAGAAGAAAAACAGATTGACTTAGAAACTAAACTTTTTTATTGGAATTCAAATACATTGTTCTAATCTTGATTAAAAGAAGGAAAAGCATGAAACATCCTTAATTGGTCAGCCATACCACACTCGATATAGACTGCCAGCTAACCCACACACAGCAAACCTAACACAGAGCAACTACCAAGCAGGCAAACTAAGCAAATCGAGAAAACTAAGAGTGGCGTCTAGAATGATCCGCGAGATGTGGAGTCGAAACTGCTCCCTTCAGAGAGTTCCCACGCCCCAGGATGACTCCTGAAGTTCTCCGTCTCTGTGTCGGTCTTTGACTCTTTCGAATCGGTGGCAGTGCCCCATCCAATCCTGCACCTTTCCTTGGAAGAACTTTGAGTTTCTTCTTTAGTTGAATTCTCAGAGCTTCAATCAATGGAGATAGAGATCCAACCATTGTTGCCACCTCCGCCCTGATATGCCGAAGCTAGGGCGAAAGCGAGAGCAGGTCCTGCAGCGGGAGAAACTGGGGCAGGCGCCGGAGCTGCAACTGGTAGAGCGGGAGGACATGGAGGAGAGGCAAGAGGGGTTGGTGGAGGAATCAGGGGCACCAGCTGGATACGCACAAGTGCAGTGGTGGTCTTTCGGGGCATAGTGCGAATCCGGATGCCACCTGGTGCTGGGAGTCCATTCAACTTAGTGACTTCCTTCTTGAGACGGACCACTTCGTCTTGTAGACTCACTTTCCCCATCATCTTCCTGTCGTTCAGCTCCTTGGCTGCCTTGTGCAAGTCAGAGTGCATCTTGTCCAGTCCCCTGATCACTGTGCACATGCGGCCGAGAGTAGAGTCGTTCTTATTTGCATAGACTTGAAAGCGCCGACGTCGGAGGAACTGCCACGACGGGGATGGTAGCGATAAGCGGAGGTGCGGAGGTCGTCGTCGTGCAACTCCCTCATCCTAGCCATCATCACATACGCGGCTTCTTGACAGGTGTGCTCAGCTGTGCCTCCTGAAGCTGTGATTTCCATATTGGGAATGCAAGTCCCCACAAAGCAGTGAACCTCCAGATGGACACGGTGTGGCAACTTGCCACTGAGAGGTGCGATGGTAGTGTACTCCGGCGCTCTAGGGTACCCTACTGCCAGGGCCATGCGTGCCAGCTCTGCGATGAAACCCACCACACCTTTTCCATAGTTGGTAGCTGGGGAACCTGCCATCTATAGAAACAAAGGAGTGGGAATCAAAGCATGCTCAAAACCAAAAGACCAAAGACCCATTTTCACAAATTCTAAAACCCTAGGCTCACAAATTCTAAAACATCCCCTTTTTTCAAACTCATGCAAATGAAAAGATTTTAGAGGGTTCTTATGGTGTCCAGTTGGCTTGTCCTACAGTGAAAGGTTGGCTCTGATACCAACTTGTCATTCCCACAAATTCAAGCCAGAATTTTCACAGCTAACTTGTGCATTAATTCCTCATTTAGGCATCAACCGAGGCACACAAATTGACAATTATTAATATTACAGAATCCACATCTTAGAAACAACATAAAAAATTACAAACATGCAGTTGAAAAGAAACTAACACCGCGACAGAACTCCAAAACACCACAGGCATCCTTGATGGCAGACGCAAGCCTAATTCTCGTCGAAACTTTCTTGTTCTGCAACCTCAAGCTTTGGAGGGGAAAAATTAAGCAAGACCGAGTACTCCCACCGTACTGAACAAGTAATACCGGAAGAGAAGGTATGATGCAGGATAAATATCAAGGGAGAAATATAGTCTCATTTGCGTAAATAACATTTCAGAAATAGCAATAGTTGAAAGCTGTAAAATAGAAATAATAATTAAGCAATATTAAATAAACACTTTCCAACTGATGTCTGATCTAACTTCTGATATCCCTCAAGGGACGCCCCTTACCCCCCTTATATAGTCTTGGGAGGTGGGCTTACAGATCGAAAACCCTATCTTACTCTAAGTCGGTTTACTCAATCTTACCAAACCGTGACTATAGGCCGTTGCCTTATCTCAATCGGCAATGTAACACCCAAGTCATATTTGGTTTACATATTTGGTAGGCGCAATCTATCCCTACCTCCAGTCGGATAAACTTGCCATGTGGATACCCGATTGCCATAATCTCCACAGTAGCCCCTGAGTCCTTTTCAGTCGACGAGACAACTCAGTATCAAACCAAGACAGTATACAGCCAAACAACTTTTTGGCCGAGTGCTTCTGGCGTCGAGCGATTCCATTATCTCTGCCCCGAGTGGCTCCAAAGACTGTGAAGGGCTGGAAAATATCCAAAAAGTAAACACCTAGATGCATCTTTTGATACACCTAATTAGGTGTAGCCCCCGACTGCGTGATTAGCCAAAAACAGACCAAACATGCAGCCAAGAACTATAAAGAATCATACTCATATAAATGTTTAGCTCATGCTAAAGCAATCATAACAAATCTCATTACTCGGCAAGCTCACGCTTGTCCGAGTGAATTTGCCCGAGTCATCTCAGAACAAATAACTCAATCAACCCTCGTGGGTGAAAAAGCACTCGGTAAGCTCATGCTTATCCGAGTGAAACTACCCGAGTCATCTCTGATCAAATATTTTAATCATCCCTCATGGGTAAACGAGTTTTTCAGTCGTCTGAAAAATATGACCAAATTATTAAATAGCTCTTGCCATAATATTGGTCTCAATCTAAAAAGGATCTTCACCAAGGTGGAAAGTTAGCATTGACATAATCATTCAATCAAATGCTAAAAAACCAAATAGCCCCTGTCATCAAGGCAGCCATAAAAAAGCTTAGTTGTTTGTCACCTTTCAAATTGCATCGCGCTAGCTTCTCATGAAGTCAAGCAAACCGCTGTATGAAAGGATTTCAAAAGGTACAGGGCACTCAGACACGTGCATATTGCCAAGGCAAATTTGCTTAAGTTCATCCACTTAAGTCCCTAAGGACACGCGTCAGGCCACACCTTAGCTGGGCCGCAGGTCTCTTATGGGCTCGGCCCAATTGCGAGAAAACCTAGCGCAACCCTCAAATGTTTATACAAAGCCTCGAGGTCATCCCCGCCACTTCATCTTCCCAATGAAATTGCCCAATCACAACACTATTCATCAGCTTGTAGCGGAGAACCCTAAGACCTTACGCGCGCCCAATCCACCGATCCAGAAGCCTGCGCTTCGCTCACAGCTAGCCTCCGCATCCATCTTCTCAGACCCCCATCTCAAATCCCCATCCCTTTAGCCAGATCTGCTCCCCACACAAACCATATTCATGGCGGATGAGAGGAAAATCTCTTTTGAGCAGTGGGCCACTTTGGATGTGAGGGAATTGTCACGCCCAGAAATTCACACCAGAATTTCTGCAGCTAATTTGTGCATTACATCCTCGTCCAGGAATCAGCCGAGGTACACAAATCGACGTTATTGATAATACAGAATCCTCGTCTTAGAAACAATATAAAAGAGTTACATAAATGCAGCGGAAAAGAAAATAAAACTGACTTAAGCTAAACTTTGACACGAGCGAAGCGGAACACCAACTCCACGGCTAAACCTTGACGAGAACAAGCCTACACCTCCTCGGAGACCTCGCTCTCAACCTCCGCACCGAAGGGGAAAAGAAGCAAGGCGAGTACAACCACCGTACTCAACAAGTCACACCGAAAAAAGGGTACATGATGCAAGATAAATAACAAGGAAAGGTCAAGGGGCTCAATTTGCATAAACAGCATTTGCAGTATATAATAATAATGTTTGAAGACAAGAAAAAAGTAGTAACATTTAAGCAAGTATTAAATAAACACTGTCCAACGCTCAAACCACGTTGCAACAGCCCATCCATCCACCCGCACTAGGCATAATCCAACATTTCATTCGAATAAAGTAAATGCGACTAATCAAGGTGAATCGGTCGATCGCCCGTAACCGTGGGCACGGCTATTCGAATAGTTTTTACTCGATCGAGGTGTACAAGCTGTACCCACAAGACACAATCCCACAACACATTACCGTGCGCCGGTGCACCACCACGGTGCCCCGGAAAGGAATTGTGACGAGGACCCTTCACACAACCCCCTCTAATCAATCGTACCACACCAAGGTTTCGCCCCATCCCCATCGGGCAATGGGCAGCCCCTCTAGTGCCGCGGTGAATCCGGAAGCTGATCAACCCTTAAAACCGGGGCCGACCCAACTCCATCACGCTCACCCTCTCGGGATACGTTAACTAGAGACAGCTATGCTACGGGCCCAGCCATTACCCATGCTGGCTTGTGGTATGCACGGCATTTCTCCCAGGGTTTCCCGAGAACCGGTCCTTAATCGTCATGAGCACGGTAACCAAAGTCCAACCATGTGCTCACGACCCACCTTTCTTATAATTCAATATTATTAAAACCAAAGTCATATCTTAATATCGCCGAAAGATCCACTTTAGAAATAAACTTGATTAGAGTGACTCCCTTGAGTGAGCTAGTTGCGCTAAGCATGACTAAGCAACCTTAAACTAACATCTAGTCACATTGGATCCCAAGTTATCAATGGTATAAGGTAAACAATCCTATGGTTGAGTACAATAGGTATAATCATCCCATAAAATGACATTCTAAAACATATGCAGTATTTGAAAGAAAAAGAGATATTTACATAAAATAGGTACAATATGGTCAATGTAAGGTATGACTTGCCTTGCTCTGGAGACTGAGGAACCTCGGCGACTACTTCGAAGAGAACGGGCTCGCCGGAAAACTCGGAATCTACACGACAAACAAAGCACTCAACAAACACCCTAAAAGTCTACTGAAACAGCACTGAAAAGTATTTTTAATGGATTCTTGACATCTTTCTGGATTTAATGAAATTTGAATGGACTAAAACGGAGCTCGGATTCAAAAGATATGAATTTTAGAAGTTTAATTGCGATTTTTAATCTAAACAGAAAAGATTAAATTATTTATTGCGCAATTAAGTCCCTGATGACGTCACCCTTGCGCGGCACAGGGCTGGCGTCAGCATGACGTCAGCGGCTGGCGTCAGCCCTAGGGCTGACGTCAGCGCACGGCTGCAGCGCGCGGGAGACGGGGCGCGGCGGCCGGATTGCCGCCACGTGGCGCAATCCGAGCGACCGGATTGGCGGCGACGCGGCACGATCAGGCGGCGGATGGCGACGATCGGACGGCGCAGATCCATCGCGATCGGACGGCGCAGATCCGTCCGATCCGCAAGATCGGACGGCACAGGGGGCGGCGCTAGGGTTAGGGTTAGGGTTTGACGCGGCGGCGGCGGCTCAAGCTCGCTCGCCGGCCATGGCCGCGCGGCGGCCGGCGGACCTCGTCGGCACGGGAACAACGACGGCGGGCGGCGCGATGCACGGGAAACGACGGCGGAGGGTGCCGCGGCTCGGGACAACGGCTCGGGGCAACGGCTCAGGGCAACGGCTCGGGAAACCGAAGGGAAACGCGGCGGCGAACTCACCGGAGATGGGGAAGACGACGACGGCGGTGACGATTTTGGGGCTAGATTGAACAGAAACAAAGGGGAAACGCGGAGGCGCGCGGGGACTTTATAGGGGCCGAAAAGAGGCCGGATTGCGCACGGGTTGAGCGCGAATCCCTCGCCGTCGGTTTCGGACTCGGAGAGAGAGAGCGAGATACGGCGACGCGTTTCGGGCGGCGGCGCGTTGCGGCGCGCGGGAAGTGCGGGCACGGGTGCGGCGGCACGGGCGGGAGCCCGGCGTGGAAAAGGAAGAAAAAGAAAAAGAAAAAGAAAAAGGGATTTAGGGACTTAATTAAATTCCTGATTTCTTATTTAATTGATTAAAAATACTTAGAGTGCTCTAAAAATTCCAAGTAAAAATCCTCGTTAGCGTATTTTGACATGAAGAATTCAAGAAAAATCCTACCATGTCATTTCCATTTGTTAATCGCATTTTAAAATTACGGGTTGACTCCGGTTGAATTTCGAAATTCCGATTATTTGGCAAATTATTTTAAATGAATTAGGGAAAAACTCAGGATGTGACAACCTACCCCCCTTAAACGGAATCTCGACCCCGAGATTCGGAGGTACTGGCGAAGAGGTGCGGGTGCGCGGCCTTTAGCTCATCTTCTCGTTCCCAAGTAGCTTCTTCCTCGGAGTGATGAGTCCATTGAACCTTGCAAAATCTGATAACCTTGTTCCGAGTCCTTCTCTCACTGACCTCAAGAATACGTGCTGGTCTCTCTACGTAGGTTAAGTCCTCTTGGATTTCAACCTGGTCTGGACTCGCCTGTTCTTCTGGTACCCTTAAACACTTCTTCAACTGGGACACATGAAACACGTCGTGAATACCAGTCATGTTGGAGGGAAGCTCCAGCTGATAGGCCACTTCTCCTCGACGTTCCCGAATCCTGTATGGTCCCACGAAACGTGGTGCCAACTTACCTTTGGTTTGGAAACGGTGTACTCCCCGGAGTGGTGTGACGCGAAGATACACAAAATCCCCTGCTTCAAAAGCGAGATCTCTTCGACGATTATCGGCATAGCTCTTCTGTCGGGACTGCGCAATCTTCAACCTTTCCCGAATCACTCGGACCTTTTCCTCTGCTTCGCTTATTACTTCCGTGCCAAACAATTGGCGCTCACCCGTCTGGTCCCAGAACAGGGGTGTGCGGCATTTCCGTCCATACAGTGCTTCATACGGTGCCATTTGAATGCTGGCCTGGTAACTGTTGTTGTAAGAGAATTCGGCATAGGGCAAGCTTTTGTCCCACGCTTTTCCAAAATCGAGCGCGCATGCTCTTAGCATATCTTCCAAAATCTGATTCACTCTCTCAGTTTGGCCGTCTGTTTGCGGATGATAGGCCGTGCTGAAATTCAAACGGGTACCAAGTTCTTCTTGCAACTTCTTCCAGAATTTGGAAGTAAACTGACTTCCCCTATCGGACACGATCTTCTTAGGCACGCCATGCAAACACACGATCCTTGCGAGATAAAGCTCTGCCAACTTCTTCCCTGAGTAGGTAGTATGTACGGGTATGAAATGGGCCACCTTGGTGAGTCGGTCCACCACGACCCAAATTGAGTCATATCCTGACGTTGTGCGGGGTAAACCCGTGATGAAATCCATCCCAATTTCTTCCCATTTCCACTCTGGAATCTGAAGTGGTTGCAAGATCCGGCGGGCCGTTGATGTTTCGCCTTCACTCGCCGACAAACATCACAAAGTGCAACAAACTCGGCTATCTCCTTCCTCATGCCGACCCACCAAAACTTTTCTTTAAGGTCTTGATACATCTTTGTACTGCCCGGGTGAATTGAGTATTGAGTTTGGTGAACTTCCGTAAGGATCGTCTTTTTCAAATCCTTGTCTTCTGGCACACACAATCTCTTTCCCATCCAGATTGTGCCATGTTCGTCTTTCGTAAAACCACGAGCTTTTCCGACTCTCATGTTCTTCTTGAGTTCGGCCATTTCGGGATCTGACGCCTGAGCAGCCCGAATTTGATCAATGAGAGTGGGTTGGGCTTCCAGAGCAGCCACAAAACCAAAATCCACCACTCGTAGATTTAGATTCTCGAATTCCTACCGCAACTGGTCACACATTCTTTCGACACCGAGGGTGGTGCAGTAACTCTTTCGGCTTAGTGCATCCGCAACCACATTAGCCTTGCCGGGATGGTAATGTATCCCTAAGTCATAATCTTTGATCGGTTCCAACCATCTTCTCTCGGAGGTTTAAATCGGTTGGGTGAAAATGTCCTTAAGACTTTTGTGATCCGTATACACTTCACAACGATTACCAATTAGGTAGTGTCGCGGATCTTCAATGCATGAACCACGCGGATAACTCCGGATCATGAGTGGGGTAGTTATTTTCATGTGGGCGCAATTGACGAGATGCATATGCGACCACTTTGCCTTCTTGCATCAACACACATCCCAACCCTTGGCGAGATGCATCACAATAAACTTGGAAGTCCTTTTGCGGGTCGGGCAAGTATCAACACCGGTGCGACACCAACTTCCTCTTGAGCTCTTCAAAACTCCTATTGCATTCTGCCGACCACTTAAACTTCTCATCTTTCTTCAACAGTTGAGTCATTGGCTTGGCGATTTTGGAGAAGTTCTCAATGAAGCGGCGGTAGTAACCCGCAAGTCCAAGGAAACTTCGGATCTGCGTGACTGCGTTTTAGGCGGGGTCCACTTAGTAACCGATTCCACATTTTTGGATCCACGGCTACTCCTTGGGCATTCACAATGTGGCCGAGGAACCGTACCTCCTTTAACCGAAAGCACACTTGCTAAACTTGGCGTAGAGTTGATGGTCTCACAACTTTTCGAGTACTGTCCGAAGATGTTGCTCATGATCCTCCTCTGACTTAGAGTAGACCAAAATGTCGTCAATGAACACCACTACGAATTTATCCAAGAACTCCATAAACACCTTGTTCATCAGATTCATAAAGAAAGCCGGTGCATTGGTTAACCCAAAAGACATGACCGTACACTCGCATAGTCCATACCGGTGGTGAAGGCGGTCTTGGGAATGTCCTCTTCCCGAATCCTCAACGATGATAGCCCGATCGCAGTCTATCTTGGAAAATACCTTGGCCCCTTTGAGTTGATCGAATAAGTCATCAATCCGGGGTAGGGGATACTTGTTCTTGATAGTAACCTCATTGAGGGCTCGATAATCCACACACATTCTCTTGGTCTTGTCTTTCTTTTCCACAAAAATCACCGGAGCACCCCAAGGCGATGTGCTCGGCCGAATATACCCTTTTTGCAACTGTTCATCCACTTGCTTCTTTACTTCGGCCAACTCGTTGGCTCCCATCCTATATGGCCTCTTGTGTATTGGGGCGGTCCGGTACTAGGTCAATCCGAATTCAATTTCCCTTTTTGGCGGCATCCGAGTTAAATCCTTGGGGAAAACTTGGGTATTCTCGACGATGGGGATATCCTCTAACTTCACAGGGGTCTTGGCCGCCATTTCGGACGATTCCCCGGTGGAAACATGATTCAAACTTGCTACGGGCTTGACTTGCATGGGAGAGCGAAAAACAACTCTTTCTCCTTTCGTATCAATTAGAGTAATGGTGCGACTAGCGCAGTCAATTACTCCCTTATGTCTGGACAACCAATCCATCCCAAGAATGACATCTATGCCTTTGGACTGAAGGAGGATAAGGTTGGCTAGAAACATAGATCCTTGGATTTCTATGGCTACTGAGGGACAATACTGAGTGGTCTCCAAGTGGTTTCCAGGGGTTTGAACCCGCATAGGTATCTTAAGTCCCACTACTGACAACCCATGTGCCCCAACAAATTGTTTTGAGATAAAAGAATGTGTAGCGCCAGAATCAAATAATACTGTGGCAGGAGTATAGTTTACAGGAAACATACCCAGTATAACTTCAGGAGCGGTCTGTGCTTCCTCGGCGGACGCATGATTGACTCGAGCCTGGATGAACCTTGGCCCAGCGCGCCTTGGCTTCGGACACTTGTCTGCAAAATGCCCTGGGTCACCACAGTTGAAACAGACTCCTGGCTTTCCTCCCGAGTCCTTCCTTGGAGGTGGTGGCTGTGACTGTTGCTGGGATGGCGCTGTTGGAGGGCGCGGGGCTGGAGTACGCTGTTGCTGACCACTGCCACTACTGCCAGTTTGGAAATTCCCTGGGTGATAAGGTCGATGCTGACGAACAATCATGGTGGTAGGTCCACTCTGGCTTCCAGGCATGAAACGCGGCCTCTGTTGATTTCCCTGCTGTTGAGGAGGTCGTGTCTAGAATGCTTTTCTCTTCTTGATCATCTTGTTGCGCCGATCTTCTGTCGAATGGCCTTGTCGACCAGCTTCTCAAAGTTAGCATACTCTCCGGAGATAAGCTTGTCCGTGAGTTCATCATCCAAACTAGCCAAAAACTTTTCCTGCCTTTCTGCATCAGTGCGCACATCTTCTGGGGCATAACGGGCAAGACGATTGAACTCGTGCAGATACTCAGTAACTGATCTGTTACCCTGCTCAAGAGAACGGAACTCACGCTTTTTCTGTGCAACTATTCCCGCAGGAATATGTGCGGTCCTGAAACTGCGACGAAACTCTTCCCAGGTAACCGCTGCTCCCGCCGGGCGAGTAACCAAATAGTTGTCCCACCAAGCTGAAGCAGGACCCTGTAACTGATGAGTGGCAAAAGAGACTTTCTCTTGATCCGTGCACTGCAGCAGATCCAACTTCTTCTCTATGGCATGAAGCCAATCATTAGCCTCCATGGGATTGGTGGTGCTGGAGAAGGTCGGCGGTCGGACACGAAGGAACTCTGGCAGCTTGGACTGGGGTGGTGGGGCGGCAAACTGATTATTCTGCTGCTGTTGCTGCATTTGCTGCAGCAACTGCTGTTGCATCTGGTGGTGCTGTTGTTGCATTTGCTGCATCATTGCAGCCATCATCTGTGTCTGTGAAGCGAGCACTTGAGCAATGGTGGGATTCTCGGGTGGCGGTGGAGGAGCATTGCCATTGGCGTCGTGAGCCTCGTGATTGTCGGCACCTGACTGCCCATTGTTGCTGTTCGCCCCACTGGTCCTGGTGTTCACCATCTGAAGGAGACGACCGACCAGAGAGAGAAAAGAAGGAAAACAGACAGACTTAGCACTAATCTTTATTATTTGAATTCAAATGCATTGTTCTGATCTTGACTAGAAACAAGGAAAAGCACCAAACATCCTTAATTGGTCAGTCATATCACACTTGATATCGACTGCCAGCTATCCCACACACAGCAACTACCAAGAAGACAAACTACTTTAAACGGTAAAACTAAGGAGGGCAACTAGAACGATCCACGAGACGAGGAGTCGAAACTGCTTCCTTCAGAAGATCCCCATTCTTCCGAACGGCTCCTGGAGTCCTCGGGCGTCACCTCAGACTTGGAATCTTCTGAGTCGGTTGCCGTAGCCCAACCGATCCTGCCTCTTCCCTCCGAGGAATCTTGAGTCTCTTCGGAGTCCATGTCTTCAGCCGAATTATCTGAGCTTGAGTCACTGGAGACGGAGATCCAACCATTACTGCCACCTCCGCCTGGATTTGCCGAAGCCGGAGCAAAGGTGAGGCGTAACTCGCAGCTAGAAGTACTGGAACCGGCGCCGGAACCGGAGCGGGTGGAGCGGAGAGGGCGGTGGAATCCGAGGTGCTAGCTGGATGCGGACGGGCGCGGTGGTGGTCTTCCGAGGCGTAGTGCGGAGCCCGACCCCAACCGGTGGCGGAGTCCCTTCAACTCAGCTACCTCCTTCTTCGGACGAACCACTTCGTCCTGCAGCCGCGCGATCCTCAGCATCTTCTTGTCGTTCAGCTCCTTGGTCGCCTTGTGTAGGTCAGAGTGCATCTGATCCAATCCTTTGAGCACAGTGCACATGTGACCGAAGGTAGTGTCATTCTCCTCTGCCGTAGACTTGAATATACTGACCTCGGAGGAACTACCTCGACGGGGATGGTAGCGGTAGGAGGAGGTGCGAAGGTCGCATCATGCAGCTCCCTCATCCCGGCCAACATCGGTAGGCGGCTTCTTGACAAGCGTGATCGACGTGCCTCCGGAAGCCGTGACCTCCATGTTGGGAAGACACGTTCCCACAAACCCGTGAACCTCCAACCGAACACGGTATGGTAACTCGCCACTGAGAGGCGCAACTGTTGTATACTCTGGTGCTTCAGGATATCCAACTGCAAGGGCCATACGCGCCAGCTCTGCCACGAAGCCTGTCATCCCTTTTCCGCAAGGCGTTCGGGGAACCCGCCATCTATAGAAACAAAGGAGTGGGAAAATCAAAACATGCTCAAAACCCACGACCACATCCCATTTTCGTAATTCCTAAACCCTAGACCGACTCCACTTTTCAAAACACCCCTTTTTCTTTCAAAACATATGCACATGAAAAGAATTAGAGGGCTCTTAAGGTTTCCAGTTGGCTTGTCCTACGATCACGGAAGGCTCGATACCAACTTGTCACGCCCGAAATTCACACTAGAATTTCGCAGCTAATTTGTGCATTACATCCTCGTCCAGAATCGCCGAGGTACACAAATCGACGTTATTGATAATACAGAATCCTCGTCTTAGAAACAATATAAAAGAGTTACATAAATGCAGTGGAAAAGAAAATAAAACCGACTTAAGCTAAACTTTGACACGAGCGAAGCGGAACACCAACTCCACAGCTAAACCTTGACGAGAACAAGCCTACACCTCCTCGGAGACCTCGCTCTCAACCTCGGCACCGAAGGGGGAAAAGAAGCAAGACTCGAGTACAACCACCGTACTCAACAAGTCACAGGAAAAAGGGTACATGATGCAAGATAAATAACAAGGAAAGGTCAAGGGGCTCAATTTGCATAAACAACATTTGCAAGTATATAATAATAATGTTTGAAGACAAGAAAAACAGTAGTAACATTTAAGCAAGTATTAAATAATCACCGTCCAACGCTCAAACCACGTTGCAACAGCCCATCCATCCACCCGCACTAGGCATAATCCAACATTTCATTCGAATAAAGTAAATGAGACTAATCAAGGTGAATCGGTCGATCGCCCGTAACCGTGGGCACGGCTATTCGAATAGTTTTTACTCGATCGAGGTGTACAACTGTACCCACAAGACACAATCCCACAACACATTACCGTGCGCCGGTGCACCACCACGGTGCCCCGGAAAGGAATTGTGACAGGACCCTTCACACAACCCCCTCGAATCAATCGTACCACACCAAGGTTTCGCCCCCATCCCCATCGGGCAATGGGCAGCCCCCTCTAGTGCCGCGGTGAATCCGGAAGCTGATCAACCCTTAAAACCGGGCCGACCCAACTCCATCACGCTCACCCTCTCGGGATACGTTAACTAGAGACAGCTATGCTACGGGCCCAGCCATTACCCATGCCGGCTTGTGGTATGCACGGCATTTCTCCGTGGTTTCCCGAGAACCGGTCCTTAATCGTCATGAGCACGGTAACCAAAGTCCAACCATGTGCTCACGACCCACCTTTCTTATAATTCAATATTATTAAAACCAAAGTCATATCTTAATATCGCCGAAAGATCCACTTTAGAAATAAACTTGATTAGAGTGACTCCCTTGAGTGAGCTAGTTGCGCTAAGCATGACTAAGCAACCTTAAACTAACATCTAGTCACATTGGATCCCAAGTTATCAATGGTATAAGGTAAACAATCCTATGGTTGAGTACAATAGGTATAATCATCCCATAAAATGACATTCTAAAACATATGCGTATTTGAAAGAAAAAGAGATATTTACATAAAATAGGTACAATATGGTCAATGTAAGGTATGACTTGCCTTGCTCTGGAGACTGAGGAACCTCGGCGACTACTTCGAAGAGAACGGGCTCGCCGGAAAACTCGGAATCTACACGACAAACAAAGCAGTCAACAAACACCCTAAAAAGTCTACTGAAACAACACTGAAAAGTATTTTTAATGGATTCTTGACATCTTTCTGGATTTAATGAAATTTGAATGGACTAAAACGGAGCTCGGATTCAAAAGATATGAATTTTAGAAGTTTAATTGCGATTTTTAATCTAAACGAAAAGATTAAATTATTTATTGCGCAATTAAGTCCCGATGACGTCACCCTTGCGCGGCATAGGTGGCGTCAGCCCTAGGGCTGACGTCGCCACGGCTGCAGCCGCGGGAGACGGGCGCGCGGCCGGATTGCCGCCACGTGGCGCAATCCGAGCGATCGGATTGGCGGCGACGCGCGCGATCTCGGGGCCGGATGGCGACGATCGGACGGCGCGAGATCCATCGCGATCGGACGGCGCAGATCCGTCCGATCCGCAAGATCGGACGGCACAGGGGCGGCGCTAGGGTTAGGGTTAGGGTTTGGACGCGGCGGCGGCGGCTCAAGCTCGCTCGCCGGCCATGGCGCGCGGCGGCCGGCCGGACTCGTCGGCACGGGAACAACGACGGCGGGCGGCGCGATGCACGGAAACGACGGCGGAGGGTGCCGCGGCTCGGGACAACGGCTCGGGGCAACGGCTCGGGGCAACGGCTCGGGAAACCGAAGGAAACGCGGCGGCGAACTCACCGGAGATGGGGAAGACGACGACGGCGGTGACGATTTTGGGGCTAGATTGAACGGGAAACAAAGGGAAACGCGGAGGCGCGCGAGGGGACTTTATAGGGCTGAAAGAGGCCGGATTGCGCACGGGTTGAGCGCGAATCCCTCGCCGTCGGTTTCGGACTCGGAGAGAGAGCGAGATACGGCGACCGCTTTGGCGGGCGGCGGCGGCTGCGCGCGCGGGAAGTGTGGGCACGGGTGCGGCGGCACCGGCGGAGCTCGGCGTGGGGCCACGCGGCGCGAGGCGCGCGGAAATGGCCCGGGTAAGAGACGGGCGGCGCGGCTATGGCGGCGGCGGCGGCCGGCCGGGCATGGGGAAGGCGGCTCCGACAGTGGGGCCCACTGTCGGTGGCCCGCGCAGTGGAGGCGCGCGACTTGCGCGGCGCGGCGGGACCGTGGGCTTCGGCCCACGTCCGGGGGCGGCGCGCGCGGCGGATCGGGCCGACGGCCCGCTACGCGACGGGCGGGAAAACCGTACGGACGTACGGAAAAGGAAGAAAAAAAAAGAAAAAGAAAAAGGGATTTAGGGACTTAATTAAATTCCTGATTTCTTATTTAATTGATTAAAAATACTTAGAGTGCTCTAAAAATTCCAGTAAAAATCCTGTTAGCGTATTTTGACATGAAGAATTCAAGAAAAATCCTACCATGTCATTTCCATTTGTTAATCGCATTTTAAAATTACGGGTTGACTCCAGGTTGAATTTCAGAAATTCCGATTATTTCCGGGCAAATTATTTTAAATGAATTAGGGAAAAACTCAGGATGTGATAGGAATCCACCCTCAAGGAGATGGTGAAGCACGGAGTGCTTCCTTCCAAGGAGATCGTGGGCTGCCCGGCGGCGGGTGAGGTGTTTCCCACCCCGAACACCGGTGAGCTCGTCGTCTTCACTTCTTTCTTTTACATTGGCTTCAGCCTCCCCACCTCCGAGTTCTTTAGGGGGCTTCTTGATTATTATGGTCTTCGTCTCTATCATTTGAACCCCAACTCTATGCTCCACATCGCTCTCTTCATTCATGTATGTGAAGCCTTCCTCGGCATTCTCCCCCACTTCTAGCTCTTCCGTCGCATGTTTTACCTTAAGCCGCATCCAAATAAGGACCAGCCCCGCGTCGTCGGTGGGGCAGGTTTCCAACTCCGCGGATCCCTACGCAAGGAGTATTTCTCTCTCCCTTTGAAATCCTCCAACAAGGGTTGGCATGCGGGTTGGTTCTATATTAGCAATCTTGAACCCAGCCTGCCAAACTTCGTTGGCCTTCCCCCTGTGCCCAAACATACCTGGAGCACTGTGCCAGTAGCCCAATACTGGGATGAAGCCAACAAGTTGCTAGCGAAGATTTTGGAGATGAAGCAAAAAGGTCTTCGCGGCGAGCAAATCACTCGGCACTTCATCAGGAGCCGACTGGCGCCGATGAAAGAATGATCGAAGCCAGCCTTCGATACGAGGGCGAGAGGGACCCCAATCGGGAAGACCGTGACTCCTCGGCTTCGAGATCCCGAAGATCCGGATGTACAAGGTCTTCTCGATCGGAATTGCGGTCGAACGTAGCCTCATGCCGCAGCCCTTCCCTTTAGTCTCGTATCGGCCTCCTCCTCCCAGGTAAGCCGACTTAACCTCTTCCATTGCCTTGTAATCTTGATGTCACACTTCTCAGTGTTATAAGAATCTATCTTGTAGGAAAATGCCTCCATCATTTCGAAGCCATAAAAAATCCCTCACGATGACGTGCCGACCCGACCTGTCAAGAAGCCAGCAGGCGGCGTGAAGATCCAGAGTGATCCAGCCGGGAAAAGGGCAGCTCCGAGTGAAGATATTAGCAAACGGGCGAGCAAGAGGAGGCTCATTATCGATGACTCGGACGATGACGTCCCGGCCCCTCCGCCGAGGCAACCCCTCCAAGGCCGTCACCAAAAGCGGCGCCGAAGATCCGTCGGTCATCCAGGTACGCCTTATAACTGAAGTTAAGCTCTTTGTTGAAAATTTATTTGTCTTCATTCCGACTGTGCTCGTCGTTCGTTTGGTAGGAGGCCCCAAGATATAGACCCTGCTGGAAAGAGTGAAGGGCCAACACCTGCTGCAGCATCCCAGGCATCCAAGCCCGCGGAACCAAAAACCCGGAGCCCTCTCCCGAGCGAGAGCGCTCCGAGTGGAAGGCCCTCGCCTCCCGCGAAAATATCCCAAGGAGGAGCCCCGACCGCGCCCGGGATGCCCCGACTAGAATCCAGTCGGCGGCGGAGAAACCCCCGGCTACGGCCCAGAAGGCCCCGACTGAAGACCAGTCAGTTGAAAGCCAGAAGGAAAAGACCAGTCGGCTGCTCCAGTTAAGGATTCGGCCACCGAAACCGGTAAGTCTTGAATTAACAATTCATCTTTAATCTCCAGTTTAACTCTCTCGTAGCTTCATCTGTTACTTCTGATCCATCCAGCCACAGTAGAAGAAATCCCCAGGTTGCAGTCTTCTGAAACCTGGGTTCCCCCGATCAAGATCGAGTGGCGAGATTCGGAAGGCCAGAGGCAGGGCATCATCTTAGATAAGCAAGCGGAAAGCGAGGAAAGGGATGCCCTTATCAACAACCTGAATGAGGCGACTCGGCTACTCAATGTAAGTCCTGATCTTTTTCCGTTGTAGCATCATTATTCCTTTTCAGTCGGCCAACTTCAGGTCTTGCGTGCAGAAAGAGTACTGCCGATAGATGGCCAAGTCCGACGCACTCGAGAAGTTGGTCCCGCATCTAAACTCCCTGGAGGACGTCTAGCAAAAGTTGAAGACCACTCGAGAAGAGGTCGCGTCGAGGGAGGCAGCCTTGTGGAGGGAAATAGCCGAACTTCGGGAAGAAAACCTCGACCTCCGGGGTTCAGTTGGAAGTAAACTTAACCCTCTCAGTCTCTTTATGGCTTCTGCGTTGATTTCGGTTGCTGATAACCTCTCTTGTTGTAGAGAATTCATCGGAGGTCCACTTACTTCAAACCCAGCTGGAAATAGTCAGCCTCAGTAAGGCCGAGCTGGAGGCCGAGTTTGAAGGTATGCTTCTTCAAAATAACATTCTTTGTACTGCTTTGTCTTCGAACGCTCTGTGTAATCATATGTCTTTGGCAGCTTACAAAGTCAAGACCCGAGCTCAATACGATGTTTTGCTTGAGAGGGTCAAACAAGCTGGAAAGGTCCGAGAGGATGTTGCTAACGTAGCAACGCCGATCCTGCTGTCCTTGTTCCATCAAGGAGTCGGGACCAGCTCACTGGACCCAGTTGAAATCTTTGACAAGCTTAGGCGAGCCCCTGACCAATATTTGGCCAACATCTCTGAGGCGGCTGTCATGGGAGCAGGCTTCACCCTTGCTCAGGCGAAGTCACTCTATCCTGGTTCCTTCTGTCGGCTTTCTCTTTGCGTTTCTTCTCCTCTTCGGCCAGCTTGCGCTCTTGCTCAATTCTGGCTCGTTCTTCTTCCGCAAGCCCGCGAGCCATGGCTGAGTCGATCTCAGCCACCTCAGCCATGAGGACGTCAAAGCACTTTGGCTCGTAGTCCTTGTCGCAGTCGGAGTTGTCGGCTTCGTCCCAGGGGATGCCATAAAGGTTGTCAAAGCCTGAAGAGCTGAGATATTCGTTGAGCTCTGAGGATGAGCATGAGCCGAATGGTTAGAGGATGACGGCGATCTCCCTTGAGCCAGGGTAGTTCGGATCTGGATCGTTCCAGTCCGAGTCGGAGCTTGAGGACGTGGATCTCTCCGAGTGGATCAATCTTGATTCGGAGTGGAGGAGCTTGCAGTAGATCTCAGCGGTGTTTGGTAATCCAAACGATACCGAGAGGTCTTCTTCGGAGTGGATTGGCTCTGGCGGGGCGATGAGAAGATCGCTGCAGATCTCGGTGGCGTTCGGTAGTCCGAACGGTGCCGAGTGAGTTCTTTCGTCGGAGTGGATGGACTGCATCTTGGACTCCAAGATTTCGTTGTAGATCTTGGCGTTGGTCGGGAGCCCGAACGGTGCCGAGTGGGTTTCTCCTCCTGACTGGTTCGAATCCGAGTAGTAGGAGGAGAACTTGTCGAAGTCGTTGGCGGCGAAGTCGCCGAATCCCGAAGAAGATCACATCGCGCTTGTCGGCGAGATTGTCGAAGAAGTCTTGACGCGCGGACCCCTACCTGGCGCGCCAACTGTTGAAACTCGGTTTCGGCAATAGAATTTTGGGGGTGCAGTCAAGATCGCCAAGCACTATGGGTTAGGTGGAAAACAAGGATTTAGACAGGTTCGGGCCCTCTCGTGAGGTAATACCCTACTCCTGTTTCGGGGATTCGATCCACGGAGTGTATATTGATCTCAAGATCTAAAGCTGAAAGCTAATAGCTCAAGAATCTGATGTCTGATCTAACTTCTGATATCCCTTAAGGGACGCCCCTTACCCCCTTATATAGTCTTGGGAGGCGGGCTTACAGATCGGAAACCCTATCTTGCTCTAAGTCGGTTTCCTCAATCTTACCAAACCGTGACTATAGGCCGTTGGCTTATCTCAATCGGCAATGAAACACCCAAGTCATATTTGGTTTACATATTTGGTAGGCGCAATCGATCCCTACCTATAGTCGGATAAACTTGCCATGTGGATACCCGATTGTCATAATCCCATACTATTTTGCCATTTTGTGATTCTTGGTCTGATTTTTTATAATTTTTTTCAGGTTTTACGAATTTATCCAGGTTTTAACAGCCTTTGCCCTTTCCTAAGTGGTTGCTGCTTCTATCTGCCAAAATGAGTTGAATGCTCCTGCTGCGCTTGGTAGGACGATTAATTCTATCGGATGCATTGCATGGACCATGATCAGTTTCATGTTGTTCTTGAAGTCCTCTTTAATTGGACCATGGTATAACAGAGCAATGGACAATAGTGGTAAATTCCATTTAGTGGTTCACAGCTATTCTGAAAAATTAATCTAATCTTGTTGTAATATCACATGTTGAAAAGGTTTTCAGTGAGAAGAAACCTAAAATTATCATTATGTTGCTACTTAGAAAAAGCCAATATTTTACGATCTCCGTTTCGGTTTATGATTAGTTAGTTAAACCCTGACATCAGTAGCCTGGAGAAATACATGAGGTGCTTCAGGGTACTTTTAAATTGCAGAATTGTCCATTTTGTTTTGTAGTTCATCATCTTCAGAATGTGATGGGCTAATGGCATTGTCAAAGCCTCAGTGGTAAGCAAGGACCAGTGATATTAACCTTGGGAATTAAGAAAATTAATGTATGCACCACTGGTCGCTCCAGAACAAGTATTAAGAGAATTAGTGTCTGCACCAGTGGTATATTTATTTATGTCATGCATGTTCCACTGTTGCCATAAAAAGAACCCGTATAATTAAAGCGGAAGAATAATCAAAATTGTTGTAGGCCATACATCTTCTATTTTTTCCTTTCTTCTCTCTGCAATTGTTCTGTTAATTATGAGATATGTGCTTCTTCACACCAGCCACCTTGTGCTAAATTGCAGCTCAGTGGTGGACTGGCAGCTCATGTTTAAGCATGAATGAAGTGTACACTGTCAAAATAACTACACTCTTTCAATATAAGAACCATGTGCACATAATATGGTGGTATTAATTTTTTACCGGCCAACACAGTTGTTGACGGTCGATAAATATCGATTTCCATCGTCACAAATTTCGGGAATAAAAGGGAATTAACTTTTCTTACACGCATATAGGTTTAGAATTAATAAAGTTTCACATGTTCTTGGAGATTATATGAATATAGGTACTTATACAAATAAACAGAGTGAAAACACGCTGGCATGGCGAAGAAACATAATTTTGACCAATTGACGCTTGCCACGTCAGCATCACATGGATTGGAGGGCCCACAAGTCATACGAAACCGAGTCAAAGTAGGGCCAAACACTATGAAACCGACTAACGGGCCCACCTATCATCCTCTGACCAAAGTCGGTGGCCAGAGGCGGTGGCCATGGTTGGTTCGGCCGAACCAGGCAAGGCGGTTCCAGCTTCCTCCTTCCACGTGGCGATCTCTCATCCATCCATAATGATGGTTGTAAATGTTTGGGAGTTGAAAACCGACTCTACAACCACCATTTGAAGGTTATAAAAGGGGAAAACTTCACTTTATTCAACACTCATCACAAGAAGTAGTTTCTATATTTCATACTTAGTCTCTAGGCCAGTAGAGTTAGGAGTTTGTTTAGAGCTTCTACTCGGTTTCGAGTCGTCTTCAGATAGTAGGGTATATCTTTTGTATCTTACTTCCTCTGTACGACTTTGCTTAATATAATGTATTTATCTTCTTGTATACTTGAGTATGGTTCATATTCTACTTGCTTAGATATATGTTTCATCTATAGTTTACATGATAATTACAACATGGTTAGACGAGTAACTCTATTGTCACGATCACGGTCCAATGTGCATTTAGAATGTAGGTGTGCCCTTTCCTTAGTCATTGACGTCATGGGAGATAATGGTAATCCTCCACATTCGGTATGGCGTAGGGCAGACGGTAAGAAATCGTCTTTGGTGGCAAGCGGGGGCCATTAGAGACAGTACCCTCGTAGTCCTAGGAACATAGAATTGACGGACAATACGAAAACGGTAATTCTCGAAAACAGAGACAGTAAAAACTACAGAAACAATATCGGAAATGGTTTGGTAATTTACCGACCGTTTGGTTCAGCTATGGTATTATTTCGATAATTATCATTTATATATCATTGTAAATTACTGCTTTATAAACATCCCTACACCAAGTTATCTCCAATGGCCCATTCCATTAGCCCAACTATCCCATGCCCAGTGTCCCAATAAGCCACAATGACCCTAAATATGTTTCCAGTTCAGCAGTGCCCCGCTCCGTAGTTCCTATTATTGTGCTTAATGGACTTACACTTATATGCCATTATAACTATCGTTAAATACTTGAACATACTATCTTTTATCAAATTATCATGCATGTTGTATGTATTTGTGTTGAATGGAGTGAGGATGAATTTATGCTACGCAATCGTGCTAGATTGCAATCTAAATGTGGGATGTTACCGTTCGCTGTTTCTGACATGAATTATTGTCATGTTTCCGATCAAATAGTTCTATTTCCAATTTACCGATATTTTCAATATTGTTTCCATTTCCATCTTACTGTTTTTGATTCTGTTTCCAAAAAATAATATTGTTATAGAAATGGTTTAGGGTGTTTCCCGATAATTTCCGGCTGTTTTCATCCCTAGTTGCAGTAATGCCATCTACTGTTTTGGTGAGTAAAACAATACGATGCTACATTAGAAGTGCCACAATGGTAAGTAAAAAAAATGATGCTACATTAGAAGTGTCCCTGCTTGATAGTTGCAATTTGATATGAAGTCGTATGTAGAATGCAGAGTCTCATCTTGACCATACTAATTTCCTAACTTTGTTTTTTTTATCGGGATCAGGGAACTATGGAAGCTTCTATCCTCCACACCAGCACCATATGCCCCATCTCCAGTTCGCTTTGCATTCACCGGCAGGCAGTCCATGGCTTAGTCCTATGCAGTTCCAAACTCCAATATCATGATACCGAGGACCACCTGCTGATGCTCCACCACCCTTAAGTCAAAGTTTGCATTTGGTGGATTGCTCACCTGATACTTTTGCTGACCCTGTTGTAGAGAAATTGAAAGACGTGTTTTGGGTCTATCTTAATAAAAAGGAGTCCGCAGGATTTCTGTTTTTTAAGAAACATTGTGACGTGGGGTTGAGTCCGGAACTCAGGATCGATCGATGGAGTTTTGCTGTTGTCACGCTCCCGATTTTTTTATTAAAAATCATTAAATAATCTAATTTCTACAAATTAAATAAAATTAAAAGCAAAATTAATCAAGTGAAGTTAATAAGGAAATAAAATTTTTTTAAAAAATCATGGCTGGAAGTAGTTTGAAATATTCTTCATGCATATTCTCTAAATTTTTTGTGAAATTTTAAAGCTCCGAAATAAATTTAATAAAACAAAGAACATTTCAGTAATTATTTAAATAAATAAATTATCTGGTTATATTTTTATTAAATACTGTCCATCTTTTTTAATATTTTTTTTGAAATTATTGAGCAATGAAAGTACTTATAAAATTTCAAAAATCATTTATGTGATTAATTTAAATTGAAAAAAATTAAAAAATCCTCTCTGTTCCTGGGCCGAAAGCGGCCCAAATCCCTCAAGTTTGTTTTTCCTCCCCGCACGTGCCCCCTGTTCTCTCTCCTCCCCGTGGGCGGCGTGAAGCCCGCAGCCCATCGCTTCCTCGCGCCCGCGTCGATGTCCGCTTTTCCTCTCCCTCTACCCGAGCCGAGGATAGATGAGGGCCCACTGTCATCCTCTCCTCTGAGGTAGCCGCGCGCTCTGTCCGGCATTGGTGAGAAATCCGACCATCTCTCGGTCGTTGCTATCCCTCCCGTGCCACTATAAAACCCTTCCCGAGCTCCTCCGCTCCTTTTCCCGGTTCCGCCGCTCTCCCCCGAGCAGCCAAGCTCCCTTCCCCCATTTTCCCTCTCTCCACCGATCACCACCGAGCGTTGGCTGCATTCCACCGCTGCACCGGTCGCCGCCGCCGTGCGCCGAGCCCACCGCCGCCCTTGCCGCATCCCGTTGAGCCTCAGCCACCCCTCTGCTTCCACCGTTCGTCGCCGGAACCCGCTGCCCGCGCTTGTCCCCAGTGCCGGCCGTCTTCCCTTGCCGCCGTGCGCTCGCATCGTGTCACATACCACAATTTTTGAATGTGTGGTAAGATTGATAAATGATGTAAATGAGAGCTAAAATTTTCCTAGAAAAATATTTTGTATGGTTGTTTGTGCATATAGGAAAAGAAAATTTTGTGCATGGGCACATTAGAAGCATAACCATCTTAAATCTTAACTAAAGGGTTTAAGAAAATGTTTAAAACCACCCAAGAGATTGAGAAGAACATTGAGAAATCAATTGAATAAAATTAGAGACACATTGTGAAGTTGAAATTATTTGTTAACCTAAAAATCTAGACCTAAGTACTCTCAAAAAATTTTAAGTGTTGAAGCTGTCAACAGAGCTCTGGAACGAACTTTGAGTTAATGCCAAAATTCAACCAGTGATATCAAATTTGGCCGTATTATAGCACAAGTCGTGCTTTACAACTTTGCCATTGGGCACAGCCCCAAATTCAGCCTGAAAATATATTTAAATGGAGCCCAAAGTAGTAAAGTCACCACAGAAACCTAGACTTAGAAAATTTCCAGCCTTTCTTCCTTCTCTCTCTTTACCTTCACCGACATGTGGGCCATATCACACGATGGGGCCTAAGCGCCAGTCTCACAACGTTCTCTATCCAGTCCCACACGTCAGGACGCACACGCCATGCCCAGGAACACGCGTCGGCCACATGGCATGATGGAGCACGCGTCGGCCACCACGGCACCAAGCCCTCCTCCTCTCCTACCCGCCAGCGATGCCATATAAGCCGACAAGCTGACCCACTCTCTCTTCTTTTCACCCCTGTCCTGTTCCACGGAAGAAACTAGGCAGCCACCCTCGAGATCGCCGGGAACATGATCGCGAAGCTTGCGACCGCCAAGAGAAACCCCGCCACCGTCGATAACCGGTGAGCACCATCCCGACTTGATGCGCGTTCCCTGGTCTATGTTCAACACCCTCTCTAATACCGCCGAAAACAACCCTTGTGGTGCAGCTGACTGCCGGGAACATGACTTTGCCAAACTCGAACACCGACGTGCTCTGAGCCGACCGTCGAATCGCCCTCGCTCGTCGACAGCCCTCCACGGTGAGCCATTGTATAAGCCCTTTCACCAGCGTGTTCACCGGTATCTAACAATGGTTAATCCCGAAGGAATCGACGCGAGGTGAATTGTAGAAGAAATCCCCTTCTTCTTCCCCAACTACGGCCGCCGACGCCATTTCTCTCTTCCACCTTCTCCGGTGAGTTTCGACACGATTCCTTCTGTTGAGAGCATCCTTGTGCATAGCTAAAACAATGCCAATGCCCCCTGTGATCAGCCGAAGACCGAGGAACCTCGACGACGTTCACCCGAGGAAGCAGTGCCGCCGCTCCCGACCTCACCTGTGTCTAACCATCGCTCGGTAAGCTTCCTAGTGACCCCTAGAAGCATTATATTATACATGCACAACTAGATCGAAACTCAAAACCAACATGCGCCGGCTACCCGAACCCTAACGCTGCTCGCAACGTCGTCGGCAAAGATTCCGGTGACCACATTGCAAAAGAAAACCATCGTTAGCTTTGCCTTAGTATTCCCTAGCTTTTTCCTTTTGGTCGCAACCCGAGATCGGCCGCCGTTCACCACCGGCGCCGGCGACAACTCCAAATAAGGTGAACTCAAATCCTATAAAACCAGCAAAAGATGAAATTCATTTTAAAATTATAAAACTAGGTACCTTCTGTAGCAAACAAAACGGTTAGGAATTAAATAAGGAAAAATAACCCTTTGTTGTACACCTCAACTTCAAAAAAAATGTTAGAACCCCACTGTTGTGCCTTGCTAAATAAAAATACTTAACATACCAGCAACAAAGTAGATTAGCTCTGAATAATTTTAAGATGCACATAGTTATAAACTTGACATATAACCAACTTTATAAAAATTTACCCCTTTGAAAAAACTAATAAAATAAGGACCTAACACAGAATTCAACCTAAATCTAAGCATATTGAATTCATGTATTGCATTCATTTTAGATCATGATAATTCTAATGGATGTTTGTAATCTAAAATGTTGCATATATATGTATATAGACGAACCGCCGACGTTTTCCGACAAACCTTTATATCTAGCTGAGCTAGAGGAAGGAGAACCAGGCAAGTCCTCACCTCCCCCTTTGAACACATTGAACCTATACTTTGGAGGTTATTTTGAAAATGATTGCGAAAAATGCATGTTGATTTTACGTTACAACACTAAAATTTTGTAATACATATTAGATCAACTCCTTAACTTGCATTTTCACTTAAACTCCACAAAACATCTTAGTCATCATTCCTAGCCCTAGAACCTACTCTGTTCTACTATAATGAGTTTGATGCTTGAAATTGAAAAATAAATGAGAATGCTTCACCTTGCTTCTAGTATATTTCACTTCACATATGGGTAAAGTATATGAAAAACTAAGTTGACTTGTGATCTGAATTTTATGATGAATAAATGTGATGTTTGCCAAATAAAGAGTTGGAAAAATGTGCATTTGAGGTCTGGGCCTCATGTGGTGCGCATATGGTGATTAGTTGTGTACCGATAGGGGGAGAGTGTGCCTAGACTGATTGTAAGGACTTCACTCAATGTTTGTTCATATCGAATACAGTACAACCACATGTGCTAGTATGGAATAGCCCAAGCTTAGTAAAATCTTTAAGGTTTAGCCTTACATTTTGGTAGGCCGGAGAGTTTGAGTTCGTATAACTCAGAGGAACTTCCTATTTACCCCGTCGTGGTAGTTTAGGTGACTCAGTCTGTCCAATACAACGATATTGTGCCACGTGGGTGGGTACCTGTCGTGTCCGCCACCACGGCGTCAAGTTTGAAGCGGGGCCACACCACTTGACGGTTCTATGTCACGTTCCAGTGTGACTAGGATGGATGGAACACGTATCGTGCTGGTGTAAGGCGCATGAATTTTGGAAGGGCTTTGTTGTGTGTAATAAATCGGATACTTACGTATCGCATGACATGCTATGCATGATTATTATTTCATATCATGTGGGTATAGTGTATGTACTCTGCAGAGTTAAAACTAATCGATTAGCCATGCTAACGGTTAAGAGCGGCGTGTAAATATGTCATGAGTATAGACTTGTGGTTTTAAATTCCCTAAATTCGAATTTATAAATGTTCAAAAGTAATGAAAACTTGTGCTTTATTCCCTTGCTGCCGTGGAGGGCAAAGAGGTGCTATGTTATAGGTGCTATCATCTAAATAAATGCCCGAATTACTAAGTATATGCTTGCTGAATTCTTCCTTATAAAAAGTCTGAGATTTGCAAACGGTCTTGCTAAAGAAAATTTGCTTTACGCTGAAAGAACCTGTTGTAAGCCTCACTTTGATGTTGCCATGCATGTAGCGTGTAGGCTTGACTGTTGTTTGCCAGTACAAACCATTGTACTGACACTTGTTCTCTATATATATATTTTGTTGTATGCATAGACTTGACTGCAGGTGATATTCTTCCGGAGGAGGAGGATTACGTCGGGGATATTTCTTTCTTCCAGGATGGTTCTTACTAGGGTTTACCCTAGTCGGTTGCATGAAAGATCCCACAGGTAGAAGATGCTTCCGTGAACTCATATATATATTTGGCCGGACGGCCGTATGTATCTAAAGTACTATGATGTATGAAGTATCTAGTACTTAGAACTTAGAACATATAAACATGTTAGAGTTATCACTTGCTTGGATGAAAGTGTTTAATGTGTTCCTTTCACTAAAGACATATTAAACATGAGTATGAGTTAAAGATAACTGAGGCAATGTAGATCTTTAGCCATTTGGTGTCAAGTCTACTGAATGTGTAACACATCTGGTCGCCACCTTCGTGTGGTTTGACAGGCACATCTCAGGCTGAAGTTGACTGGCAGGCTAAAGGCCCAACAAGGTCTCACTTATTTTTCTCTCGAAGCGTCGAATGTCTTATTATGTCTGTTGAAAGAATTGAGATAATCCATTCATCCTACATATATAATAAGAGGTTCAGAGGGCGCCTGACAACAGTGGTATCAGAGCCTAGACCGTCTATAGGAACCCTTCTAAGAACTGGACCTTAGGATGGCTTCAAAAGGAAGTATTTGGAGGGCAATGTCCTCACTATTTTTCTGGATTTAATGAAATTTGAATGGACTAAAACGGAGAGGATTAAAAAGATATGATTTTAGAAATTTATTTGTGATTTTAAACTAAACAGAAAAGACTAATTAATTGATTGTGCAATTAAGTCCCCTGCTGATGCAAGCATGTGCACGTGCGGCGAGTAGGGCTGATGTCAGTACAACGTCATGCTGATGCAAGCGCCGCGCGTGACCTAGAGCTGACGTCATCACTGACATCAGCGGCTGACGTCGGCTAGAGCTGACGTCAGCGCCTAGGGCTGAAGCAAGTGCGGCCGGGGCTCGGTCTACCGTAGACCGAGTCCATGGATGTAGCGGCGGTGGTGCGTGAGCTCGGTTCGTCGGCCATGTCCGCACGGTGGCTGGCCGGCTCACTAGCGACACGGAAAGATTGTGGCGGGCGGCTGCGCGAAGCACAATGGCTCGGTAGGGCGCGGACGGCGCGGGAAGCGGCGACGACGCGGTGGACGGAGAGGAAGAATGGAAAAAGGGTCTCACTGGCGACAAGGACGAAGATAGCACCGCACGGTGACGGGTGATGGCAGATGGCGGTTTATGGGCTAAACTCGATCGGGAAAAACAAAAAGAAGAGCAGACGATCACAGACTCTTGTATAGGGGAAAAGGAGACCAGATCGAGCACGGTATGGCCAGAAAAAGCTCGCTCTTGATTTGGATACGGAGAGAGAGAGAGAGAGAAAGTCTGGCGACGGTGATTAGGGTTCGGTTTGGGCGGTGCGGGACGCGTTTCGACGGTGCGTGATGCGGGGTAGAGGGTTTGGGCCTAACGTCGGCTCGGGATGGCGCGGGGAGGTGCGGAGCTGGCGCTACGGGCAACGTGTATGGCGCGGCAACGGCGGCCCAGTCAGGTGAGGAGATGACAGGCCCGAGATGTGGGCCCCACCTGTTGGTTGCATGGGGACGCGGGGAGGTGAAGCGGACTTGCGCGTGGCGGCTTAGCTCGTGGGCCACGGCCCCACAGCTGGGAGAGAGGAGGCGGCGCGCGCGGCAGCGGCTTGGGCCGAAAGGAAGTGGGCCAGTGGCCCAAGGGGAAATGGGCGAGAACCGCACAGACGAATACGAAAAATAGGAAAATATTTAGGAAAATGATTAAGGGACTTAATTTAATTGCAGATTATTCATTTAATTGATTAAAAATATTTCTATTGCTCTGAAAATTCCACTAAAAATCCAGTTAATGTATTTTGACACGTAGAATTTAAGAAAATCCTACGATGCTATTTCCATTTATTAAATGTATTTTAAAATTAATTGTTTGCTCTAAAATAATTCCAAAAATTCCTAATTGTTTTAGGGTGAATTAATTAAATGATTTAGAGGGCAAAACTCGGGGTGTAACATTGTAACATCCCAAAATTATGTACTTTGAAGAATATGTAAAATTATAAAGAAAATTTTTGTGACTATTATTATTATGTGTTCCGTGACTAAAACATTTAAAATCCTTAATATTTATTTATTTTCCTTTTTATTTTCAAATTAGAAAATTAAGTCTTATTAAAGGTTCATTTTTATTTTTGGAAAACCATAAGTTAGTTTTCTAAATAAAAGAAATCCCTCAAAACTAAATTTAAATTAATTATAAAATTTAATTTCAATATTTAAAACTATTTAAGATTTTCTTTATTTTCCTTTTTCCTTTTTTTCCAATTTTTCTTATTTTTTTCTTTTTCTTCCTTTTTCTTTTTCTTTCCCTTCTTTCTTTTTATTCTTTCCTCTTCCTTCCTTCCTTCCTTCCTCCCTGGTTGCACTTTGAACCGCTTGCCCGCAGTTTGAGACCATTGCATCACTGCACCATTGCGCCACCGAAGATTCAAGCAACCGACTTCAATTGCCGCCATAACTTGCATATATATCCTAGTATCCTTAGCGCGTCGTCACCGCCCCAATCCCACGAAGAACCGACATCGGACAAACCACCATACCCGCCGTATTAGGACACCACGAGCGAGCCATGCTTCCCTCCTCACTCCGGTCCACCACTCCTCCAGCCTTCGCCTCCCTCGGTTCTCCGTGATCATACTCTGCGATGATCTACTTGCTTGAGCGTGCTTGGCCAAGCCTCTATCCATGGGGTCCGCCGCGGATCTTGCCGGCAAAATGGACTTTGACAAGGGCCTGGCTTTTCAAGAGGAAGTTCGTCGTCGTTTCAGGTCACTCGTACACCATCCTTCTGATTCTGCTTCGGGTTCGTTCTTTTTGTTGGTCACTTTCCGTCGCCATCTTTTTCGTCTCTCCAAGGAATCTGTGGCTCTCGCTCTGCAAGCGTGTTTGGGTGGCAAAGCTGATAACTTTCACGTTCGTTTCTTGAGCAACAACCATATTCACTTCTCGGTTTTCTCTAAGCAAGTGGGTTTTCTTGTTTATAAGATTCATCGGGTTATCATGGCTAGCTTTGATTGTTATTTTCACCTCTGGAGCAATGGCTTGCCCAACTGGGAAAAAGAGAAGCGTCTTTGGGAAGTTGAACAGGAAAAAGAATGGATCAAAGTGGTCTCCAAGAAGTCCAGAAAGCTTATCTCTAAAAATCCTAAAAAAGTTTCTTTTGCCAAGCAGTTTATCAGTTCTCCGAGGAAATCATATGGACCTAAGCCTTTCATTTACTTTGGCTCCCTCAAAGTTAACTTGGAAGCTTCTTCATGCTTGTTCCCTGGTAAACTCGTTTTTGGGAAAGGTTCTTCTACTATTAACTCAAGAATGGGCCTTCATTGTGGTTCTCCTGTTCGTCGGTCTTGTTTGAAACGGTCGGCTGATATCACTCATAGTACTGCATTAATTGGCAACAGTATGGGCCGAGCAGAGAAGATTTCGATATTTCGCCGCACATTCCCCAACTCTTGTTCCCCTAGTTTCAAAAACTTGCAATACCGCCTCATGCCTGGTCACATCGGCTTTAATTGCTCGGGTAGAACTCGGTGCAACCGGTGCAAATTCTTTGGACATACTATAGCACGTTTCGTGCTTAACGTGGCGATCAAAATCTCATTCTGCACGGAGTAGCAACTCTACGGTTGGTGGGGTCACTCAATCTATCCCCCATCTGACATGGCGCCCCAAGGCCATATCCAGGATACCATCGAACGCCCACCTCCGTCTCCACGCCCTCGATCGGCAACCTCCAGGTTCATCTCTTCAACTGCTCCAAACCTCTCCGCCGGCTCCTTCTTCCAGCTTGCCTCTTCCTAACAACAAGAACCGTTCCCCTTCCATCTCCACCGCCATGGCTAACTTCCCGGTGAACCCTAATCCTTTTCTCGTTGGTGGTCTCCAGGTGGATCCAGGGTGGGAGCGACCTGCAAGAACTAGGGTTGCTCTTGGAGGCGAACTGCCGCGGGGTCATGAGGAGTTCGCCATTGTATCCTTAGAGCCAATGCCAGAAGATCATGAGCTCCTTCGTCGAGCCCTCACCAACGTCTGTGACTTCCTGGAAGAAGACCAGCATGTGCACATCATGGAAGCTCACCTCTCTCCTCTAGTCTTGGGGCTGATCAAGCTTAGAATGGTGGTACAGCGGGAACGCCTGGTTCGTAACTCCCCCTTCCACCCGGGTCATGATCATGTCATCCGGGTGGTTTGGCATGAGGAAGGAATCAATCTGCGATCTTGCAGTTACACCAGGCTTTGCTGGATTATGCTTCTTGCCTTCCCTTTGGACTATCAGAACGACTCCTTCCTGCAGGCAGCGGTGGCACCATTTGGGTTGCTTCTAGAGTGGTACCGGGATGGCAACCGATCAAGAATCCTGGCGAGGATGCTGATTCTGAGCACTGACAGGGTCCCAGGAGCATTGTGCTTTGTGCGGGCTCCATCTTCGACGGAATTGGCAGATCCTAGATGGTCCCTGTGTTCATTCTCAATGGACAATTCCCAGACCAGTTCCCAGCAGATGAGGACCCAGTCCCCCACGGGGGTCAGCCACATCTCCCCCCGATTCAAGCTCTTCCCGAGCTCGTGCCGCCGATCCCTGATTGGCAGAATGAACAACAAGGAGGGGGGGACCACCTGGGTGTGATTGGGGGTGACCCCCACTAGGAGGCGACGCAACAAGAGTAGCCCCAATGGCATCAGCAACAGTTCGAGCAACCACTCCCTCCTGGTGTTATTGATCAGCAAGCTCAGCAGGGCTTGGAGGCAGAGGGGCAGATGTTAATGACTGGCCTGCTTGGGATCCCTAGATACCAGAACACCCTCAATTCCCCCAGCACTACAGGGACATTGATCACTCGTCCTCCTCTGTGCGCTACCAACGTGCGCAACGCCCTGACATCCCCCTTGCTGATCCAGTCAAGGCTCTAAATGGGGAAGGGGACCAGGACAGTTCCTCCTCCAATGAGGCATCCTCCCCATCTTTGAATGAGGAAAGGGCCAACTTTTTCGCTGTCAGGGCGCGGTGCGCGGACCTGGCTATATATGGCAGAAGAGACATTCCAAAGACGCGCTTCGAGGTCGGGGAGTCCTCCAGCAAACCGACTCGTCTGGATGTCAGCTCCCTCAATTCGAGGCCAATCACGCCAGTCCAGCCATCCACGTCATCGCAGGGGATTGAAATTGTACCCTGGTACCCAGAGGGATGCCATTGCTCTCTGGCTCTGGCCAGTGGTGGACAGGTGTAACACCCTGAAAATCAAAGAAATTAAAATCGAAAATTAAAAATTGGAACTTACAAAAACCTTTTGGATTCATTGCTTCTTATCGTGTTTATCATTCTTATTTGCCAGCTCAGTTGCATAAGAGTTCTTTTTGAATTGCTTTGATGTGAAGTTGGATAAAAGCCCTAAGCTTTGAAATCCCAGCTGGGAGAAATAATTAAAAATATATATTTGGAAGAGGGTAAATATATAATTTTGTGGATAAAGATTCTTTGAAAATAATATATTTTGGTTTAAACCCTAATTGGTGGAGGAAAAATAATAAATATTTGGATCTCGATGATAAAAGTATTTTTGAAAAGGAAATATGAATTTAGAAACTTATTTTAATCAAAGACCCTAATTTATTGAATTTAAAAGAAGAAATAAAATAAATATGAAAAATATATTTTGAATAATAAAATGTGGGGAAAAGTTTGAAAATATAATTTCAAAATTATTTTGGGAATATTATAATTTATTTTGAATTTTTAGGGTGAAACAAAATAGGAAGGGGAAAATTAGGAAGTTAAATCGGGTAAAAAGAAAAGGTACACTGTTCATTTGTCGGAGGTGTCCGACCAAGTCGCCGCTCGCCACGTCGTCCATGTCACCCCGTCCTGCGCACAGCGCCCGCCACATCGCCCGCCATGCCGCCCGTACACGCACGCGCGCACGCGCTCGCCGAAGTCGCTGCTCGCCACGTCGCCCGCGTCACCCCGTATGCCGCACAGAAGCGTCCGTACGCCCTCGCTCACGCTCACCACGCCCGTGCACAGTGTCACCGTACCACGTCGCGCGTCAGCCATGTTCGCCGTGACATGCGCACACACGCACAGTGCGTCAGCCGCCCGCCGCGTGGCCGCCCGACATTCGCCGATGCCCGGCTGCTCTCCCGTCGTTCCCGTACACTCTCGCCGAGTATAAAAGGGTGGGCAAGCTTCCCTTTCTTCCCCACACCTTGCCGCCACCATTCTTTCCTTTCTTCCTCCTCGCCATCACCGAAAAACCGCCGAAGCCGCGCGGGTTTTGCCGAACCGTGTCGTCGCCGTGATCGCCGCCTTCTGCCGTTCACCGGAGCTCGCCGCCGCTTGCCGCCGGTTGGTGAGTGCATTGCCTTTCCATTTTTGGCCGAAGTGTGTGTCGTCGCCGTCGCCACCGGCCGGGAACGCCGCGGTCGAGCTCCCGGCCAGGGGTAGACGGGAGGGGGGTATATAGGAGAGAGAATGCAATAGTGCCAGTGTAGGAGAGAAAAGAAGAAAAAGAAGGAAAAGAAAAGAAAAAATAGAAAAAATGGGGGAAAAATTTTAGAAAAATTTGGAAATATTTTTGGGAATATTTTGGGGAATATTTATGCCAAAAATATATAGTTTTCTTAGGTATTTTTCCTCGGGGTAAAATGAATTTCTATATACGATTTTCGGAAACTTGCGTTTACGTAAAACATTCTCGAAGATTTACTATTATTTTTCTTTTCTTCAAACTATACTTGACCTTTTTTAACTCATTCAAAAATGTGTCAACGAATCTCTTAAACAACATTCGTAAGATTCTCGCTTCATCACTTTATCGGTTCTTTTTACGAAAAACCCTATATAACCGTATCTCGACATTACAGTCGGTTTTGCTCTAAAGTCCTCCGTAACTCGAGCAAAATCATAGGGAGATATTTTGGAGTATTTTTTTTGGTTTTTCTTCATTCCTTATTCGTTCTTATCGAATTTTAATTGGATTCAATCTTTTATTTCGCATGTATGGATAGCATCCGAAGAGGCAGCTACTGACTACGTCGAAGACCCCACTCCACAAGCGTGCGAGCAAGGCAAGTCATCACATCCTTTGAACATATTGGTCCTATTTGCGAACTTGTGTTGATTCTAAAATTAAAATGTGCATGCTCTACATAAATGAATACCTATTCTTGTTATGCATGCTTTGATGGTGATTACCTTTAGTTTTATTCTTTGTAACCCTCGACATGATGTAACCGAAGGAAATCTTCGGTAAAATGCTTAGCCATGCTATTATTAGATTCATGCATACTCATGCTTTTGCAAATAGCTACATGTTTGGGCAACAACCTTTGGGAAAGGTAGTTGGGATACGGCATGTGGAGACATGAGCACCACATTGCCATGAGAATGATCAAATGTGTTTTGATGAAAACTAAAAATACCAAACAAATGTTTTAGACTGGAGCGGCTGGATGATTTGGGTGGATTTCAGAAAAGGCAAGTGCCGACCCTGGTCAATAAGGACCTAGCCATGAGATAGCCGGGAAACGAGCCAGTACAACCGTACTTCTCAAATGGGTATAGACCTAGCGGAGTAAATAGCTGAGCGGAGGTGGTAGCCTTGCATAATGGTTCCTATGTATGAGATGAGATTGGGAATGGATGATTGAAAATCGAAATTAATTATAACTTGATGAATGAAGTCTTCCCCTACCGCGGGAGCACCAGAACTCCTCACACTGCTAGAAAAGGATGGCTAGAATTCAAGAGGATTTAAGTTCATGGAGCGGGTACTGCCAAAGTGAGGTTATCGAAATGCTTTGCCGTGACACGCCTCATGTGTTGGGACGTAGGCTCATTTGTTGGGCAGTCGCGGAGTACGGGTAAAGTGTACATCCACTATAGTGTGAATTAACCAAACTATTCGAATAGCCGTGCTCGCGGTTATGGAGCATCGTGACAAGACTTTCGCTTGGCTAGACTCTAAATTTTAAAATGATGGGATGGGTTTGCATGGTGATTTTTATTCACTGGTGGATCAACTTCTCGAAAGGCGAGAAGGGGTAGATTCCCAGAAAACCATGACGAACCGGAGGCGGGAAGCCATCCTTGGAATCACAATGGATGGTAGACAGAACCGTCGCTGACTTAATGAACTATGGAACTAAAACTTGACTTGGCTAGATGCTAGGTTTGTGAAAAGATTTATAAAATTGGCTTTGTGCAAATAAACCACGGCATCTCCTTGAGAATCCCCTATCATGTGCACCTTTCCGTGTTGGCTTGCTGAGTACGGTTGGTACTCACCCTTGCTATACGCACAAACCTTCAGATGGTGGAAATGAAGACTTGGAGGATCCATATGCCTGCTACCAGGAGAGCGAAGAAGTCGATGGCGCCTGCTAGGTCTTAGTCTCCGGTCATTGCCTGTGGCAATCGATAGGCCGCTTCCTTCATTCCGCTGCCTTACCTAAATTCTACTTTTGGTTGTATCTGGACCATGAGGTCCTATATGTTGGATATTGCCTTCGGGCCTATATTGTAATACTTTTGGTGTAAGACTATTCGTGCATATGCACCTGATAATTTAGTACTGTATTTCGTGGGTACCAAACTACTCGATCCAGGAAAATGGTACTATGAACACGAAAGATTCCCGTCTCAACAACGGGGGTCTACAGAGCTGGTATCAGAGCAGTGCGACTATAGGAAAAGACCAACTGGCACCCTACCCCTGACTAGCTGGCTAAAGGGAAATATCCCTACGTAGGATCATTTCGCAAACCCAAACTATTTTTTTTACAAGACAAACATAATTTTTTCCTATACCCTTACCCCTATTTCTTTTCGTTCAATTTGTTTTGATATTATCCCTCTCTAACCCTAAGTTACCATCGAAATCAGATGCCGGACCATGTCGGAGTTTGGGAGATCAAAGTTCCACGGGAAGAAGGATTCGTGTCGCAACTCCAGTTATTGCTATGGTGCCTAAGGTACCAAGATGCACCCACCTACCGGATTAGGAGACATGGCACCGAAGAATACCCGGTATGGGAAGCTGCAGTTTCAGTTGAGGCCTGCATGGGGAGCGAGACACCCTATTGTTTCCACACTCGTTACCACCGAGATCTGGTAGAAGCAGCTCTTCAGGACGCAGTCCGCGAAGCATTCCTCCACTTCAACGTCATTCACTGTGCTGAGCTCACCGTGACTGAGTTTGTACACCACCCCTACCGAGAGGAACGCAACCAGTCGCCGCACCGTGGAGGCCACCCCCGCTGCTATAATCCCATGGTCACCCGTCCGTCTCTGGCCGGCGTAAACGGATGACTCGCTATGAAGAGGCATTGCTCGAAATCGACGACCAGCAGCGACGCCTCAATGATCAGGTCGAGGAACACCGAAACTGCGGGGATCAGATCAACTTGCCACAGACCCAGCTGCAGGCTAACGGTGCCCAGTACGAGCAACTCTCTGACCGTTATGTGGCCCGTGGAGAAGCCTTGGTTGAGTTGGAAGAACAGCTCAGGAAGAGCAAGCAACAGGTCAGCCAGCGGGAAGAGTAACTTCGCTCCAACCCTGTCCCTGCTGCTGGTACTTCCACCGAAGCTGCAGCAACACCCCCTGCCCCGTGCCCGACCACTACCACCTCATGACTCCAGCATGCCTGAACACTTTTCAAGCCATGATGGAGCAGGCCTTCATGTTGAGCACAGAGTCAGGACCATACCTAATAGACCCCACTGCTGCTACCTCAATGGAACCCACCTCAAACTCCATGGCTGTACCATCCGAGCCTGGTTCGGGAGAGGAGAACCCCATCCAGATCGACACTTTTTCGAGTCCGAGACAGAACCTATGGAGATCAAGTGGGAGTTCAGTGTTACTGATCCATCAGAGGAGGATGCTCCTACTCGTCTCATGACTCACACCGGAGGTCCCATCACCCTCAGGGACTGCCCAGAAGTGTACCAGACCACCAAGCAGGAAGATCAGACATGACTCTGAGGCCACTACCTCTGAGCCATGGGAACTTCGATTTGCTTCGGCTAAGGATCACCCCCTTCTTGCACCCGGTTCCTGCGGTTGGCTGGACGACTAGATGAGAGGTCTGCACCAGCTTTAACCTTGCTTTGGATGGTTTTGACAGCAAGGATCACACCCTCCCCCTTAGTAGCTGATGGCAGTAGTGCGATGTTAGCTTTTGCATTGTGTCGTGTGGGACTGCGTATGTGCAGTCTGTTGTATCTCCCATTGATGTATTAGCTATGGACCTATGCAATGTTTTATGGTATGTTATGAATGAGTTTATTCCACCATGCTTGCTCTGTCCAAAGATCACTTAAAAACAACTTAAAGAGAAAATCACTTAGAAACCCTGACCTTAGTGGGTCCAATCTCTTACCTCATCTACCTTCTTCAGATGGCGCACCGTCGCAGAGCCTCAACATCGAACGAGAACCCACCAGAGCCTAATCCCTCCACCCTAGCAGAGGTCATGGCTTTGCAAACCCAGTTGCTTCAAGCCATCGCCAACAACCAAGGGAATCACGGAGGATCGAGCTTGGGAGAGTTTATGCGAGCCAAGCCGCCTACATTTTCCATGGCCGACGAGCCAATGGATGCTGAAGATTGGCTGAGAGTAATAGAGAAGAAGTTGACCCTCGTCCGGGTACGAGAAGCTGACAGAGTCATCTTTGCCACCAATCAGCTGGAAGGTCCCGCAAGTGACTGGTGGGACACCTACAAAGAGACACGGGCAGGAGACGTCGGAGAACCAACCTGGGAGGAGTTCGCGGCCACCTTCCGTGAAAATTTTGTACCTGCCGCAGTCATGAGAATGAAGAAGAACGAATTTTGAACGTTGCGCCAAGGCAACACCACGGTACAAGAAGACCTAAACAAGTTCGCACAGCTTGCTCGATATGCCACCAGTGACCTGGCAGACGAAGAAGAGAAAATAGATAAATTTATCGAAGGATTGAATGATGAGCTAAGAGGACCAATGATCGGTCAAGACCACATCAGCTTCCAAAGCCTTATCAACAAGGTTGTGCGATTGGAGCATGACCAGAAGATGGTGGAGAACAACCGCAAGAGGAGGCTTGCTATGACCCGCCCACTTCAGGGAGTGTCTCAGCGTCCCAAGGGAGCCACCCCATCTGGATGGAAACCAACCGTCGTGGCAACCAGTCGTCCTACTGCACCCGACAATGTCAGCAGGCCGACTGTGCCCCAGTTCCGTACTCCGACACCAACTCTAGCCGCTCCTGGAAGAAGAAATGTGAACTGCTTCAACTGTGGAGAGTTTGGGCACTACTACAACAGCTGCCCCAAGCCACGCAGCACCCCTATGCGTACCGGCGCAAATACAACGGCTGTACGAGGGACTACTGCCCCTGCTGCTGGACGCGGTTTGTTTAGGACGCCGCAACCCAATGAGACTGCTATCGAGTTCCGTCGCGGACAAGTGAACCATGTGTGTGCCGAGGAAGCACAGGAAGATCAGAGCGTGTTGATGGGTATGTTCTGTATCAACTCTACCCCAGTTAAAGTCTTATTTGATTCCGGAGCATCGCATTCGTTCATATCATCACGAATAAGCAAACAACACCACCTACACCAGGTAGAACTTAAGAAACCCATGTTAGTACACTCACCTAGGGGAAACATAACCGTACCCCATGCTTGCATCAATGTGCCCATTCGGATTAGAGACGTGGTATTTCTTTCAAACCTTATGGTATTACCACCACAAACTCTTGATATCATACTTGGAATGGATTGGTTGACTAAGAACAATGGAGTCATAGACTGTGGCCGAAGGGAAGTCACAGTATCCACCCCATGGGGATCACCAATGAACATAACCATGGACCAAAACCCGATGCTATGTGAGCAAGCTGCGGGAGTATTTACCATGCTACCTTTGAGTGGGATGCCAGTAATGCAAGATTACTCGGACGTATTTCTTGAGGAATTGCCTGGAATGCCCCCTGATCATGACATAGAATTTATCATCGACCTAATGTCTGGTACTGCCCCTCGTATCCAAGAGACCCTACCGAATGCCGGCTAATAAACAGAAGAACTCAAGAAGCAAATCAGAGAACTACAGGAAAAAGGATTTGTACGCCCTAGTTCTTCTCGCTGGGGAGCCCCGGTGCTCTTCATCAAGAAGAAGGATGGAAGCATGAGGATGTGTGTAGATTACCGATCGTTGAATGAAGTGACCATCAAAAACAAGTACCCATTACCTCGAATCGATGACTTATTTGATCAACTCAAGGGTGCCCAAGTATTCTCGAAGGTTGATCTTCGGTTAGGATACCATCAGTTGAAGATTAGAGCTGGGGATATTCCCAAAATAACATTCTCTACGCGTTATGGCTTGTATGAGTTCGCAGTAATGTCTTTTGGATTGACCAATGCCCCGGCGTATTTCATGAATCTGATGAACAAAGTATTCATGGAATATCTGGATAAATTCGTGGTGGTGTTTATCGACGATATTCTTATCTATTCCAAAGACGATGAGGAACATGCAGAACACCGACGACTAGTACAGGAGAAGCTACGAGAGCATCAGTTGTATGCGAAGTTTAGTAAATGTGAGTTCTACTTAAGGAAGTCGCTTTTCTTGGCCATGTAGTCTCAGCCGGAGGAGTAGCGGTAGACCCTGCCAAGGTCGAAGCTGTTGCAGAATCTAAGGCACCCAAGTCAGTAACAGAGGTTCGGAGTTTCTTGGGATTGGCCGGATATTATTGGCGATTCATCGAAGGGTTTTCCACGATAGCCCGACCCATGACTCAACTTCTGAAGAAAGAGAAGAAATTCGCCTGGAACGAGAAGTGTCAGGAAGCCTTTGACCAACTAAAAGAAAAGTTAACCACCGCCCCAATCTTAATCGTACCTGATAACCGTAAGGACTTTGTGATATACTGTGATGCGTCTCGACAAGGACTGGGATGCGTATTGATGCAAGATGGAAAGGTCGTGGCGTATGCCTCGAGACAGCTGCAACCCCACGAGGAAAACTACCCCACACATGACTTGGAACTAGCAGCAGTTGTTCATGCGTTAAAAATCTGGAGACACTATCTGATCGGGAATCACTGTGATGTATACACTGATCACAAGAGCCTGAAGTACTTCTTTACTCAGTCCGATCTCAACTTACGTCAGAGACGGTGGTTGGAATTGATCAAGGACTACGATCTAGGAATCCATTACCACCCCGGCAAGGCAAATGTAGTGGCCGATGCGTTAAGCCGCAAAGCCCAATGCAACCATATGAGACTGGAAGGCATGGCCAGTGAGCTCCAAGAAGAGATGGCTCGACTTAACTTACACCTGATTCCTCACAGAGAAGTGAACTCACTAGAAATCCAACCTCTTCTGAGGACTCAAATAGAAGAAGCTCAAAAGGATAATGGAGAAACACAAACGATCAAAGAGCGCATGGCCGCTGGGCACGTGAAGGAATTCTCGGTTGATGACAATGGAACCCTGTGGTATAAGAAAAGGATCTACGTGCCTGAGCAAGGTGGTTTGAGAGGGTTAATCCTAAAAGAAGCACACGAATCAGCATATTCGCTACATCCTAGCAGCACGAAGATCTACCAGGATCTGAAGGAGGAATACTGGTGGCCCAATATGAAGAGGGTCGTAGCCGAATACGTGGCCATATGCGATGTATGCCAAAGGGTAAAAACCGAGCATCAACGACCGGCAGGCTTGTTGCAGCCACTCAAGATTCTCGAGTGGAAATGGGATGAGATAGGCATGGACTTCATCGTTGGACTACCCAAAACTGCAGCGGGATATGATTCCATTTGGGTAATAGTAGATCGGCTGACCAAGACCGCCAGATTTATCCCCGTTAAGACTAACTAGAATAGTGCCAAGCTGGCGGAACTATACATGAGTAGGATCGTGTGTCTTCACGGTGTGCCAAAAAGAAATAGATCGGATCGCGGTACTCAATTCACGTCCCATTTTCGGAGCAAAGTTCATGAGGCACTCGGAAGTCACCTTGCCTTCAGTACCGCTTACCACCCACAGACCGACGGGCAGACCAAAAGGACAAATCAAGTTCTTGAGGATATGCTGAGAGCTTATGCATTGGATTTTACCAAGGATTGGGAAAAATGCTTACCGTATGCTGAATTATCCTACAACAACAGCTACCAAGCAAGTCTGAAGATGTCGCCAAATGAAGCCCTATTTGGTCGACGATGCCGAACCCCATTGATGTGGTCAAAAACTGGTGAACGAGCCGTGTTTGGACCTGACATAATCAAAGAGGCCGAGGAAAAGGTCCACCTGATCCGGGACCGATTAAAGGCGGCACAATCTCAACAGAAGAGCTACGCGGATACCCGTCGAAGGGACTTAGAGTTCAATGTAGGCGACTATGCGTACCTAAAGGTCTCACCAATACGAAGGACCCAGAGGTTCAAGGTAAAAGGGAAACTTGTGCCAAGATACGTGGGCCCTTTCCTGATAAGCGCCAGAAGAGGCGAAGTGGCCTACCAGCTAGAGTTACCAGAGAACATCTCCAATGTCCACCCAGTATTCCATGTCTCGCAATTGAAGAAGTGCCTGCGAGTGCCGGAAGAGCAAGCTCCTTTGGAAACCATCCATATCGACAGTGATCTCACATAACCAAAACATCCAATAAAAATATTGGACGAGGCAGAAAAGAGGACACAAACCAAGTCATGGCGCATGTACAAAGTGCAATGGAGCAATCACACCGAAGAAGAGGCCACCTGGGAGAGCGAGGATTTTCTAAAGACTGAATACCCACACCTACTCAACAACCGGTAAGAAATCTCGAGGACGAGATTTATTGTTAGGGGGTAGGTTTGTAACACCCTGAAAATCGAAGAAATTAAAATCGGAAATTAAAAATCGGAAGTTACAAAAACCTTTTGGGTTCATTGCTTCTTATCGTGTTTATCGTTCTTATTTGCCAGCTTAGTTGCATAAGAGTTCTTTCTGAATTGCTTTGATGTGAAGTTGGATAAAAACCCTAAGCTTTGAAATCCCAGCTGGGAGAAATAATTCAAAATATATATTTGGAAGAGGGTAAATATATAATTTTGTGGATTTACAAAAGATTCTTTGAAAAGAATATATTTTGGTTTAAACCCTAATTGGTGGAGGAAAAATAATAAATATTTGGATTAGGATGATAAAAATATTTTTGAAAAGGAAATACGAATTTAGAAACTTATTTTAATCAAAGACCCTAATTTATTGAATTTAAAAGAAGAAATAAAATAAATATGAATAATATATTTTGAATAATAAAAAGTGGGGAAAAAGTTTGAAAATATAATTTCAAAATTATTTTGGGAATATTAGAATTTATTTTGAAACTTTAGGGTGAAAGAAAATAGGAATGGGAAAATTAGGAAGTTAAATCGCCTAAAAAGAAAAGGTACACTGTTCATTTGTCGCCAGGTGTTCAACCGAAGTCGCCGCTCGCCACGTCGTCCGCGTCACCCCGTCCTGCGCACAGCGCCCACCACGTCGCCCGCCATGCCGCCCGTACACGCACGCGCGCACGCGCTCGCCGAATTCGCCGCTCGCCACGTCGCCCGCGTCACCCCATCCCGCGCACAGCGCCCGACACGTCGCCCTCCATGCCGCCCGTACGCACGCGCGCACGTGCTCGCCGAAGTCGCCGCTCGCCACGTCGCCCGCGTCACCCAGTACGCTGCACAGCAGCGTCCGTACGCCCTCGCTCACGCTCGCCACGCCCGTGCACAGCGTCGCCGTACCACGTCACGCGTCAGCCACGTTCGCCGCGACGTGCGCGCGCACGTGCAGCGCGTCGGCCACCCGCCGCGTGGCCGCCCGACATTCGCCGATGCCCGGCCGCCGTCCCACCGTTCCCGCGCGCTCTCGCCGAGTATAAAAGGGTGGGCAAGCTTCCCTTTCTTCCCCACACCTTGCCGTCACCATTCTTTCCTTTCTTCCTCCTCGTCATCACCGGAAAACCGCCGAAGCCACGCCAGGTTTTGCCGAACCGTGTCGCCGCCGTGTTCGCTGCCTTCCGCCGTTCACCGGAGCTCACCGCCGCTTGCCGCCGGTTGGTGAGTGCATTGCCTTTCCATTTTTGGCCGAAGTCCGTGTCGTCGCCGTCGCCACCGGCCGGGAACGCCGCGCCATTGCCACTGGTCGGCCGAGCGCCCGGCCAGGGGTAGACGGGAGGGGGTTATAGAGGAGAGAGAATGCAACAGTGTGAGTGTAGGAGAGAAAAGAAGAAAAAGAAGGAAAAGAAAAGAGAAAAATAGAAAAAAATGGGGGAAAAATTTTAGAAGAAATTGGAAATATTTTGGGGAATATTTATGCCAAAAATATATAGTTTTCTCGTATTTTTCCTCGTGGTAAAATGAATTTCTATATACGATTTTTGAAAACTTTGCGTTTATGTAAAACTTTCTCGAAGATTTACTATTAATTTTTCTTTTCTTCAAACTATACTTGACCTTTTTGAACTCATTAAAAATGTGTCAACGAATCTCTCAAACAACATTCGTAAGATTCTTGCTTCATCACTTTATCGGTTCTTTTTACGAAAAACCATAGATAACCGTATCTCGACATTACAGTCAGTTTTGCTCTAAAGTCCTCCATAATTCGGGCAATATCATACGGAGATATTTTGGAGTATTTTTTTGGTTTTTCCTTATTCCTTATTCGTTCTTATTGAATTTTAATTGGATTCAATCTTTTATTTCGCACGTATGGATAGCATCCGAAGAGGCAACTACTGACTACGTCGAAGACCCCACTCAACAAGCGTGCGAGCAAGGAAAGTCATCACATCCTTTGAACATATTGGTCCTATTTGCGAACTTGTGTTGATTCTAAAATTAAAATGTGCATGCTCTACATAAATGAATACCTATTTTTGTTATGCCATGCCTTGATGTTGATTACCTTTAGTTTTATTCTTTGTAACACTCGACATGATGTAACCGAAGGAAATCTTCGGTAAAATACTTAGCCATGCTATTATTAGATTCATGCATACTCATGATTTTGCAAATAGCTACATGCTTGGGCAACAACCTTTGGGAAAGGTAGTTGGGATACGGCATGTGGAGACATGAGCACCACATTGCTTTTGCAAATAGCTATATGCTTGCGCAACTACCTTTGGGAAAGGTAGTTACGATACGGCATGTGGAGACATGAGCGCCACATTGCCATGAGAATGATCAAATGAGTTTTGATGAGAACTGAAAATACCAAACAAATGTTTTAGACTGGGGCGGCTGGATGATTTGGGTGGATTCTGGAAAAGGCAAGTGCCGACCCTGGTCAATTAAGGACCGAGCCATGAGATAGTCGGGAAACGAGCCAGTACAACCATACTTCTCAAATGGGTATAGACCTAGCGGAGTAAATAGCCGAGCGGAGGCGGTACCCTTGCATAGTGGTTCCTATGTATGAGATGAGATTGGGAATGGATGATTGAAAATCGAAATTAATTATAACTTGATGAATCAAGTCTTCTCCTACCCCGGGAGCGCCGGAACTCCTCACACTGCTAGAAAAGGACGGCTAGAGTGCAAGAGGATTTAAGTTCATGGAGCGGGTACTGCCAAAGTGAGGTTATCGAAATGCTTTGCCGTGACACGCCTCATGTGTTGGGACGTAGGCTCATTTGTTGGGCAGTCGCGGAGTACGGGTAAAGTGTACATCCACTGCAGTGTGAATTAACAAATCTATTCGAATAGCCGTGCTCGCGGATATAGAGCAACGTGACAAGACTTTCGCTTGGCTAGACTCTAAATTTTAAAATGATGGGATGGGTTTGCATGATGATTTTTATTCACTGGTAGATCAACTTCTCGAAAGGCGAGAAGGGGTGGACTCCCCAGAAAAACCATGACGATCCGGAGGCGGGAAGCCATCCTTGGAACCACGGCATCTCCTTGAGAATCCCCTATCATGTGCACCTTTCCTTGTTGGCTTGCTGAGTATGGTTGGTACTCACCCTTGCTATACGCACAAACCTTCAGATGGTGGAAATGAAGACTTGGAGGATCCATATGCCTGCTACCAGGAGGACGAAGAAGTCGATGGCGCCTGCTAGGTCTAAGTCTCCGGTCGTTGCCTATGGCAATCGACAGGCCGCTGCCTTCATTCCGCTGCCTTACCTAAATTCTACTTTTGGTTGTATCTGGACCATGAGGTCCTATATGTTGGATATTGCCTTCGGGCCTATATTGTAATACTTTTGGTGTAAGACTATTCGTGCATATGCAGGGAAATGGTACTATGAACACGAAAGATTCCCGTTCAAAAAACGGAGGTCCACACGGACGAAGAAGAGAAGATGCATAAATTTATCGAAGGACTGAACGACGAGCTGAGAGGACCGATGATCGGTCAAGACCACGCTAGCTTCCAAAGCCTCATCAAAAAGGTCGTGAGGCTTGAGCATGAAGTTTTAGTCAAGTTTTAGCGACGGTTCTGTCTACCATCCATTGTGATTCCAAGGATGGCTTCCCGCCTCCGGATCGTCATGGTTTTTCTTGGGAGTCCACCCCTTCTCGCCTTTCGAGAAGTTGATCCACCAGTGAATAAAGAATCATCATGCAAACCCATCCCATCATTTTAAAATTTAGAGTCTAGCCAAGCGATAGTCTTGTCACGTTGCTCTATATCCGCGAGCATGGCTATTCGAATAGATTGGTTAATTCACACTGCAGTGGATGTACACTTTACCCGTACTCCGCAGCTGCCCATTGAATGAGCCTACATCCCTTTATATGGGACGGTCACGGCAAAGCCTTTCGATAACCTTACTATGGCAGTACCTGCTCCACGAACGTAAATCCTCTTGCACTCTAGCCGTCCTTTTCTAGCAGTGTGAGGAGTTCTGGCGCTCCCGGGGTAAGGGAAAACTTTATTCTTCAAGTTATAATTAGTTTCGATTTTCAATCATCCATTCCCAATCTCATCTCATACATAGGAACCACTATGCAGGGGTACCGCCTCCACTCGGCTATTTACTCCGCTAGGTCTATACCAATTTGAGAAGTACGGTTGTACTGGCTCGTTTCCCGGCTATCTCATGGCTCGGTCCTTAATTGACCAGGGTCGGCACTTGCCTTTTCCAGAATCCACCCAAATCATCCAGCCGCCCCAGTCTAAAACATTTGTTTGGTATTTTCAGTTTTCATCAAAACTCATTTGATCATTCTCATAGCAATGTGGCGCTCATGTCTCCACATGCCGTATCCCAACTACCTTTCCCAATGGTAGTTGCCCAAGCACATAGCTATTTGCAAAAGCACGAGTATGCATGAATCTAATAATGGCATGGCTGAGCATTTTACCGAAGATTTCCTTCGGTTACATCATGTCGAGGGTTACAAAGAATATAACTAAAGGTAATCAACATCAAGGCATGGCATAACAAGAATAGATATTCTTTTATGTAGAGCGTGCACATTTTAGTTTTAGAATCAACACAAGTTCGCAAATAGGACCAATATTTTCAAAGGGAGTGATGACTTTCCTTGCTCATGACCTTGTTGGCTTGAGTCTTCGACGTTCTCAACGGTTCCGTCGGACTCCATCAATTGAATTCGATTAGAATTCAAATAAAATCCAATGAAAGCCAAATAAATTGCAAAAGCGGCTTCTAGCACTAGGTTATGATTTTACTTACGTTTAGGTTCAAGTTTTGGCAAAATCCGAGTTAAAATTAATGAGATACCATAATTTGAAGTTTCGTGTCTACCGACTTAGTTAATCATAAGGTGATGTTACTTCGAGTTAGTTTATTATAACTTAGAAAATAGATATCGGTCGACAATTTAGAAAAAAATAAAAAAATATTATACCGACAAAGGAAATGGTTAATTCAAATTTTATTTTCAATTTAACGAGCCGACAAATCCTAGTGTTGCAATTAATCCGAATCCCAAGATATTTTATTCTAAAGTGTTTCACTATGCTAAATGATTTAGAATTTAAATTCCAAAAACTTTATATGACAAGGTTCTAGGTTAAACTAGATTATATTCAAATTCCTAAATGATTCATTCTAACAAAAGGTTGTATTTAATAATTTAAGAATTGAACTCAAAATAAATTCATATGATAAAATTGGGATCTAATAGCAACTAAGTCACAATTAAATTCCTAATTTATAAATATTGCTAAAATACACTTTTATTCTAGGAGAGGAAATAGATTTTCACTATAAATCTTTTTTTTCAAAAATCTTTCCTATTTATTATTTTTTTCTTTATTTTTCTTTTCTTTTCTTTTCTCCTTTTTCTCTTTTTTTTCTTTCTTTTCTTTTCTTTTCCTCCTTTTGCTCAGCTCTGTTTCTTCCCTTCTCTCGCTAGTGCCGCCGGCTGGGAAGACAAGCTCGCCGGCGGCGAGGGAGGCGAGCTCGGGAAGGAAGTGGGTTTTCAACATCTCGGGACCACGGGGTCCCATTACACCACTCGGCCGGGACCGGGGATCGGCAGAGATGGCTGGCGACGGCGAGGTGGTTCGGGCGGCGGCGATGCTCGTCGGCGGCACAGTCCGACGATGGCACGGCCAATGTGGCGGGCCTGGGAGCATCTACGGAGCCTAGCGGTGCTACTGGTGGTTATGGCTTGGCCGGAAAAGCTATGGAGCGTGCTAGCACCGTGCGGGGTAGCGGGGGTCCGAACGGACGCCCACGGCGGGGCTCGGCGGCGGCGGGCTCCGGTGGTGGATTGGCACGGGTTGGTTAGGGAAAAGTTGGAGAGGGTTGTAGAGATCGTGTTCTCACCTTCGGGGTGCGTGGAATCAGCTGGCGGCAACGAATTCTGGATCGGCGGCCTCGGCGGCTCGACGGCGATCTCTACGGGCGACTTCAGTGTTTAGAAAAATTGAAGCAATGTGGTGGCTAATTTTTGGGGAAAACAAGGGGAATAGCACGAGTTAATGATGGAGAAGATTTGGTGTGTAGCAAGCTTGGTCTGGGGAGGCCTCTATATAGCCGGTCGATGGGGAAAAAAGACGACGCGACGGCGCGTGGCGACAGGACGCGGACGCGGCGCGGCGACGGCGACGGCGACGCGAGGCGAGCGCGCGGCGCGGCCGGAGGGTGCGGGGCGTGAGGGCGATGGCGTGTCGTGTGGCGCATGTGACGGCGACAGCTCGCGGCGACGCGACGTTGGCGTGGCGCGGCGCGGGGCTCGGAATGGATCAAACAATGGGCGCTTTGATGAATAGTGCATTTTTTATTTTTCCTATTTTTCTTTTTCTTTTCTTTTTTTCAACAATTCCTTTTGTATTTCACTTATAAACTAAATAGGACTTTGGCCCAATTGTAATTCAATTAGATTTTATGTTCTTGCCCACTTTATTATATACATATATATTATTTTAATTATATATTTATTATTTTTATTATTTATACTTTTTCTTCTTATTTATAAGTTAGTAAATTTTTGTATTTATACCCCAAAAACTTTAATATCCTCTCGTTCAAAAATAAATTTCTATTAAATCTTAACTTTTCCCCGAATCTTTATTTGTAAATTTTATTCCTAGTATTTATAGTTTCCTTTCCTTTAGTATTTTAAAACCCTATCGACCTTCGATTTCCAAATTAAATATTCATTTATTTAACTCGGCATCGAAGATTTGTAAATAAGAGGCAAATAAATTCGACAAGAAGCAAATAGTCAAAAGATTTTTGTAAGCTCTGATTTTTATATTTTGATTTTTAAAACCTCGGATTTTTAGGGTGTTACAGTCTGCCAGGTCACTTATGGCGTAACGGGCAAGCTGCGTGAACTTGTTGAGGTATTCTTGCACCGAGTTGTTGCCTTGGCGCAACCGACGGAACTCATTCTTCTTCATCCTCATGACCGCGGCGGGTACAAAATTTTCACGGAAGGCGGCCGTGAATTCCTCCCAGGTTGTTTCTCCGGCATCTTCAGCCCGAGTCTCTTTGTAGGTGTCCCACCAGTCACTTGCGGGACCTTCCAGCTAGTTGGTGCCGAAGATGACTCTGTCAGCTTCCCATACTCGGATGAGAGTCAACTTATTCTTACCCTCAACCAATTTTCAGCATCCATCGGTTCATCTGCCGTGGAGAATGTTGGCGTCTTGGCTTGCATAAACTCGCCTAAGCTTGATCCTCTGCGTTGTCCTTGGTTGTTGGCAATGGCTTAAAGCAGTTGGGTTTGTAAAGTCATGACTTCCGCTAGGGTGGAGGGGTTAGGCTCCGGCGGGTTCTCAGTAGCTGCTGAGGCTCTGCGATGGTGTGCCATCTGAGGAATATAGACGAGGTAAGAGATTGGATCGACTAGGGTGGAGATCAATTTTTTTTCACTTCAAGATATTTTTAAGTGATCTTTTGCACACAACAAGCATGGTGGAATAAACTCGTTTAAGATATAGCATATAACTTCTCATTTGTTCATATATGTTACATCATAGGAGGGGTACATCGGACTGCCATGCAGAGTCCCACACAACACAATACGACAACAACAAACATTGGTCTAGGGTTGTCTTAGCTAAGGGGAAGAGGTATGGTGATTGCTGTCTTAACTCCATCCAAAGCAAGACCAGAGTTGATGCAGACTTCTTGTCTAGTTGTTTCGGCTGTCGCCCGATCTGGGGTTGCCATCTATGGCTGTTGCATTGGCACCGGTAAGAGGAGGGATGCTGCGTGGCTTGGGGCAGTGGTTCGCAAAGTTTCCAAACTCCCCACATTTGAAGCAAGTCACATTCTTCCTTAGACGTCGGGAATCTCCTCAGTATCCTTAGGGGTACACACTGTGCTTGTAATGATCATCTTGCCAGTACCACCTATATCCCATTTTGGTGACTTCCTCTTCTTGGGGTTAGATGGTGGCAAACTGAAACCTTGGCCGGTTGTTTGATTGGATCCCTTATCCGTTCTTCCACACTGTATCTCTCCCTTGATCGAGGTCCTGGTGTACTTGTCCCATGTACTGTCCTTTACTCCATGTCCTTGTTCCATGAAACCGTAGCGGGGGTCAAGTGTTTCCTTCCATCCCAATGGCGGGTTTGGTGTTACCGCTCTCTGTGGGCTTGATAGTATACTTGCGGGAGTCATCAGGGTTTGCGATGGAACGTACCGGTGTTGCTCTGGGCACTGACCAAGAATTTGCATTGGTTGCTATTGAAAGTGTTGTTGCATTTATTGCATCATCATGACTATTAACTATGTCTGGTTAGCCACTATCTGGGCTAAGGTCGGGTTCACAGGGAAAGGAGGTGGAGTGTCCACATGGTCGCTCTGGGTTAATCCATGAGACTGCTAGGATCTTGATTTACTAACCTTGGCTTTTCCCATCTATTGTCAGAGAGAAAGAGAAAAGTAAAGGTTAAGCTATGGATGGGGCTTTATTCTGTGTACTCTCATTGTTTTAGTGGGTTAAACAATCTCCCAAGTTCCAACATGGTCATAGTCTGACATCTATGTTTGAAGATAGCTTAGGGTTAGAGAAAAGTAGTGGTAAAATCAAATGTTCATAGAGAATTGGGGGTCAAGGGTGTAAGGAAAAACATATTTGTTTTGTAAAAACAGTCTGTATTTTCAAAATAATCCTATGTAGGGATATTTCCCTTTAACCAGCTATAAAAGGGTGGGGCGCCAGTTGGCCTTATCCTACAGTCGCACTGCTTTGATACTAGCTCTGTAGACCCCCGTTTTTGAGGACGGGAATCATTCGTGTTCATAGTACCATTTCCTGGATCGAGTAGTTTGGTACCCACGAATACAGTACTGAATTATCAGGTGCAAAGTGCACGAATAGTCTTACACCAAAAGTATTACAATAATAGGCCCGAAGGCAATATCCAATACATATAGGACCTACCGGTCCGAATACAACCAAAAACGAAATTATATAAGATAGTAGACGGAAGGCAGCGGCATGTCGATCGCCTACAGGCAACGACTGGGGACTGAGACCTATTGCGCTCCATTGTCTTCATTCATCCTTGTAGTATGCGTACGGGTCCTCTAGGTCTTCCATGCATACATCTCTAGGTTTGTGCGTATAGTACGGATGAGTACCCAACGTACTCAGCAAGCAACACGGAATGATGCACATGATAGGGTCATTCAAAGAGTGGCTATGGTTCATTTGCACAAAAGCCAATTTTCGCAAATCATTTCACAAACCTAACATCTAGCCAGTCAAGTTTTAGTTTTAGAGTATATTAAGTCGGCGACGGTTTTGTCTACCATCCATCGTGATTCCAAGGATGGCTTCCCATCTCCGGATCGTCATGGTTTTCTGGGGAGTCTACCTCTTCTCGCAGGTCGAGAAGTTGAGTCCACCAGCACACAAAAATCATTATGCATACCAACCCATCATTTTAAAACTTACGAGTCTAGCCACGGGAGAAACTTGTCACGTCGCTCATTAACCACAAGCATGGCTATTCGAATAGATTGATTTACTCACACTGCAGTGGATGTACACTTTACCCATACTCCGCAACTGCTCATTGAATGAGCTTTCATCCCTTCATATGGAATGGTCATGGCAAAGCTTTTCGATAACCTCACTTTGGCAGTACCCGCTCCATGAACTTAAGTCCTCATGCACTCTAGCCCTCGTTTCCTAGCAGTGAGAGGAGTTCTGGCGTTCCCGGGGTAAGGGGGAAAACTCACTTAATCTTTCAATCATCATTAAGTTTAGTTTATTATTCACATAAAGGCCTTTTGTCTTATCACAATCACGGGCACTCTACCATTGGTAGGCCTAGGACACTCTACCTATTGGTAGGTCCTTAACTTAACACCTACACCTGAACCACTATGCAGGGATAGTGCCTCCGCTCGGCTACCTACTTCGCTAGGTCTATACCCATTCGAGAAGTACGGTTGTACTGGCTCGTTCTAAGTTGTAAGTCCTATGGCTCGGCCCTTAATTGACCAGGGACGGTACTAGCCTTTGCCGGAATCCACCCAAATCCATCCATCCGCCCTAGTCTAAAACATTGGTTTTTCATTTTTGGTTTTCATAAAAACTCATTTCATCATGTTCTAGGCAATGTAGCGCTCATGTCTCCACATGCCATATTCCAACTACCTTACCTAAGGTAGCTGCCCAAGCATATAGCTCTTTGTAAAAGTATGAGTATGCAAGATTCTAGTATAAGCATGGCTAAGCATTTTTCCGAAGATATCCTCTGGTTATATCACATCGAGGTTTACAAAGATTATATCTAAAGGTAAGCAATATCAAGGCATGGTATATCTAGCATAGGTATTTTTTGTATACCATGCATGTTTGAAGTTTAAATCAACATCATTTCACAAAATATGATCAATATGTTCAAAGGGGAGTGTTGACTTGCCTTGCTCGTGACCTTGTTGGCTTGAGTCATCGATGTTCTCAATGGTTCCCTTGGACTCTATCGTACGTGCGAGAAATACAATTTGAATTCGATTAGAATTTAAATAAAATCCAATAAGATCCGATAAATGCCAAATAAATTGCAAGAGCGGCTCCTAACACTCGGCTACGATTTTACGTAGATTTAGGTTCGAGTTTTGATAAAATACGGGTTAGAATGAACAAGTTACAACGATTTGAAGTTTTGCGTTGAATCAATTTAATTAATCATGATGTGGCATTATTTCAAGTTAATATTTTCAAAGTTTGAAAAAAATATTATGGGTGATGACTCAAAATATAAAAATAAAATGGTTAACTTCTAATTTTTATCCAAATTTTATTTGGTCGATAAGCCCTATGGTTAAACATAATTGAATCCAAAAATAACTAATACCGTAAAGCTTAGACGCTATGATAAGTAATTTAGAATTTTAGGTTTAGAAAAATAATATCTGATGACAAGCTATGTTGAAAGGCAATTCCTAGATAATAAACTATGCGACGGTTAAATATTTCCAAATTCATATTTTAATAGTCGGTCCCTAATTATTTTTGAAATCCGATTTTGTTTCCGAGAAAATATATATTTTCCCAGAGATTTTCCCAAAATATGTTCCAAAAACTTTTTCCTAAATTTTCCTAATTTTTCTATAAATTTGTCCCATTTTTTCTCTGCCTTTTTCTTTTCTTTTCTCTCTTTTTTCCTTTCCTCTATTCTTTTTTTCACCCCCTTCTTCCTGTTCACTCTCTTCTTCCACAGCTTCCTCCTTATCCTCCCCTTCCTCTGTTTCTCCTATCCCCTTTCTCTACCCGGCTCCTCTCTCCCTTGTCCCTCTCCTCTCTCGGCCGGCGCAGCACACGGGGACAGCGGCGGTGACACAGGGACAAGGGAAGGGGCTTACTCGATGTGGCGGTGGCGGCGCAACCGAGCGGCGATGACGGCGGCCGACGAAAAATGTGCGGTGACGGCGCGGGGCGGTTTGGGAGATGGATAGAGTGGATACGGAGGAGGAATGGGACGGCGAGGTGGTGGTGAAGCTCGGGCTCCTTGCCCTTTTTATAGAGGCGGCTGGAGAGGGAAAAGAAGAGGGAAAAATGGGGGGGTGGCGACGGCGAGGGCGACGCGTGGCGCGGTGGCATGGGGGGGCCGGGCCCGGCGCGGGGCGCAAGGGCGGCGGCAGCAGGCGGGCGGCATGCGTACGGCGACGCGGGCGACGCGTGAGGCAGCACGGGGCTCGGGGCGACGCAACAGCGCGACGTGCGGTCGGCGCGTGGAACGGGGCCCGGGTAGGCGGCAACGCGTGGTGTGGGCGCACGGGGAGGCCGGGCACGCGTGGGCGGGGAGCGGCACGCGACGTGCGGCGTGGGGCACGAGGTGGCGGGCGGTGCGGCAATGCGCGCGGCGGTGGCGGCGGCTTTGCGCGCAGAGGGCGACGCGTGACACGGGCGACGTGCGCATGGCATGGGGGACGGTGGCACGGCACGACGTGTGGCACGAGGGAGGGGCCCGATGTGGCATGGCTCGGATCGAACACCTACCGTATGATGAACGGTGCGATTTGCTCTTTTTCCCGAATTAATTTCCTAATTTCCCATTTCTTTCTCCTTTCACCTCTAAAATTAAAATAAAATCTGGCACACACAAAAATTAAGTTGTAAAATATGTTTTCAACCCTTTTTACCCACTTTTTATTATTTTAAAATATATTTTACATATTTTATTTAATCCTTTTCCTAAATTCAGAAAATGTGACTTTGATTCAAAATAATTTTCTAACCACTCTAGGCCCCATATATATCCTTCAAAAATATTTTATCACTCATTTTGCTCACTTGAATATTATTACTCCATCACAAAATAATGTTTTGATCCCAAGTATATTTTCATAAATCCTCAGCCCATCCAACTTATATTCTTTTTATTTAGAATTTCCAAATCTTTATTTTTTTGAAATTTTCTTTCTTTTGGGATTTTTAAATTATTTGCTTTTTCTCAATCTCTTAGATAGATTTGTCTCTTTATTAATTTTATACAACAAAGCTGGCAAATAAGAAGCAATAAACACGTCGAGATGCAAAGAATATCAAAAGTTTTTGTAAGTTCCGATTTTTAATTCCCGATTTTAAATCCTCCGATTTTCATGGTGTTACTGGTTGGCTACGACTTGAGCCAAAGTGATGTTTTCAGGTGGAGGAGGTGGGTTGTTGACATTGGTTCTGGTGTTGTTCTCAGCTGACTCAGTGCTGGTGTTGGCACTGCCGTTCCTGGTGTTCACCATCTGAAGGAGCAGAACAAACAAGGCGAGGAGAAGGAGTAAAACAGATTGGACAGAGAAGCTGATCTTTATTACTTGTTTTGATCTGTTCTTTATTTATAACACTTAAAACGCACTCAACATCCTTAATTGGACAACCCGTACCCACACTTGATACAAGTTGACCACTACCCACACACAACACTCCTAACACACAGCAACTAAACAAACAGGAAAACTAGGAAAACGGTAAACTAAGGAGGGCGACACTCTAGGGGTCGGAGCGGCTTCCACGGTCGGAGGAGTCGAAACCACTCCTTTGGGAGTTCCCGTCTTCGTTTTCCTTTGAGCGACTTCGAGAGCTTGCTAACTCTTCTTTTCTCCCGGGGCTCTTGGAGCTGCCGCTGCTACGCCTTTGCTGCTGCTGGACACCGAGATCCATCCTCCTCCTCTACTCGGGGCAGGGACCAGAGCAGGAGTAGGATCTGGCACTGGGGCGGGAACTGGGGAAGGTGGTGGTGCAGGAAGTGGAACACTGGGCGCCAGCTGCATCCGCACCGGGGCCTTGGTGTTCTTTCGCGGCGTGATCCTGATCCGAAGGATGTTGGGAGGTGGAAGTCCCTTCAGACTGGCGATTTCTCTCTTGAGACGATCCACCTCATCCTTCAAGCTCTTGATCCTTAGGATCTTCTGGTCATTCAGGGCTTTTGTTGCCATGTGGAGATCTGCGTGCATCTTATCCAGCCCTTCAATCACAGTCCTCATGTGAGAGAAGGTGGTGTCATTCTCTCCTTTGGCAGATTGGAAGCAGTTAACTGCTGATGAACTTCCACGCCGGGGATGGTACCGGTAGGTAGAGTGGCGGAGATGATAGTCATGCATCTCCCTCATCCGAGCCAGCATCAGATATGCAACCTCTTGGCAGGCATGCTCATCTGTTCCTCCTGAAGCAGTGACCACCATGTTCGGGATGTTGGTGCCGACGAACCCGTGCATCTCCAGGCGGACTTGGTGAGGCAACTCACTGCCGAATGGTGAGACGACCATGTACTCGGGTGCATCCGGATAGCCTACTACCAAGGCCATCCTCGCCAGCTCTGCGACGAATCCCTTCAAGCCCTGACCGTTGTGGGTGACTGGACGGCCTGCCATCTAGAGGAGACAAGGTAGGGGATCAATGCATGCTCAAACCCAAGTTAGATAAACTGTAAAGGACTCAAGTAAAGTAAACGAGAAGAAGACGGTTTTTGAGAAAAAATTTTATGAGGCTACGTAAAGCTTCTAACGACATCCCCTAGATGATGCGGTAATGCTTAAAAATAGATGCTTAGTTATAATATTAAATCGGCGACCATTCCCTCCTATCTTGACTTAGGACTTTGATCGCTTAGAAAAGCCTGACTGATGGTCGAATAAGAGATCAAATGATTTTTCAAATTTTAACTTTAAAATCCTATCACTTAGACTAACCTGGTTTTCAAAATTCTTTGTTTTGAAAGAGACTCAAAATTTTTCCCAATCTCAAGTGTATTAATATACGGTTTTCTTGTATTGTATGAGTTGTATTTAAACATTAAAAGTCTATATTAATATACGAAGTTATTGTATTTGTATTATCTTACACATAACCAAACTCCTGGGAGGTTGTGTTGTATTGTGGGAGTTGACCTCTCCGGAGGAGACCCCACAGACATCTGGTCCCTAAGTCCGAAAGGAGTGGTAGCGTGGAGTGCACGGTGAAGTTGGTGGCATGCATATGGCAGGCACGAATGGCGTACGACAAGCGGCTCAGGGTCGTCGTTGTACGCGCGAGCATCCTTAGTCAACCAAAGTAGCGTCCTGGTCAACACTCTCAATAACATAATCGCTACTGTGGTCAACTCCAAGATAGCCGACCAGCTGCAACGGGGGCCAACGTACTTCATAGATAGCCAATTTCCTGGTTATAGGACGCTGGTCACGCTGAATCGGCCGATCCCACTACTAGCACAACAAGGGCCGCCGGGAGGAGTCCTCAGTCAGACGAATCCAGGTGAATTGGCTATAAGGCCAGCAATTACCATGCTGAACCGACAGCAGCCACTGCCCCAAGATCAACTCGCTAACATGTTCAATGACAATCGACGGTCAGTACCGATTGATCCAGATAGATGGTACAACGCCGGTGGCCGACAACTTTTTCTAGGACCGCCAACGCCACCATAGGCGCATCGGCCACCTCCCGCTGATCATCATTACCAGTACACGGGAGTCCGTCAAGATCATCATTATAGGCCTCAGACGCCACCACCATTGTATCAGCAAGCACCTGCACCGTATGACCCATACGAGCCGATACAACAAGATAACCGGACATGGGCCGATCTGATCACAGATGTCATGCGCGATCAATTCAGCCTCAAGCCGAAAGACTCAGGCAACATGTATCGGTATCCCTATCCAGAGCACTTCGAGCGGATCCCGTTGCCCAACCGATACAAGATCCCAGATTTTTCGAAGTTCTCAGGGCAGGACAACATTTCAACCTACGAGCATGTGAGCCGATTCTTGGCACAATGCGGTGAAGCATCGGCTATGGATGTCTTGAGAGTCCGATTGTTCCCTCTTTCTCTTTCAGGATCGGCTTTTACTTGGTTCTTCTCATTGCCTTACAACTCAATTCAAAGCTGGGCCAATCTTGGAAAACAATTCCACAGCTACTTCTACTCCGGCAACCACGAGATGAAGTTGTCGGACCTCACCAGCATCAGGCAAAAACACAACGAATCGGTCCAAGAATACATCAAATACTTTAGGGAGATGAGGAACCGATGTTACAGCCTGGTGCTATCGGACGCGCAGCTGGCCGATTTGGCCTTTCATGGTCTGATCGTGCCTATTCGAGAGCGATTCTTTGCGCAGGACTATGATAGCTTAGCCCACTTGGCGCAGAAGGTGACGGCCCACGAGCAGCGATTCCAAGACACTAGGAAGGCCATCAAAAATATAACCCAGGTCATTGTCGAATCAGACAACGAGTCTGACAACGATGACGCAGAAGTGGCGGCAGCCGATTGGGCCAAGAACAAAAAGGCCATCGTCTGCCAATGGCTACTGAAGACGGTTAAAGAAGAAAGATATGATTTTGACATCACCAAGGCCGACAAGATTTTCGACTTGCTGCTCAAAGAGAAGCATATTGAATTGCCTGAAAATCACGTGATCCCGTCGGCCGAAAAATTGAAGAAAAAGAAATACTGCAAGTGGCACAACTCCACATCCCACGCCACCAATGACTGCAAGGTCTTCAGGCAGCAAATCCAGTCGGCAATTGAGGCCGGGAAACTAAAGTTCACCGATTCAAATCGGCTGATGAAGGTAGACGGCAATCCTTTCTCGATCAACATGGTCCAAGCCAGCCCTAGGCAAGCTGATCGACAGAACAAAATGGCGCACAACTTAGTAAATACATCGATCGGGGCCAAGGCAGAAGGCAATCAGAGTGGATGCCATGCCACACTAATTAATATGGTGCGCCCAGTCATCAGATCGGCTGACCGACGGCCGATCCATGAATATAGCCGATACCGTCATCAGTACCGGTCTCGGTAGGAAGAAGCTTACAATGAAGCACCTCGTCGGCACGAGCCGAACACCCAAAGCCGACGATACGAGGTAAACCACGACAATGCCGATCCGCATTGGCATTGTGATTTTTTTAGGTACTGCTGGGAATCCGGCATGAGACTGCCAACATCGGGCGATTGCCCAGCATGCAACGATCGCCGCGACGACGAGCACGGGAGCTCATCGGCTGCAAGTCCAACTCGGTTCGTCCCCAGAGCCATTTAGTTAAATCAAAGGCGGTGGTCTGTCCATGATCGGCTTGGCCCGATCCACCAGGACTTCTTCATCGACGAAAACCACGATGGGAACAACCACCACGATGAAGAGGCCGATGATGAGGAATCGGCCAACCCCCAATGGCGCCCGTTCGATCTCTTCACGAAGACGCAGAAAAGAAGAGTTCAACGGCTTAAGCGTGAAGGGAGAGAAGACGAAGTTCAACAAATGATCTACGAACAGCACCGTCGGCTGAGCAAAATCAAAAGGCGATGGGTCCCCAAAAAGAAAGCTGCCATAGCCGATGAGAGCAAGCCGAGGAAAGCCCAGCCGATCAAGCCAGGAGGATAGCCAAGGGGAAAGGCAAAATTTCTGCATCGGTTAACATGGTATTCATGCTGCCAGCCGAGTTCGCTCCTGAAGCCGATGCAGATACCATTGAGGACGACCTGGCGCAACTGGCAATCTCACCAGACCAAGCTATCTTCAACAAACCCGAAGGAACCAAAAATCGGCACTTAAAGCCATTGTACGTTAAAGGATTCGTCAACGGCAAGCCGATTTTTAAAATGCTAGTTGATGGGGGGAGCTGCAGTCAACCTCATGCCTTACGCAACATTCAGAAAGCTAGGCAAGGGAGCCGAAGGCCTAATAAAAACCAACATGGTGCTCAAAGACTTCGGCGGCAACCCATCAGAAACCAAGGGCGTCCTCAACGTTGAACTGACCATCGGCAACAAGACCATGCCCACAACATTCTTTGTCATCGACGGGAAGGGGTCTTACAGCCTGCTGCTCGGAAGGGACTGGATACACGCTAACTGCAGCATCCCTTCTATAATGCATCAGAGCCTGATCCAATGGGACGACGACAAGATCGAGATCGTACCAGCCGACAGGTCAGTTAGTGTTGTCAGTGCCGATTTGCCGCTTTGGTAAATCGAGGGCATCGATTGTTTATCCGGCAAAATCTGGCAAGCCGATTTTCTAAATGTGTCCAATTCAACGATACAACCGATTGGAAATGATGACTGTGGAGATTATGGCAATCGGGTATCTACATGGCAAGCTTATCCGACTGGAGGTAGGGATAGATTGTGCCTGCCATATCTGTAAACCGAACATGACTTGGGTATTACGTTGCTGATTAGATAAGGCAACGGCTCATAGTCATAGTTTGGTAAGATTGATGAAACCGACTTAGAGTAAGATAGGGTTTCCGATTTGTAAGCCCACCTCCCAAGACTATATAAGGGGGGTAAGGGGCGTCCCTTGAGGGATATCGTCTTTAGATCATATGCTTTATGAGCCTTTAGCTTTCAGCCTTAGATCAAGAGATCAATAAAGACACTCGGCGGATCGAATCCACTGAAACAGGAGTAGGGTATTACCTCACGAGAGGGCCTGAACCTGTCTAAATCTTCTTTTCTTCCTAACCCATCGTGCTTGGCGATCTTGACTGCACCCCCAAAATTCTATTGCCGAAACCAAGTTTCGACAGTTGGCGCGCCAGGTAGGGGACCGCGCGTCAAGACTTCTTCAACAACCTCGCCGACAAGCGTGATGAGATCTCCTTCAGGATTCGACGACTTCGCTGCCAACTTCTTCAACGACTCCTCCTTCGACTCGGATTCAAACCAGTCGGAAGGAAAGACCCACCCGGCGTCGTTCGAGCTCCCCAATAGCGCTGAGATCTTCGACAACATCCTCAAGATCAAGATGCAATCTGCTCGCTCCAACGATGGACTTCACTCGGCACCGTTCGGATTGCCGAACACCGCCGAAATCTGCACCGATCTTCTCGTCTCTTCGACGGAGACGATCTACTCGGAAGAAGACCTCTCAGTGTCGTTTGGGTTACCAAACGCCGCCGAGATCTACGGCAAACTCCTCTCCCCCGAGTCGAGGTTGACCCACTCGGAGGAGCCCGCATCCCCAAGCTCTGACTCGGACTGGAACGATCCAGACCCGGGCTACCCAAGATCGAGGGAGGTCGTCGTCATCCTCTCGTCATTCGGCTCATGCTCATCTTCAGAGCTCAACGAATACCTCAGCTCCGCCGGCTTTCACGACCTCTATGGCATCCCCTCAGACGAAGCCGACGACTCCGACTGCCGCAAGGACTACGAGCCGAAGTGCTTCGATTTCCTCATGGCTGAGCCGGACGAATCCGACTCAGCCATGGCTGGGAGGCTTGCTGAGGAAGAGCGAGCCAAGATTGAGCAGGAGCGCAAGACGGCCGAAGTGGAGAAGAAACGTAGGGAAGAGGCTGATAAAAGGAAGCAAGATCTACACGCAGCCGAACGATCCGCCCAAGAGGCCATCCTTCAAACGCGGGTCCGCAACACCAACATTTTCCAGACGCCACAGCAGAACGCTGTTGCCGCGCTCACGCTCTTGGACACCGTCATAGAGACGGCACCCGCCAACGTGACTCCGATACTCGACAAGATCAAGACCATCGTCGCAGCCACAGCTAACAGCCATCCCACCACGTCGGCACGAAGGCCGACTGAGTCAGTGGCCGAAACGACCGACAAAAGTAGACTCCCGCCTCTAAAGTCAGTAGACTATAAGAGGCCCTCGCCAACTCAACCTGGAACTGGCTCACGAGCCTGCCAAGAGGCTCAATCGGCTCGTGGAGCGAGCTGAGGGACCACTTCATCGCCAATTTTCAGGGCACCTTCGAGAGGCCCGGCACTCACTTCGATTTATATAACGTCATCCAGAAGTCGGACGAGCCTCTGAAAGATTACATCCGGCGCTTCTCCCGAAAAGCGCAACAAGATCCCCAACATCACCGATGACATCATCATCGCCGCCTTCCAGAAGAGAGTCCGTGATGAGCTGTTAATCGGGAAGTTTGGGCGTAAGCCACCGAAGACGGTGAGGCAGATGTTCGAGATGGCGAACTCCTACGCCAAGTCCAACGATGCAATCAAGGTGGCACGCCAAGACCGGCCTGACAAAAGGATGACAAGCCGGCATCCGAGGAAGGATAACGGCAAGCAAGAATCGACCTGTAAAGCTCGCAAGCGCCGCACGAAGACCGGCCGCCACAACGTCCGATTCTCAACACCGTCGCCAAGTTGCGGCTTACGACGCGATCATGAACGATCATGAATGCTCTGTGCACGCATCATCTACAAGCAATTCTCAGAGCAATATGCGGCACGGTTAAAAAAGAAGCCGACTAATGAAACCGGTCCATCAGGAGCCAAGAAGAACAACCCGACTGGAAATTTGGAGCCTTTTCAAGACCATGTGGGCGAGCTGAATCACATCTTCGGGGGCCGCAGGCTTATGAGTCCAAGAGGGAGCAAAAGCTGATGGACCGCGAGGACAACGCAGTACATCCCGAAGTCCCATAACATCTACGATGGTCGGAGGTGGCCATCACGTTTAATCACTTGGATCATCCTGACCGAGTGGTTCACCCGGGGCGGTATCCCTTGGTACTCGACCCGATGGTTCGGAATATCGAGATGAAGCGCGTCCTTATTGATGGGGGCAGCGTCCTCAATATCCTGTTCGCCAAGACCTTGGATGAGATGCAGATTCCAAGATCCGAGTTGAAGGCAAGCTCAGCCTTCTTCCACAGAGTTATCGCAAGGCTGTCATCTACGCCACTCGGGCACATCGCCCTTCCAGTCACCTTCAGAGTTCGGAAGAACTTCCGGACGGAGAACATCACCTTCGAGGTGGCTGACTTTGAGATGGCCTACCACGCAATCATTGGAAGGCCTGCGCTCGCCTAGTTCATGGCGATACCACAGTACACTTACCTCTGCATGAAGACGCATGGCCCTAACGGCGTCATCACCCTGCGCAGCGACGTCAAACAAGCCTTCACCTGCGACGAAGAAAGCTACGATATGGCCCAATCTTGTGAGAGATCACGTGGCCAGGAAGAAATCCGACTGGCTACATCAACATCCGAAGAGGGTGAAATTTCTACGAAGAGGATAGCCAACTCGGGACAAGGCGACGCCAAAATGAAGAAAATCTTACTTGATCCAGTCGGTAAGAAATCTTCAAGGACTTAGAAGATACCATAGTCGCAATGTTCGGGCGCGAGCTTTCATCGTCGATGATTTGGTTCTACGCAAGATCCAGACCATCAAGGACCATCACAAATTATCTTCACTATGGGAAGGACCATACATAATCGCTGAGGTGACTCGGTCAAGAGCATTTCAACTAAAGCGTGAAGATGGATCTATGGTGAAGAACTTCTGGAATATTGAACATCTTCGACAATACTATGCTTAAATTGCCGTAAGTTTCATGTTATTCTTGATCGCCAATCTCAAGCAAGATGACTTCTTGAGTTGACAATGGGGCTGCATACGTGTTAATAAAGCATGGTTTTCTTCGACAACTTGTTTATATTTGGTTTATCATTGTTTAATGTTTCTTGATTTGAGTTTAATAGATAAGGACTGAGAATTTTTTGATGACCTAATCAAGCTTAGGCTTGGTGACAGTCGGACAAAAATTACTTAAGAAATTTTCTATGAAGACTCGGGTCAAGGCATTAACATAAATAAGCTAGATACCTACAAGTTCACATCGAAGGCATAAAGAGACCAAGATGATTAAACTTACTCCTGACTGACCCTCGGACGACAAGGGAATCTTGGAGGCTGGATGCGGAAGATGGCTTGTGATGGAACAAGAGTTCCTAGATGGATGGATTTGCACACACACGAGTTTAGGGTTCTCCACAGAGAGCTGGTTAACGGTCTGCGAAGAGGAAATTTTGGGAAGATGAAGTGTCGAGGATGACCTCGAGGCTTCGTAAAAAGACTTGAGGGTTTTTGCCAAGTTATCTCGCGATTGGGCCGAGCCCATGAGAGACTTGCGGCCCAGCTAAGGTGTGGCTTGACACGTGTCCTTAGGGACTTAAGTGGATGGACTTAAGCAGATTTGCCCTTGCAATATGCACGTGTCACATAGCCCAATGCCTTTAAAATCCTTTCATACCGCGGTTTGCATAACTTCATGAGAAGTTGGCGCGATGCAATTTAAAAGGTGACAAATAGTTAAGCTTTTCATGGCTGTCCTGATGACAGGAACTATTTGGTTTTAAAGCATTTGATTAAATGATTATATCAATGCTATTTTTTCCACCTTGGTGAAGATCTTTTTAGATTAAGACCAATATTATGGCAGGAGCTATTTAATATTTTGGTCATATTTTTCGATGACTGAAAAATTTGTTGACCCATGAGGGTTAACTAAATTATTTGTCCCGAGATGACTCGGACAAGTTAACTCGAATGAGCATGAGCTTGCCGAGTGTTTTTACCCATGAGGGTTGATTAGATTATTTGTCCCGAGATGACTTGGACAAGTTAACTCGGATGAGCATGAGCTTGCCGAGTGTTTTTTACCCACGAGGGTTGATTAAACTATTTGTCCCGAGATGACTCGGGCAAGTTAACTTGGATAAGCGTAAGCTTACCGAGTGTTTTTTGCCCACGAGGGTCAATTAATCTATTTGTTCCGAGATGACTCGGGCAAATCAACTCGGATAAGCATGAGTTTGACGAGTGAATTAATTTCTTACCTATAAGGGTTGATCGAATTATTTGTTCCGAGATGACTCAGCAAATTCACTCGGATGAGTATGAACTTGCCGAGTAATGAGATTTCTATGATTGCTTTAGCATGAGCTAGGCATCTATATAAGAATGATTTTTTATAGTTCTTGACTATATGCTTAGTCTGTTTTTAACTAACCACATAGTCGGGGGCTACACCTAATTAGGTGCATCAGGAGATGCACCTAGATATTTATTTTTGAGAATTTTTTAGATATTTTCCAGCCCTTCACAGTCTTTGGAGCCACTCGGGAAGATTCAGGTAGAGATGATGGAATCACTCGGCGCCAAAAGCACTCGGTCAAAGAGGTTTTTGACTGTGTGCTGTTTTGGTCTGAAGCTGAGTTGTCTCTTCGACTGAAAAGGACTCGGGGGCTACTGTGGAGATTATGGCAATCGGGTATCTACATGGCAAGCTTATCCGACTGGAGGTAGGGATAGATTGCGCCTGCCATATCTGTAAACCGAACATGACTTGGGTATTACGTTGCTGATTAGATAAGGCAACGGCTCATAGTCATAGTTTGGTAAGATTGATGAAACCGACTTAGAGTAAGATAGGGTTTCCGATTTGTAAGCCCACCTCCCAAGACTATATAAGGGGAGTAAGGGGCGTCCCTTGAGGGATATCGGCTTTAGATCATATGCTTTATGAGCCTTTAGCTTTCGGCCTTAGATCAAGAGATCAATAAAGACACTCGGCGGATCGAATCCACCGAAACAGGAGTAGGGTATTACCTCACGAGAGGGCCTGAACCTGTCTAAATCTTCTTTTCTTCCTAACCCATCGTGCTTGGCGATCTTGACTGCACCCCAAAAATTCTATTGCCGAAACCAAGTTTCAACAATGAGCCGCAGCTGCTGCTTTGAACAAGACATGGTGGAGGGCTCAAGCATCTTCGGCATGGACACCGTGGACGAAAAGATGGCAAGCTAGGGCAAGGTTTAACATCGGCCGACGAATTAGAGGAAATTGACATCGGCTCTGGTGATAAGCCGAGGCCGACGTACATTAGCAAAAATCTGTCTCCTCATTGTAGATCCCAGCTTATTGAATTGTTAAAAGAATATAAAGATTGTTTTGCTTGGGAGTACTTCGAGATGCCCGATCTCAGCCGATCAATAGTGGTCCATCAGCTGTCGATTAAGGCATGATATCGGCGGTTCAAACAGCCTCGCAGGAGGTTTAAGGCCGATATGTACGATGCAATTAAAGTCGAAATCACTCGGCTATACGACGCGGGATTCATTCGGCCTTGCCGATACGCCGAGTGGGTCTGGAACATCGTCCCAGTGTTGAAGAAAAATGGTAAACTTAGGGTGTGTATCGATTTCAGAGATCTAAACAAGGCAACCCCTAAAGACGAATACCCAATGCCAATAGCCGATCTGCTTGTCGACGCTGCTTCAGGCCACAAAATTATCAGTTTCATGGATGGCAGTGCAGGGTATAACCAAATATTCATGGCCAATGAGGACATCCACAAGACCTCTTTTCGGTGTCCCAGCGCAATCGGTTTGTACGAATGGGTAGTAACGACGTTCGGCTTGAAGAATGCTGGGGCAACATATCAACGGGCGATGAATTACATCTTTCATGATATGATTGGCTCGCTAGTAGAGATATACATTGACGACGTAGTTGTCAAGTCAAGGGAGATAGAAGGCCACATAGCCGATCTGAGACAAGTGTTAGAACGGACGAGGAAATACGGTCTGAAGATGAATCCGCTCATGTGTGCATTTGGCGTATCGGCCGGGCAATTCTTGGGATTTCTTGTCCATGAAAGAGGAATTGAAGTTACACCAAGAAGCATAAATGCTATCAAGACAATTCAACCTCCGAAGGACAAAAAACAACTCCAATCATTGATCGGCAAGATAAACTTCATCAGAGGGTTCATAGTCAATCTCTCAGAAAAGATGGAGTCGTTCACGCCATTGCTTCGACTAAAAGCCGATCAGACATTCACATGGGGGGCAGAGCAGCAGAAGGCGTTAGACAACATAAAAGATTATCTAAGCTCCCCTCCAGTTCTAATGCCTCCACAAAAGGGAATACCGTTCAAGCTGTACTTATCAGCCGATGATAAATCAATCGGCTCCGTCCTAATCCAAGAGGTCAACGGCAAGGAAAAAGCCATCTTCTATCTCAGCCGATGGTTGCTAGACGCAGAGACAAGGTATTTACCTATGGAGAAGCTATGCTTATGCCTCTATTTTTCTTGTACGAAGTTAAGGCACTATCTGCTGTCTAGCGAGTGCATAGCAGTCTGCAAAGTCGATGTAGTTAAGTATATGCTATCGGCTCCAGTGCTCAAAGGAAGAATTGGGAAGTGGATTTTCGCACTAACAGAATTCGATCTGAGGTATCGGGCACCAACAGCAGTCAAAGGGAAAGCCATAGCCGATTTCATTGTGCAGCACAGAAACGATTCAATCGGCTCAGTGGAAATTATGCCTTGGACTCTGACGTTCGACGGCTCGGTTTGCACCAATGGCTGTGGTATCGGCTTGGTCATTATTTCGCCCAGGGGGAAGCTTCGAGTTTGCTTTTGCCATCAACCCCCACGCTACAAACAACCAAGCCGAATACGAGGCCGTCCTTAAAGGACAGCACCTGCTCAAGGAAGTTGAAGCCGACGCCATCGAAATAATGGGAGATTCATTCTTGGTCATCAGCCAATTATCAGGAGAATATGAATGCAAAAATGACGCGCTGATGGTCTACTATCGGCAATGCCGGGAATTAATGGACAGTTTTCGGCTAGTTATATTGAAACATATCCCCAGAGAGTAGAACACAGAGGCCAATGACTTGGCTCAGGGAGCGTCGGGCTATCGGCCGATGCTGAAAGAGGTCGACATAGATGTTGCCGCCATTACAGCCGATGATTGGAGGTTCGAGGTTTACAACTATCTCAAAAACCCCTCTCAATCGGCTATAAGGAAGCTATGATACAAGGCATTACGATACGTGTTGCTCGATGAAGATCTGTACTATCGGACTATTGACGACGTGCTACTCAAGTGTTTGGGAGCCCATCAGGCTACAGTGGCCATCAGAGAAGTACATGATGGAATCTGTGGCACACATCAATCGGCCCACAAAATGAAGTGGTTGCTTCGCCGAGCAGGTATTTCGGCCGACGATGCCGGAAGATTGTTTCAAGTATTACAAGGGGTGCCAGGGTTGCCAGAAGTTTGGCACTATACAACGAGCACCAGCATCGGCTATGAACCCAATTATTAAGCCATGGCGGTTTAGAGGATGGGGCATTGATATGATCGGCCAGATAAACCCACCCTCAAGCAAAGGACATAAGTTTATCCTGGTGGCAACGTATTACTTCACAAAGTGGGTGGAGGCGATTCCCCTCAGAAAAGTGGATTCTAAGGACACAATCGAGTTTGTCAAAGAACACATCATCTACCGATTTGGCGTTCCACAAACGATAACAACAGACCACGGATCTATCTTCGTATCGGACGAATTCGTTCAGTTCGCCGACGGCATGGGTATCAAGCTACTTAATTCCTTGCCGTACTACGCACAAGCCAACAGACAAGCCGAGGCCTCAAACAAAAGTTTGATCAAATTGATTAAAAGAAAGATCTCTGAGTACCCTAAGCAATGGCACAGCCGATTAGCCGAATCACTATGGGCGTATCGGATGGCATGCCACGGGTCAATTCAAGTCCCTCCGTACAAGCTGGTCGACAGACATGAGGTAGTACTGCCCTGGGAATGTGTCGTCGGCTCAAGGCGCATTCAGCTACAGGATCAACTCACAGCCGATGATTATTATCACCTGATGGTGGACGAATCGGAAGATTTAGTTTTATCCAGGATGAGGGCCTTGGAAAAAGTCACAAAAGATAAAGAACGAGTAGCCAGACATTATAATAAGAAGGTGGTGCCTAAATCTTTTGAGGAAGGCGAGCTCGTTTGGAAATTGATACTGCTGATTGGATCTAGAGACAACAAGTTCGGCAAGTGGTCACCAAATTGGGAAGGGCCTTTCAAGATCCACAAATGCGTTTCTAAAGGAGCTTACATGCTAAAAGGACTGGACGGAGAAGTATTTGGAAGGGCTCTCAACGGAAAATACCTAAAGAAACATTACCCAAGCGTATGGATCAACTCGTGATTCGGCTATGGTTACTTCAGCCGATTTATGACAGCCGATGTCGTACATTAACAAGGCATCGCCTTTAGGCATTTTTATGCAACGTTTTTCGCTAAGTTTTCTACGATAAGCTCATGATTGGCCGATAGGGTGGCAAGAATGCGCGAACGGCTCGAACTCACAATTTTGTCGACACCGAAGCTATCAACAAAACTTGGGGGCATATACGTACACGAGCCGATTGCAAATATCTGAAGAAATATTACCCCAATATTTGGGTCGATGCTTGAATCGGTGTGACAGTCGCCGATTTTTATAATCGGCATGAAGCCAATTTCAATTACATGTCTCCCAGATAGTCTCTAATGGCCGCCAGGGCCTGGTCGACGGCCGCTGGAGATTCTCTCTCTAAAGCATCCAGGATCAAATACTCTAGCCTTGTGACTCTTACATCGGTGGTTGTGATTAACAGTTCATTGGCAAGTTGTGTTTGCCTTGCTAACAGCCTGTCGTGACGTATGAGTGTTGCAGACGCCGAACGAATAGCTGTCGAAACACTACTGAGGTTTATTGGAGGTCTGGTTGCCGGATGACGAGTATCTTGTTCCCTAAAGCGCCGCAAGTTGATTCTCACTTGTTGGTATTGGCTAACTGTTAGTTCATACGGGGTGTTCATGATCTCCAGAATCACTCGTAGGGGATGGGGCAGCTGCGAGAAGATTAACTCGTGAGTACTTAGAGAAAAGAAATGGTGAGGATGGATGGGTTGGAAAATCACCTGGTTCACCGATGAGCTTGAGGATTCCATGAGAAGTCTTGCTGAAAGCTTGGAAACCTAGAATTTGTACACCTCGAGAGTAAGGGAATTCCTTCTTCGGCTGTTATGTGTTCGGGAAGGCCTGAAGGGGTCCATTTATAGAAAGAAAAGATGCGGATTTGGATGTGAAAGATCATTGCAGATGTAAAAGTCGAAGAGGTCATCATTAAAAGCATTAGGAATCGTTGAGTGGTTGGTGACTACTCAAGACCGGATACCTATTGTTCAAGATTCACAGGTTTCTGAAATACATGTTCGGATGAGTCAAACTGTGAAGCCAAATCGACAATGCATTTAAATATTATCGGCCGATTACAAGCACGACTAAAGTGATTGTTCAATCCTAGCACAAAAGTACAAGTATAATACAGAAGGCATTAGCCGATTTTAGAATATCAGAATATTACAAGCTTATTGTTTTAAAAAATCGGCTATGGCCGACAACGCCTTCCGCTTGGTTTGATCTATCTCCTCAATGGCCCTGACATTGTCGGCCTCGGACCCCGCCACCGGCCGGATGCCCTTCACCAGATCCCGCAGGTGTGCCACAGCCGCCTTGATGCCTTGGCGTTGAGATTCGATCTCAGCCGACAAGCCAGCCATGTACTCCTTATGGATGTCAATCTCGTTCATGACCTGAATGAGATCAACCATCAGCTGATCTTGGCGTGCAAGGAGTTGCTTGAGCTTGGCCACCGGCTCAGTCTTCTGGCGGTCGAAGGCAGCCTTCTGGCTCTTGATGGCATCCTTGGTCAACTGGAGGGTGGCCGACCACGCCTGACTCTCGTGGCGATCGGCTATCCGCTGCCGTGCCCGTTCGTACTTAAATTGGTGGGCTTCCATGTAGGTGGCTGGCACAATGGCATCGGCTAGGGCTTCCGGCAGCTGGCCTTCAATGTCTTTGAATAGCGCGCGTATCGAGCCGCTGTCGACCACCAGCGCGTCCAGCGAGGCCTCCAGCCGATTGCCGATGTCGGCTAGAGTGGCCCTCAGGTCCTCGGCCGGCGTAACCAACACCTCTTCAATGATTTCGCCGGACTCCCCAAACTCCGACAAGTCAAAGTCGAGGAAGTCGGCTATATTCTGTAGCGAAAAGAGAGATGATCAGAAGACGATAAGTTGACAAAAGCCGATCGTCAGTTTTAGTCGACGTACCGCGGGCACCGGGGCTAGAGCGATCGGCTCGCCTGGATCGCCGCCTGTGGCCATCGGGGCCTCTTCATCGACGTCGTCGCCACCCGTGGCGGGCGCAGCATGCGCGCTGGACTCCTGGAGGGCAGCTGATGCAGATCGCGGGGGCTGCAAAAGAAAGAGTTAGCGGACAAATCGGCTAATTACTACAGGTCAAATGGCAAGAGACAATAACCGATGGCGCGGGGCGTGAAGTGCGGCCGACCAATTTCTTGACCTGAAAAGAATGTTTCGATCAGATGCAAGTGATCATTTGCAAAGCCAAATTTGGTGAAGTGAAGGCTTACCGGCCGATTTTTTGCTGGGGGACTTGGGACCGGCGGGACGTCAGCTGGAGCGTTGACCGACTCATGGCTTGAACTCCCGGGTTCGGCCGCCGCTCCGACAGCCGCCGGCATCTCCTCGCTGGCGACGGCGCCGAGGAATTGCGCGACGGTCGGGTCTAAGGGGGGAGGCTATCGGCTGGCGCCGCGGGCTTCTTCTCTTTCAACCTCTTGGGAGCAGGCATGGCCGATGGTTGTGGAGGTGGTGCAGCCCTTTTCTTCTGGGCGATCGGCTGGCGCACCTTCCCTAGCAGCTGCGACGCCAACTTCGGCGCCCCCCATCGGAGGTTTATAGACAACGCCGGGGTTTCAGCCGGCCTTATCTGCCCTGATATGTTTCTTTTAATATATTTATTATTAGATTGATATTAGGACTGCCTCTTATATTAAGATCGCATTCTTGTCGGACGTCGCCAGCCGAAATCGGCCTATCATCGACAACCGATGGCCGATTTCCAGACTATGCATGTTTCAAGAATGATATCTTCTTATAAGATTCATCGGAGTACCAGCCGATTCATTGTTAGCTTTCCAGTATCGGCTGGGTTATCAATCCATATATTTATTATTGTTTACTGTATTTGGGTTAAGCGGCTGATGCTGTCTCGGTATAGCCGATCCATTCCAATCACTTGGCTTAAATATAGTTTAGAATATCATATATATGTTCTTGGATTTCCTTAGCCGATCCAGTGGGGATCTAGCCTAACGCATATTCTCTTGTTTTTTCTTGTTGATTAACAGATCAAATCAACTGGCACGCCCTGCACAGCGTAGGCAGTCAAAAAGGACCTGCATTGGAGTTAAGCAGATCTCCCAGGCCAGCGCGTGAGAGAAATTTCTCATCAACATCGGTCCACCATGGAACGGCAATCCCGCAGCCGCTAAAGTCAATGCTCAGCCGCTGACGTCAATGCTCGGCTGACATCATCACCCAGAGATTTACTACATAATAATTAATTAAGGATTTTTGTATTTTAGTAATAAGCACTCATAATATTCTAAAATTCATATGTAATTAATCCGAGCTCCATTTTACCCTATTCAAATTTCATTAATCTCATAAAAATGCCAAGAATCCATTAGAAAATAGTTTTGTTCCCTGTTTCAGTATATTTTTAGCATGTTTTGTTGATTGCCTTGTTTGTCATGTAGATTCCGACAGTTTCAGCGACCCCGTTTATTTTGAGGTTGTTGCAGAGATCCCCTAAGCTTCAGGACAAGGCAACTCATGCTCCACTTTTGATCATATTGTATCTAGTTTATCAAATTATCTCGTTTTCCTAAAATATTGCATGTATTTTAGAATGTCATTTCATGATAATATTTTGCCCATTGTACTCAGCCACAGGACTTGATTACCCTGAATCTTTGATAACTTGGGTATTAATATGATTAGATAATTTGTCTAGGATGTGCTTAGCCCTGCTTAGATCAACTAGCTAATTAAATGGGTCATTACACTTAATTATTCTAGTATAGACTCTGTAATGATGAATTCAATTATGAGACACTATGGAATTGTTAGTCCACTAAAATATGACAATGGTGGACTTTGAGTGCAATGGTTTTAATAGACTGTCACGCTCGGAAATTTATCCCAAATTTCTAGACTATTTTGTGTATTAAATCCCTATCCAGGAATTAACCAGGGTACTCAAAATGACAAATTAATACACAGATCCAAACATAATATAAAGCGTAAAATTACTTACAGCAGAGGCACTTACTCCTCACAAACAAACAAAAGCAGCAACAGCGAAAGAAGGTGATCCTAGCGGGGCTTCAGCTCCACTCCACAAGCAAACTCAACCGGGGTCTGAGCTAAGGTCCTCTAACTCTGTCTTCAACCCAGAAGCAATATACTTCTAAAAAGGGGAAGAATTGCAAGGCTGAGTACAAGCATCGTAATCAACAAGCCACACCAAGGATGCAGACGTGCAAGGGAAGGCAAATGGAGGCTTGCAGCTATTTTGCAGGAAAGCGGTATAAAAACCTTTATAGTTTAAAATGTAAAAACAGTTGATTCATTTAAGTCAATTTTTAATGCTCCACTGAACAACACCATAACCACGTTGAACAGGCCCAACCATTCCACCTGATATAAACCAAATTATTAAACCAATTTATTTAGTAGTGTGGGACCAATAATGGTGAATTTGGCTGATCGCTCATAACTATAGGCATGGCTATTCGAATAGTTTTACTCCGATCAGAGGTGCGCAACTTTACCCACAAGACACGATTTCACACATGTTGTCATGCCCCGAAGTATCACCATGATAGTGCAAAGGGGGAAATCGTGACAAGACCCTTCACATAGCTCCACCTAACCAAGCGCACCACACCTTGGGTTTCACCCCCACCCCACAAAAGGTAGTGGGCAGCCCGCCTTGTACCACGGTGAATTCGGCAACAGATCAACCGGGACACCCCGGCCGACCCAACTTCATCACGCCACCCTCGCCTCGGAACGTCAGCTAGTTGCCCATTCTTGCTTGTGGTAAGCACTGTTAGTCTTCCAGAGTTTCCCGAGAACCAGTCCTTAACTGCCATGGGTGTGACAATCAAAACCATGCACCCACAACCCACTATTAAGTCATATTTCAGTTGGGATAATTATGACCAATAAGTTTGGCGAGGTGTTTCTAGCTTGCAGCTCAGCAAAGACTAAGTGTAGATGGTTAATTATCCCATTTAGTGAGCTAGTGGTAATTAAGCATGGCTAAGCATATAATTCTAGCAAAAGTCAATATCAGTGACTAAAGCTAGTCAAATTATCACCCAAAGTTTGACACAAGCAAACAAATAGATGATTCCATCATCCCATGTGATTAGCAAAACATGCACTTTATTTGTAAACGTAAAACATTTATAACAATAGGTTCAATATGCTTCAAGGGAAGTGTGACTTGCCTTGCTTCTTCAAACAATCTTCGAAACCTTTCTCCTCGCAAGCGCGAACCTCTGAAACGGCGAAATCTACACACTAGCATGCAAAACAAGGAAAAATGCTAATAAAAACCAAATAAAAATAATAGATGGAAAGTAAACAAACATGTAGAGCTCAATTTTAGATGAATTTTACAAATTGAATGGCCCAATTTTGAGTTTGTATGGATTAGATATGAATTTTAGAAGTTTTATACCATTTAAATGAATTCTGGAAATTAGTAAGATTGTTGCGTAATTTTTAATTATTTTTCAAAGGAAAAAGCGCTCGGGTGACGTCAGCATCCCAAGGGCTGACGTTAATGACTGCGGCCGACGTTAGGGCGACGTCGGCCCGCAACACGGTGTGCGGCCCATGGCCGGTCCACCGTGGACCAAGTCCATGCTGGTCCATGGGCGGAGCGCCACGTGGCGCACATGTGGCGCCGACACGGCAGCCACATGGGTGGCTGGGTGGACGGCCCCGATCTACCGAGCGGCAGATCAGACGTCCCAGGGGAAAGGGCGTGCCGATGATCGCCGGCCGGTCAATCGGGTGGCATGGTGATGGTGCGCACACCCCAATGGTCGCCGTCGACGGCCATCAGCACGGCGACGGGTATAGGAACAGCGGAGGGGAAAAGGGAAAGCGGCTTACCGAGCGTGGGTGGAAAAAGTGCGGCATGGGCAATCAGTGGCGAGCGGGGACGGCGACCGGCGCTCGAGCAGCTCCTAGCGGCGACGGAGGGGAGGCTGAGGAGCGGCTCGGCACGGCGAAGCCGGAGGGCGCAACGGGTTGGCTCGGGAAGCGGCAAGTCGACGGGGAGTGGCAGCTAGAGGTGAAAAGGACGGTGGTAGCTCGGGGAGCACGGCGGTGGGGCGCTCCGGTGGCAGTTCGAGGGCGGGATGCGGAGTGATGCGACGAAGCCGGAGGTGGCCTCGGTGCAAGGCGGCGGTACTCTGAACGGTGGCGACGCATGGCCAGAGGACGGCGGCAAGAGGTGGAGCGAGGCTGAGCACAGGGAGAGCGCTAGGGGGTGTGGCGAGCTTGGGCGAAAAAGAGGGAATAGAGAGGGGTGGGGCCAGTCTTTATAGGGCGTGGGGAGGGGCGGGTCGGTCGGGGAGCGGCGGATTTCATGGTAGGATGGCGCACGATGGTTATGATAGGCGGTCGGGATTCAAAATTCGAATACCGCGCCTATGGCACATGAAGGAAGGAGTGGGGATGGCGCGGCGATTGCACGGAGCGGGCGGGCGAGGTGGCGCGGGCATGCCGGCACGGCGCGGAAGTCGGGTGCGGCGCAAGCAACGGCGGCGATGGCGCGGTGGCCGGTCTCCCGAGAACGATGGAGCCGACAGTGGGGCCACCGGTCCCACCCGCCGAGATGGAGAGAGAGGGGGCCAGGAGGCGAAACGGACTTTGGCGTGGGCGCGAGGAAACAGTGTGCCGCGACCACTGGGTCAGTCTGGGAGAGAGAGAAGGGAGGGCGCACATAGGAAGGGAGGTAAAGAGGAGTTTGGAAGTAACTGGGCCGAAAGCGACCCAAGAACAGGACAGGGATTTCAATTGTTTTTAATCATTCTTTTTAATCATTGAATTTTCATAAATACTTGCAATGTTCAAATAATTCCATGAAAAATCCTAAAAATAGAAGGACACTCAAAGTATTTAATAATAATATAACCAAATCATTTAATGATTCATTTATTTAATTAATAATTACTGAAATTGTCTTTGTACTATTGTTTTTAAGATGTGGATTCTATAATATCAACAATTGTCATATGTGTACCTTGGCTGGTCCTGGATAGATATTTTTAATACACATAAAGCTTTGGAAATTCTAGTTTGAAATTTGTAGGTGTGACAAGTTGGTATCAGAGCCAGCCTTGGACCATAGGACAGGCCAACGGGAAAAACCCTACAAGCCCTCTAAAACTCTTTCTATGCATATGTTCTTGTAGTTGGAGTTGTTTTGGGAGAATTTAGGGTTCTGTTTCCTTGGGTTATGGGAAAAATCTTGATTGCTTTCTCAAAAGGGATGTTTTAAAAATTAAGTCAGTGTAGGGTAATAGGATTTTGGGAAAATGGGTCTGAAGAATTGGATTTTATTCGATCGTCAGTCGGGAATTTGATGGGATAGATGTACTAAGTTATGTTTAGGTGGGAATGGTCGCAGTTTCTAAACTTATTATACCTAAGCATTTATTTTAATCATTACTTTATTGCTTAGATAGTGTCAATAGTATCTTTACTTGGCCTCATGAAAATGTTCTATGCATAAAAATTTCTTTACTCGTCTATTTTACTTGAGTCATTTACTGCTTTATTTAGCTTGGTATTGACCATGCATTGATTCCCACTCCTTTGTCTTCTTTAGCTGGCAGGCCATCCCTCTATGCACCGTGGCCAGAACATGGAGGGTTTTGTCACTGAGATAGTCCGTATGGCCCTGGCAGTTCGGTATACACAAGCACCAGAGTACACTGCCTTCTCGTCTCTCAGCGGCGAGGTGCCACATCGAGTCTGATTGGACGTGCATAGTTTTGTGGGCACAACCTCCTGAACATGGTGGTCACTTCTTCAGGAGGTGTGGACGAGCACGCCTGCCAAGAGGCTGCTTACTTAATGATGGAAAGGATGCGGGAGCTGTACGACTACGACCTCCACAACTTCACCTATCGCTACCATCCTCTTGGTGTGAATTTTTTACACGTGCTGACTTGAGAGATCTGCTTAGCTCCAGTGCAGGTCCAAATTGGTCACCTTTGGTGATTGAATAGGTGTGCTAGTTAGTTTGATCCTTTAACCAACAAGAAACAAAAAGATAGGCATTTGGTTAAGGTTAGATCCTACTCGATCGGCTATAGATCTTAATGAATATATAATGTTTATCCCAAAACACATTTAGACCAAGTGATTGGGATAGATCGGCAGTATACCGAGACAGTATAAACCACTTGTGTCCAAAAGCGCATTAGAATAATAATTATACACATTCATAACCTTACCGATGTCGCAGATCTAATGTAAATTGGCTAGTACTCTGATATGTTTTATAACAAGATATTAATCTAAACTAAATGCATTGACCTAAGATCAATCGGCTGGTAATAAGACCTAACAGATTGATATTGAGCTTAACACATTTAAGTAGATTAAGATCTTAATATAAAAACCAGTTCTTATACATCTATTAATAATACATAAAAAATGATTAGAACAGGTAAGACCGGCTGAAACACTGGCGCTATCTCTAATAATAAACATTGAATCGAATAGATCTACATAATTCTAAAGGCAACTTAATAGGTTTATTAGATGTAGCATTAAGTACCAAAAGAAAAACAAGGTCTATTTAGGCTAATGAGAACTCTTCGAGATGGTAGACACACCATATAATCTAAACCAACCTCTAGATCTAGCTTTGTCGGCTGCTATTTTCAGAGAAACTCCAGCCGATTGCAAGATTGATCTAGACATTGATCTAGATTACATGTCGTTTATGATAACTTTAAGCAATCTATAGCATCGAAATTAGAGTATCATGACAATGTAAGCACTAACCTTGACGATACAAGCCGCTTACAACAAAAAGTTAACTTGTTCGGAGATCGAAGTCGATGCAGCCCGAGGTCAAAGCAAGAACTCGTCGAGAAAAGTAAAAATAGGAAAGTTTGGCGATGCGCCAAAGTTTTATTGATGTGTGTGTTATTATTTACAAGGTCTCGGGTCATATTTATACCCGAATATACAATGAGTCCGTAATGGACATGTCATATACCCAAATTCTAGGGTCAACAAAATTTTGTCGAAACCAAATAAAAGTAAAGTTTTCTGATTTTGTGAGCAAAAAAAATTGTTTTCTAACTTAGGTTAAGGAACCTCAACCTACTTGTATGAGTTATAATTTGAAGAGCTAAAATTTCATTTTTCCAAACAGGTGAGAACAACCTAGGCCTTTGCATGGTAGATTAGATTTTAGAACGAATTAAATACCTTTTTATTTTTAGACTAGGACAACAATGCAAGCTCATGTGGAAGTGTGCATACTAACGTAGCGCCTACTTTGACTTAGGTCATTCACGTGTATTTGGATTTTCGAAACGCAAATCAGGATAGGTCATGTAAGCATAGCCTGAGCAATTTAAATTTACGGAGCGAGCCTCCAACTAATCTTAGATACTAGCATGTGTACTTAAAAATATAAATTCCAAGATCACCTTCTCAGCCAATAGGGAATTTAATATGAACCCAAATATTTTTAATAAGTGCATGCGCCTAGGGTGAACGCCTAAACCTAGGAGGATTAACTTAATCTTATAAATATACCCAGCAAAATACAAACATGGAAAAATTCATGTAGGTTCTAGGTTCTTTACACAACATAACAGAATTTTTGTGCAATTTAATAATTAGGTTTGGTGCTGTCGACCCCCGTTTTTGGAATGGGAATCATTCGTGTTCATAGTACCATTTCCCTGGATCGAGTAGTTTGGTACCCATGAATACAGTATTGAATTATTAGGTGCAAAGTGCACGAATAGTTTTACACCACAAATATATGACAATAATAGGCCCGAAAGCAATATCCAACACATGCAGGACCTACTGGTCCGGATACAACAAAAAGCATAAATTAGATAAGGCAACGGAATTTGAAGGCAGTGGCTTGTCGATTGCCACAGGCAACGACCAGGGACTAAGACCTAGTAGGCGCCTTCTTCTTCTTCGCCCTCCTGGCAGTAAGCATAGGGGTCCTCCAGTTCTTCGTTCCCACCATCTGAAGGTTTGTGTGTATAGCACGGGTGAGTACCCAACGTACTTCGCAAGCCAACATGGAAGTGATGCACATGATAGGGCCATTAAAAGGATGGCTGAGGTTTATTTGCGCAAAGCCAATTTTCATAAATCATTTCACAAGCCCAACATCTAGCCAAGTCAAGTTTTAGTTCCAGAGTATATTAAGTCGGCGACGGTTTTGTCTACCATCCATCGTGATACCAAGGAGAGGTTGTATCTCCAGCGAATTCAGTTGTCCATGAGGAATCAACTGTAGGTTAAGCCGAGCCATTTCTTCTTGAAGCTCATTGGTCATACCTTCCAGCTTCAGGTAGTTCCATTGGGTCTTGCGGCTCAAAGCGTCGGTCACGACATTGGCCTTATCAGGGTGGTAATGGATTCCTAGGTCATAATCCTTGATTAGCTCCAACCATCTTCTCTGGCGCAGGTTAAGATTGTTAATGGAGATGTTGGATATCATTGTCAATGTTTATGCATAAATGAATAAAGTGTTATTCAGTTCCATGAATAGACATCTTGTATTGATAAATAAGTACGTGACTTATTTATGACACTCTATATGTATGAATCTATTTCTAAATGATCCATGACCATATATCATATTATCGGAACTAATATGATTCTAAGATCGGCATTTTTATTGATTGATGATCATGTCTCACAGATCATGGGTATGGAGATACGAAATCAATAAACATGGACATATGTGTTAGAGAACACATTGTTGGATAGACCCACCGTGAGACACTACAGGAATTAATGTGCCATTAGTTGGTCTCAGGTAGTGTTGGTACAAAGTCCTTTGACCTGAGATCATCATGGATTCCAACATGTGTAGTAGCCTACTTTGGGACTACCAAACGCTATTCCATAACTGGGTAGTTCTAAAAGTAGTCTTCGGGTTTGCTATGAAACATGGAGTGGGATGTGAGTGATCAAGATGGAATTTGCCCCTCCATTGGAGAGATATCTCTGGGCCCCTCGAGGTAATGGATTATGGAAATGCATGGCCATGCTAAGTTGATTGAGGAGTCAATCAACAGACAGAAAATCCAATACGGTTCGAGTGAATGGTTAAGCTATTGAAGGAATGGCACACATCTTGCCTATAGCCTAATTGGTATCGTGAGGCAAAGGGATTTGTGTACACATTACAGGTTCAGAGCCAATATTATATTCTAGTAAACTATGGTGTCAACATGTGCTGCTAGGTGCCGCTATTGACAGGTCGGCTGAGTTGGACTCGAGCCGACGATCGGCTAAGTTAGACTATAGCCGAAACCAAGTATACCTGAACCTACAGGGTCGCACGCTTAAGGGGATAAGAACAAGCATTCAAGTTAGACTCGAATACGGCTCGATCAGATATGGATCCGATTGGATAGAGTCCTATGGTCTTACGATGTATGGGCGGCCAACTCTATGAGATTCGGATGAGATCCGATTCAAAATAGAATCCTGATCGGCCACTAGTCCCAGTAGGCCAACTCTATATAAAGGGGTGAGGGTGGAGAGCTGCGACACATCAGCTGAATTGCATTGCGCCGAGATCAATCTCCACAGAAACTCTCCCACCTTCGAGCCAAACCCTAGCCTTGCATTGCGTGCTAGCACACGGGTGTTCGGTTTTCTGTTCCCGGACGTGTGGATACCGATAGAGGCGCTGCTACGTTGCGGGCTGTTGATCGGCTACGAATCGGCTGCAATTGGAGCGAGGCGACTGCGGCAGATCAGCAACGAGAATGTGGTCGGCGACTTGGATCGGCTGCGGCACCGGCGAATCGGCTGATTGGTGAATCGGCTGTCCCCGGGAATCGGCTGTCGGCTTGCGGGAATCGGCTACACTGTTCCGGATCGGATAGTCCTGATTGGCTATTTCTGCTGCATACTCCAATCGGTAACGATCTATCGGCCCTTACTTGCAATTCGGCACCGACATGGTGATGAAGATGGAGATCCTCTACACCGACATGGAGATGGAGATCACCATGTGAAGGGGGCCATACTATTTCATTATATGCTATTCTACCTACTTTCATATATGTGATATGTTTGTTTGATAGGATAGCATCCCTCGCAAAATTAAGTAGTAATGATGCCCTTCCAAATGTTGCACTCGTCACCGTTATGCTCGTCAATGGTGGGTCCGCCAAAGCGAGTGCCATTCTCTATCATAACACGAGGGGTATATGTCGGACATATACGGCAGAGCATTTGGTTTACTTAACAAGGCTATCAAAACAGTTTTGGGCCTTGGGGCATAGGTTGGGGCCGGGGCATGGATATGCCACACCAACAACAAGAGTCACATAGAGATGTGATTAGCAGGGAGTTGCTTAACGATGTTATTAATCTTCTAGCAGTGATGCCAAAGCTCACTAGAAATTAACAAACATGTGGATCTTGACCCAATACGTAACCTAGAGGGAAGGTGTAAAATACGTAATGGGAGTCTAATGTTAAATTGTTTAACAATAGACATAGCATAAACATTGGATCACTAGTCCCAGTCGGCCAACTCTATATAAAGGGGTGAGGGGTGGGGAGATGCTGATAGATCGATTGACGTCAATTGAATTGCACTACGCCAAAATCAATCTGATCACACGCGGCTTTAGAAGTCGGTGAGATCAATCTCCACGGAAACCCTCCCCACTTTCGAGCCAAACCCTAGCTTTGCATCGCGTGCTAGCACACGGGTGTTCGGCGTTCTGTCCCCGGACGTGTGGATACCGGTAGAGGCACTACTACGTTGCGCGCTGTTGATCGGCTACAAATCGGCTGTGGTGGAATCGGCTGCGGTCGAGCGCATCGGAGCGAGGTGCAAGAACGAGGTAAGACGACTCGGCGAATTAGCTACATCGGCGAATCGGCTGATTGGTGAATCAGCTGACCCCAGGAATCGGCTGTCGGCTTGCGAGAATCGGCTGTGATCGGCCAACATAGTTCCAGATCGGATAGCCCTAATTGGCTGTTTCCACTGCATATTCCAATCAGTAATAATCTATCGGCCCTTACTTGCAAGTGTTCCTGGTTTGCGCGGTAAAAAGTTTTGTTTTTTTGGCTAGCGTAGCCTCCGCGTAACCCTTCAAAGATCTGTTTGCGTAAAGAAATATTTCAAGCTCTTGTGGTCCATGTATTTATCACAGTGGTTTTCGATCAGGTAATGCCTCCAAATCTTTAAGGCATGCACCATTGCGGCTAATTCTAAGTCATGGGTGGGATAATTCTCCTCATGCGGTCGCAATTGTCTTGAGGCATAAGCCACAACTTTTCCATCTTGCATCAACACACCTCCTAGTCCTTGTCGGGATGCATCACAGTATATGACGAAGTCTTTCCGGTTGTCCGGTAGGACTAAGATCGGGGTGGTGGTTACCTTTTCTTTGAGTAGATCAAAGGCTTTTTGACACTGCTCAGTCCATGCGAACTTCTTTTCCTTCTTCAACAGTTGGGTCGTGGGCCGGGCTATTTTAGAAAATCCTTCGATAAATCTCCGGTAATATCTGACCATTCCCAAGAAACTTATAACCACTGTTACTGACTGGGGTGGTTTCCACTTGGTGACACCTTCGACCTTGGCAGGGTCTACTGCTACGCCTCCAGCTGAGATTACATGTCCAAGGAAAGCTACTTCCTGAAGCCATTGTTGAATTTGGCATATAGCTGGTGCTCTTGCAACTTTTCTAGAACCAAGCGCAAATGTTCCGCATGTTCTTCATCGTCCTTAGAGTAGATGAGGATATCATCAATGAACACTACCACGAACTTGTCCGGATATTCCATGAATACCTTGTTCATGAGGTTCATGAAGTTGGCCGGGGCATTGGTTAGTCCAAAAGACATCACTGTGAACTCATACAAGCCGTAAAGCATAGAGAATGTTGTCTTGGGTATGTCCTCGGCTCTAATTTTTAGCTGATTGTACCCAGATCGAAGATCGATCTTTGAAAATACTTGGGCTCCCTTGAGCTGATCAAACAGGTCATCGATCCGAGGTAGCGGGTACTTGTTCTTAATGGTCACCTCGTTCAATGACCGATAGTCTATGCACATTCGCATGCTCCCATCCTTCTTTTTAACAAACAGCACTGGGCTCCCCACGGTGAAGAGCTAGGGCATACAAAGCCTTTCTCTTTCAATTCCCTTATTTGCTTCTTAAGTTCCTCCAATTTGTTTATTGGCATCTGATAGGGTCTCTTAGCTATGGGGGCGGTGCCAGGCATGAGGTCAATGATGAACTCTATGTCTCGGTCTGGGGGCATTCCCGGTAGTTTCTCAGGAAATACATCCAGGTAATCTTGTATTACTGGCATTCCAACTATGGGTAGCATGGTGAATATTCCCATAGCTCGGTCACAGAGCATAGGGTCTTGGTGCATGGCTACAGTCATCGGCGATCCCCATGGGGTAGATAAGGTGACTTTTCTTCGTCCACAATATAATACCCCTTGGTTCTTGGTCAACCAATCCATTCCTAGTATGATGTCCAGGGTTTGGGGTGGTAAAACCATAAGGTTAGAAAGGAATACCACATCCTTGATCTGAATGGGCACATCGATGCACGCATGGGGTATAGTTACATCTCCCCCGGGTGAATGTACTACCATTGGTCTCTTAAGGTCTACCCGGTGCAGGTTATGTTCTTTGCTTATTCTTGATGATATAAATGAATGCGAAGCTCCAGAATCAAACGAAACCTTAACTGGTGCAGAGTGGATAGAAAACATACCCATGAGCACGCTTTGGTCATCCTGAGATTCCTCAGCGCGCACATGGTTCACCTGACCATGACGGGATCCGGTTGCAGCTTCCTTTGGTTGGGGTGTTCTGAACAGACTGCGTCCAGGTGTCGGGGTGAGGGTTCCTCACACTACGATGGCGTTGGCTCCGGTGCGGTTAGGGGTGTTGCGCGGCTTGGGGCAGTTGTTGGCGTAATGCCCAAATTCTCCGCAGTTGAAGCAGTTGACATTCCTGGTTCCTGGGGCTGCCAAAGTAGGTGCCGGAGTGCGAGACGGTGTTGCAGGTGGCCTGCTGACGTTGTCGGGTGCGGCAGGGCGATTGGTTGCCACTATGGCTGGCTTCCAACCTAACGGGGTTGCTCCTTTGGGTCGCTGGGCTGTCCCTTGAATTGGACGAGTCATTGCAAGCCTTCGTTTTCGATTGTTTTCGATCGTCCTCTGGTCATGTTCCAGTCTGACGACCTTGTTGATTAGGCTTTGGAAACTAGTGTGGTCTTGTCCGATCATCGGCCATCGTAACCCATCATTCAATCCTTCAACAAACTTGTCTATTTTCTCCTCTTCGTCCGCTAGGTCGCTGGCGGCGTATCGGGCCAATTGTGTGAACTTATTTAGGTACTCTTGTACTGTGGTGTTGCCTTGGCGCAGCCTACAGAACTCGTTCTTCTTCATCCTCATGACTGCAGCAGGGACGAAGTTTTCACGGAAGGCAGCCGTGAATTCTTCCCAAGTTGGTTCAGCGACATCTTCGGCCCGGGTTTCCTTGTAGGTGTCTCACCAGTCACTCGCGGGTCCTTCTAGTTGATTAGTGGTGAATATGACTCTATCCGCCTCTCGTACTCAGACGAGGGTCAACTTCTTTTCTATGACTCTTAGCCAATCTTCAGCATCCATCGGTTCTTCTGTCGTGGAGAATGTCGGTGCCTTGGCTCGCATAAACTCGCCTAGGTTTGATCCTCCGCGTTGTCCTTGGTTGTTGGCAATGGCTTGAAGCAGTTGGGTTTGTAGAGCCATGACTTCTGCTAGGGTAGAGGGGTTAGGCTCTGGCGGGTTCTCCGTAGTTGCTGGGGCTCTGCGACGATGCGCCATCTGAACAACATGGATAAGGTGGGAGACTTGATCTGCTAACGTCACGATTATAAGGAATTTTTTCTTTGAGTTGTTTAAGGTGATCTTTCGAAGCAAGCTTGGTCGAATAAACTCATTTAAGACATAACATGGAACTTCATATCAGTTCATAGATGTTACATCATGGGGATACATTGGACATGTGTAGTCCCATACAACACAATACAACATCACTAATATCGATCTAGGGTTTTCATACATAAGGGTTGGGGCATGGTCGTTGCTGTCTTAACTCCATCCAAAGCAAGACCACAGCTGCTACGGGTATCCAAACTAGTCATCCAGCCATCCACATGATCCAGGTGCAAGCAGAGGGTGATCCTTGCCTGAAGCAAATTGAAGTCCCCATGGCTCAGAGGTAGTGGCCTCGAGTCATGTTCGATCCTCCTGCTTGGTGGCCTGGTGCTCTTACGGGCAGTCCTAAGGGTGATAGGACCTCCTGTGAGTGTCATGCGGCGGGTAGGAGCTTCCTCCTTTGATGGATCTGTGTCACTGAGCTCCCACTTGACCTCCATGGGTTCTGACTCGTATTCAGAGTCAGTGTTGATCTGAATGGGGTTATCCACTTCTGAACCAGGCTCGGATGGTGCAACAGCAGTAGAGTCGACCAGGTATGGTCCTGACATAGTGCTTAGCATGAAGGCCTGCTCCATCATGGCACGAAAGGTGGCCAAGCATGCTAGAGTCATGAAATAGTAGTGGTCGGGCATAGGAGCAGCGGGTGATGGTGTAGCTGAAGTAGAAGTGCCAGCCGCGGGGATAGGGATGAAGCGAAGTTGTTCCTCCAGTTGGCCAACCTGTCGCTGTCTCCTCCGAAGTTGCTCCTCCAACTCAACCAAAGCCTCTCCACAAGCCATATAACGATCAGAGAGCTATTTCTATTGGGCGTTGTTAGCTTGCAGCTCGGTCTTCAGAGAGTCGATCTGGTTTCCGCAATTATGGTGTTCCTCCTCCAGATCATTCATGCGTCGCTGCTGCTCATTTATCTCGAGTAATGCCTTTTCATACCAATCATCAGCTGTTTCCGCCCAGCGGGACAAACGGGTAACCATGGGGTTATAGCAGCAAGGGGTGGCTTCCACGGTGCAGACTGAGTCGCCTTCCTCCCGGTAGGGATGGTGTACGAACTCGGTTACTGTAAGCTCGGTACGGTGGATGGCATTGAAGCGTATGAATGCCTCGCGGGCTACGTCCTAAAGGGCTGCCTCCATAAAATCTCTGTAGTAACGTGTATGGAAGCAATAGGGTGACTCGCTCCCAATACGGGCCTCAATTGAAACCGCAGCTTCCCATACTAGGTGTTCTTCAGTGCCATGTCTTCTGCTCCGGTAGGTGGGTGCGTCCGGTATCTTAGGCGCCATAGCAACTGCTGAAGTTGTGACACGTATCCTTCCTCCCAGGGGACCTTGATCTCCCATGCTCCAACATGGTCTGACATCTGTTTTGAAGATAACTTTGGGTCAGACAGAGGTAATACCAAAACAATTTTAGTACAGAAATGGGGACAAGAGTATAAGGGAAAACATATTTGTTTTGTGAAAAAAGTCTATATTTTCGAAATAGTCCTATGTAGGGATATTTCCCTCTAACCAGCTATTGGGGGTAGGGCATCAGCTGGTCTTATCCTACAGTCGCACTGCTCTGATACCAGCTCTGTGGACCCCCGTTTTTGGAACGGGAATCATTCGTGTTCATAGTATCATTTCCATGGATCGAGTAGTTTGTTATCCACGAATACAGTACTAAATTATCACGTGCAAAGTGCATGAATAGTCTTACACCAAAAGTATTACAATAATAGGCCCAAAGGCAGTAACATTACATGCAGGACCTACAGGTCCGGATAAAACCAAAAGCAGAGATTAGATGAGATAGCAGTCGAAAGGCAGCGGCATGTCGATTGCCATAGGGAACGACCGGGGACTAAGACCTAGTAGACGCCTTCTCCTTCTTCGCGCTCCTAGCAGTAAGCATAGGGGTCCTCTAGTTCTTTGTTTCCACCATCTGAAGGTTTGTGTGTATAACAAGGGTGAGTATCCAACGTACTCAGCAGGCCGACACGGAATGATGCACATGATAGGGTCATTCAAAGGATGATTATGGTTTATTTGCGCAAAGCCAATTTTCACAAATCATTTCACAAAACTAACATCTAGCCAGGTCAAGTTTTAGTTACATAGTATATTAAGTCGGTGACGGTTCTGTCTACCATCCCTCGTGATTCCAAGGATGGCTTCGCGCCTCTGGATCGTCATGGTTTTTCTGGAGAGTGTACCCCTTCTTGCAGTTCGAGAAGTTGAGTCCACCAGCACACAAAATCATTATGCATTCCAACCCATCATTTTAAAATTTATGCGTCTATCCACGGGAGAAACATGTCACGCCGCTCATTATCTGCGAGCTCGGCTATTCGAATAGATTGATTTACTCACACTGCATTGGATGTACACTTTACCCTACTCCGCAACTGCTCATTGAATGAGCTTTCATCCCTTCATATGGGATGATCACGGCAAAGCCTTTCGATAACCTCACTTTGGCAGTACCCACTCCAGGAACTTAAATCCTCTTTCACTCTAACCGTCCTTTCCTAGCAGTGAGAGGAGTTCTGGCGCTCCCGGGGTAAGGGAAAACTCACAAAATTCTCATTCATTACTCAACACGTAGGCCGCAGCCTTATCTCGATAACCAGAACCACATCTCCACCCAAGAACCACTATGCAGGGATACTGCCTCCGCTCGGCTATCTACTCCGCTAGGTCTATGCCCATTCGAGAAGTACGGTTGTACTGGCTCGTTCCAGGTTATAAGTCTCATGGCTCGGTCCTTAATTGACTAGGGACGGTACTTGGCTTTACCAGAATCCACCCAAATCCATCCATCTGCCCCAGTCTAAAAACATTGGTTTTGTACTTTCATTTTTCCATCAAAACTATTTTCTTTATGATCAAGGCAATGTGGCGCTCATGTCTTCACATGCTGTATCTCAACTACCTTCCCTAAGCTAGTCGCCCAAGCATATAGTCTTTTATAAAAACATGAGTATGCAAGTCTCTGGTATAAGCATGGCTAAGCATTTTACCGAAGATATCCTCCGGTTATATCACATCGAGGTTACAAAGAATATTTCTAAGGGTAATCAATATCAAGGCATGGTATTTCAAGCATAGGTATTCAATCGTTTATAGCATGCATATTTGGAGTTTAAATCAACATCATTTTGCAAAATAGGATCAACATGTTCAAAAGGGAAGTGTTGACTTGCCTTGCTCGCACGCTTGTTGGATGGGGTCTTCAGTGTAGTTAGTGCCTCCTTCCCCGGATGCTACTTGTACATGTGAAAAATCAATTGAATTCGATCAGAATTCAATAAAAGTACCAAGAGATCGAAAAGAACCATAAAAACGACTTCAAATATTTAGCCCAAGATTTTAATTGAGTTTGGGTGTGAGTTTTTTTGGTAAAAACCGAATCAAAACGCGAGTTGCAGAAATTAGGGTTTTTGCGATACATCGATTTAATTTACTAAGGCGACAAAATTCCAAATTGAGGTTATCTCAAAAGATTTGAACTTTAAATTTTAGAAGGTCCAAATGTTTAAAATAATATTTAATGGCGAGCTCACGGTAAATAAACTCCTAGATGAATAAATTCTGCGACGATGAAATATCCCCGGATTCCTATTTTGAAATCATAATTCGATTTGAGAATATATATATATATATATATTTGTCTAGAAATCTTCCCAAATATTTTTCCAAAAACTTTTCCTAAATTTTCTAAATTTTTCCCTATTTTCTTTTCTTCTTTTTTTCTTCTTCTTTCTTTTTTTCTTTTCTTTCCCTTCCTCTTCTTTTCTTTTTCTTTTTTCTACCCCCGGCCGACGGCGCGCGGGCGCGGCCGGGCACTTACCGGCGGGTGCGGCGGCGACGAGGCGGCGGGACTCTGGGTGCACGGTGGACGACGGCGACGGCTCCGACGCACGACGCACAACGGCGGCGGCTCCGGTGCACCGCTTGCGGCGAGAAAACCGGTGAGTGAGAGAGGGAAAAGAGAGGGAAAGAGAGCGGCAGGTGGGGAAGAAACACGAGGGGCTCGCCCCTTTTATAGACGGCCGGAGAGGGAGAGATGGGGGCGACGCGGGAAAGCGACGCGGCGGGCGGCACGCGCAGCGCGCGCAGGCGGGGCGGGCGAGGGCGCGGTGCGTGCGCGCGCGGCGACGTGGGCGCGGGTGCGACGCGGCAGCGGTGAGGACGACGCGTGGCGGCGCTCGGGAGGCGAGGGCCGGGCGTGGCGCGCACAAATGGGCGGCGGCAGCCGACGCGCGACATGGCCGCGGGCGACGCGGCGACGTGTGGACCCCGTTTTTGGAACGGGAATCTTTCGTGTTCATAGTACCATTTCCCGGATCGAGTAGTTTGGTACCCACAAAATACGATCTGAATAATCAGTGCAAATGCACGAATAGTCTTACAGCAAAAGTATTACAATATAGGCCGAAGGCAATATCCGACATATAGGACCTCATGGTCCAGATACAATCAAAAGTAGAAGTTAGGTAAGGCAGCGGAATGAAGGCAGCGGCTTGTCAATTGCCACAGGCAACGACCGGAGTCTAAGACCTAGCAGGCACCATCGTCTTCTCCGCCCTGCTGGTAGTAGGCATAAGGATCCTCCAAGTCTTCCTTTCCACCATCTCAAGGTTTGTGCGTATAGCAAGGGTGAGTACCAACCGTACTCAGCAAGCCAACACGGAAGTGATGCACATGATAGGGTCATTCAAAGGATGGCTGGGGTTCTTTTGCATAAAGCCAATTTTCACAAATCTTTTCACAAGCCTAACAGCTAGCCAAGTCAAGTTTTAGTTCCAGAGTATATTAAATCGGCGACGGTTCTGTCTGCCATCCATCGTGATACCAAGGATGGTTTCCCGTCTCCGGTGCGTCATGGTTTTCTGGGGAGTCTACCTATTCTCGCATGTCGAGAAGCTGAGTCTACCAGCATACAAAATCATTATGCATACCAACCCATTATTTTTAAATTTATGAGTCTAGCCAAGCGAAAGTCTTGTCATGATGCTCTATATCCGTGAGCACGGCTATTCAAATAGATTGATTCATTCACACTACAGTGGATGTACACTTTACTCGTACTCCGCGACTGCCCAACAAATGAACCTACGTCCCAACACATGAGATGGTCATGGCAAAGCCTTTCAATAACCTCACTTTGGCAGTACCCGCTCCATGAACTTAAGCCCTCATGCACTCTAGCCGTCATTTCCTAGCAGTGAGAGGAGTTCTGGCGCTCCCGGGGTAAGGGAAAACTTCATTTTTCAAGTTATAAATAAATTTTCATTTTCAATCATCCATTCCCAATCTCATCTCATACATAAGAACCACTATGCAGGGGTACTACCTCCGCTCGGCTATTTACTCCGCTAGGTCTATACCCATTCGAGAAGTACGGTTGTACTAGCTCGTTTCCCGGCTATCTCATGGCTCGGTCCTTAATTGACCAGGGTCCGCACTTGCCTTTTCCGGAATCCACCCAAATCGTCCAGCCGCCCCAGTCTAAAACATTTGTTTGGTATTTTTAGTTTTCATCAAAACTCATTTGATCATTCTCATGGCAGTGTGGCTCTCATGTCTCCACATGCCGTATCTCAACTACCCTCCTTAAAGGTAGTTGCCCAAGCATATAGCTATTTGCAAAAACATAAGTATGCATGAATCTAATAATAGCATGGCTAAGCATTTTACCGAAGATATTCTCCGGTTGTATGTATCACATTGAGGGTTACAAGGAATAATTCTAAAGGTAATAAATAAAAAGGCATGGCATAACAAGTATAGGTCATTCTTTGTGTATGGCATGCATGTTTAAAGTTTAATACAATATCATTTCACAATTGGGATCAATATGTTCAAAGAGGGTGATGACTTGCCTTGCTTGCAACCTGGTTGGCTTGAGTCTTCAATGTTCTCAACGGCTCCTTCGGACTCTAGTGTACGTGCGAGAAATCAAATTCGAATTCGATTAGAATTCAAATAAAATCCAACAAGATCCAATAAAAGCCAAGTAAATCGAAAAAGCGGCTCCTAACACGAGGCTACGATTTTACGCAAGCTTTGGTTCGACTTTTGACAAAATAGGAGCTAGAGTAAAAGGGTTATGAGGATTTGATGTTTGCATTGGACTCGATTTAATTAAATATGATGTGATATTATTTTAACATATTTTGATCTTGAGGAATATCATGATTGGTGAGACCAAAGTATGATAGTGAAAAGGAAGTATCACTTTCCAAATTTATCCAAGTTTTACTGGGCCGATATGTTCTAGGTTTAAGGTAATTAAGTTTGAGAAAAATTAATCATAAGGCTTGGCATAGTATCGAATAATTTAGATTTTAATTTTAGGAAACCCATATGATAAAATTAGGGTTTAGTTACAATTTTAGGTGACAATTACATTCCTAATATTTAGAGCTATATTGGTTACCCTAGATAAATGACAAGATCAAATATCAAGGTATAGTAACGTTCTATGGTAGCTAAGCTAAATAATATGGGTGAATTATTCTAATGGTTAAATGTAATTTAGATTTGAGTTTGAAATACCCTAAGATAGATAGATCTCAATTATTTAGTTTTTAAATGTACTATCCTAATGTTTTAAAACTATATTCATTATATTTGATGACAAGATAATATTAGTTGGATAATAACATTTTTTTTAGTGTAGCTAAAATAACATTGGTGGATAACTTAGAGTTTTGGAAAAGATCAACGTATAAAACAATAAATCTTATATTTATCCCAAAAATAATTTATTTCAGCAATCATGTTTTATCACCCTAAATTATTCCAAAAAGAAATATTTACTTACTCTATTCCTTTTCTGTGTTCTCTTTATATTTTCCTACCCTCCTTTTTATTTTCCTAGCCTTCTCCCTACTCCCTAGTATCTCTGTGAGTGGGCCGAAGAAAAAGAAGAAAGGAAAATGGCACGGGATGGGGGTTCGAACGCAGGACCTCGCGCTCCTCTCTCTCGTCTCTCTCCACTGCGCCAAGCAGCTCTTCGCTCCTTTCTTTGTCTCTTTTTGTTTTGTTCCCACTTCTACTGTTCTTCTTCCTCCCGTGCGGGCGCCGGTGGGGTAAGGGCAAACGATGGCGAGGGAAGGCCGGGGCTTGGGCAAGGGAGGTCTAACACCGTCTACGAGCTACGACGGTCCCGTTTCCGAGCTCGGCCGGGTCGGGGAGGCGGCGAGGCTAGCTGGTGGCGTCGAGGCGGCGAATGTGGCGGCGACATAATTCGGCGATGGCACGGCTGCCATAATGGGTCGTCGAGCACCTAGGGAACCTAGGGAAACTAACGAAGGTGCTTGCTTAGCCGGGGAGGCAACGGAGCGGGCTAGCGACGGCGGCCACATAATGGCGGCGATGGCGCACGTCGACGGCGTGTTTCCGGCGACGGCATGGCCATGGCGACGGGTCACTGAGCATCTACATGCTATGGGGATGCTAATGACGGTGGTGGTTCGGCCGGCGAAGTGCGGGAATAGGCTAGCGGCGACTGGGCAGGGCGCATACGGCGGGGCTCGCCGACGGCGGGCTCTGGTGGCAGGTCAGCTCGGGCAAGCGAGGGAAAAGGAAGAGCTGAGTGTGGGGAGCATGATCGTACCTTCAATTGCGCACGAGCTCGACTGGAAACGGCGAAATCTGAGAAATCGCTCCGTCGACGGGTTGGCGAGCTCTCTGGTCGGTCGCCGGTGTTTCGCGAAAATTAGAGTAATGCCGTGGAGAAAAACTGGGGAAAATGTGGGGGAATGCAGGAGGGGACGATGGTGAAGGTTTGTTGTGCTGCAAGCTTGGTCTCGGGAGGCCTCTTATAGGCGGTCGACGACGAGGGTGTATCGGCTGCATGGCATGGGCGAGCTGGCGTGGCATGGCGCGCATGCGCGGGTTTGCTTGTGGCCGACGCACTGCATGGTGCTCAACAGTGCCGCTGGAGGTAGTTGGTAATGGAATGGCTCGAGCACACATGGTACGGCAAGGTATGGCGAGGTGACAGGGCCTGCGGCGGCGAGGGCGCGGCTGACGTTGGCGACGATGGAACGTCTCGGTGCGGGCGCGCGTGCGCACATGCGTGTACGGGCAGCATGGCGGGCGACGTGGCGGGCACTGTGCGCGGGACGGGGTGACGTGGGCGACGAAGTGGCGAGACCGTTCCGGCGTACACTGTGCATGACCAGACCCGGCGACCACGGGAACATGCGTGCACACGTCCCTGGGTACGGCGCGGCATGGTGGGCTGCACGTGGCGCGCATGGACACAGCTGATTGACCGGTCGAACACTTGCTGAGGTAAAGAATAGTGTACTTTTCTCTTTTTCCTGATTTTAACTTCCTAATTTTCCCATTTCTCTTTCCTTTCACCCTAAAAATTCAAAATAAATTCTAATATTCCCAATATAATTTTGAATGTGTATCTTCAAACTGTTCCGTCACTTTTTATTTTTCAAAATATATTTTTTATATTTATTTTATTTCTTCTTTTAAATTCAATGAAATAGGGTATTTCATTAAAATAAGTTTCTGAATTCATACTTCCCCTTTCAAAAATATTTTTATCATCAAAATCCAAATATTTATTATCTTTCCTCCACCAATTAGGGTTTAAACCAAAATACATTCTTTTCAAAGAATCTTTCATAAATCCATAAAATTTTATATTTACCCTTCTCCAAACATATATATTTTGAATTATTTCTCCTAGCTGGGATCTCAAAGCTTAGGGTTTTTATCCAACTTCACATCAAAGTAATTCAAAAAGAACTCTTATGCAATTGAGCTTGGCAAATAAGAAGGATAACCACGATAAGAAGCAATGAATTCAAAAGGTTTTTGTAAGTTCCGATTTTTAGGATGTTACACGACGTGCGTGCGCGCGGGCGGCGCGCGTGGGCGACGGTGCGCGGCGCGCGCGGCCGAGGGTTCCGGGCCTGCGTCGAACACGTGGCGGCGCATGAATAGTGTCGCTTTTTTCTTCTTTCTTCTTTTTTCTTTTCTTTCCCTTCCTTTTCTTTTCTTTTTCTTTTTTCTACCCCCTTCCCCGCGGCTCTGTTCGGCCGACCGACGGCATGCGGGGTGGCAGCCCAGGCGCTTACCAGTAGGCGACGGCGACAGCGAGGGGGCGGTGGGACTCCGGGCGCACGGTGGACGACGACGGCGGCTCCGGCGCACGGCGTACGACGGCGGCGGCTCCGGTGCGCGGCGGACGACGACGGCGACAGCTTGTGGCAGCGAGAAAACCGGTGAGTGAGAGAGGAAAAAGAGAGGGAAAGAGAGCAAGTGGGGTGGGAAAGAAACGGAGAGGGGCTCGCCCGTTTTATAGACGGCCGGAAAGGGAGAGATGAGGGGGGGCGGCGCGGGAAAGCAACGCGGCGAGCGACACGCGGCAGCGCGCGAAGGCGGGGCTGTGCGAGGGCGCGAGTGGTGCGCGGCGTGGCGACGTGGGGCGTGGGCGCGACGCGGCAGGGCGGTGAGGACGACGCGTGGCGGCGATCGGGGCGGCGCGGACACATGGGCGACGGCAGCCGACGCGCGACATGGCCGTGGGCGACGCGGCGACTGGCGTGCGGCGGCGCGCGCATGGGGAGGCGCGCGGCGTGAGGGCGCCGGGGTTCGGCGAGGACGCGACGCGGGCGCGCGCGGCGGGGTTCCGGGCCGGGTCGAACACATGGGAGCTCATGAATAGTGTCGCTTTTCATTTTCCCGATTTAATTCCTATTTCTCTCAATTCTTTTTTGCTTTCACTAATAAAATAAAAATATGATTTGATTTAATCATAAATTAAATTTTACCCTGTGTTATTTTATTTTTTATATATTTTATTTTTCTTTTTTCCAAAATACGATTTTGATTGAAAATCAACCCTAGACTTCCTTACATATTTTTTTGTGATTTTTATTTATTTAATATTATTTATTTCATTTACTGAATATATATTCTTCCCTCCCAAAATAAGGTTTGATCCAAAAATAAACTTTTATTTATCTCCATCCCTTTCTATTTATATTCCTTTATAATTTTTATTTCCAAATCTTTATTTTTTAAATTTCTTTCTTTTGGGATTTTTAAATTTATTTGGTTTCTCTCAATCTTTTAGATAGATTTTTCTCTCTATTAATTTTATGCAACCAAGGTGGCAAATAAGAAGCAATAAACACGGCGAGATGCAAAAATATCAAAAGTTTTTGTAAGTTCTGATTTTTAATTCTCGATTTTAAATCCTCTGATTTTCAGGGTGTTACACCTAACATCTAGCCAAGTCAAGTTTTAGTTCCAGAGTATATTAAGTCGGTGACGGTTTTGTCTACCATCCATCGTGATACCAAGGATGGCTTCCCGCCTCCTAGTCGTCATGGTTTTCTTGGGGTGTTTTCCCCTTCTCGTAATTCGAGAAATTGGTTCCCCAGCACATAAAATCATCACGCATACTAACCCATCATTTTAAAACTTATGAGTCTAGCCACAAGATAGACTTGTCACGTCGCTCATTATCCGCGAGTATGGCTATTCAAATAGATTGATTTACTCACAATGCAGTGGATGTACACTTTACCCCTACTCCGCAACAGCCCATTGAATGGGCCTACATCCCTCTATATGGGACGGTCACGGCAAAGCCTTTCGACAACCTTACTTTGGTAGTACCCGCTCCATGAACTTAAATCCTCTTGCACTCTAGCTGTCCTTTCCTAGCAGTGAGAGGAGTTCCTGCGCTTCCGGGGTAAGGGGAAACTCACCAAATTCTCAGTCATTACTCAACACGTAGGCCGCAACCTTATCTAAACAACCAGAACCACGTCTCCACACAAGAACCACTATGCAGGGATACTGCCTCCGCTCGGCTATCTACTCCGCTAGGTCTATACCCATTCGAGAAGTACGGTTGTACTGGCTCATTCCAGGTTATAAGTCTCATGGCTCGGTCCTTAATCGACCAGGGACGGTACTTGCCTTTGCCGGAATCCACCCAAATCCATCCATCCGCCCCAGTCTAAAAACATTGGTTTTGTACTTCCATTTTTCCATCAAAACTATTTTCATCATGTTCAAGGCAATGTGGCACTCATGTCTCCACGTGTCGTATCTCATCTACCTTCCCTAAGGTAGTTACCCAAGCATATAGCTTTTGTAAAATATGAGTATGCAAGATTCTAGTATAAGCATGGCTAAGCATTTTACCGAAGATATTCTTCGGATATATCACATCGAGGGTTACAAAGATTATATCTACAGGTAAACAATGTCAAGGCATGGTATATCAATCATAGGTACTAGTTTGTGTATATAGCATGCATATTTGAAGTTTAAAACAACATCATTTTGCAATTAGGATCAACATGTTCGAAGAGTTGTGATGACTTGCCTTGCTCGCACGCTTGTTTGACGGGGTCTTCAGTGTAGTCAGTGCCTGCTTCCTCGGATGCTATTCATACGTGCGAAAAATCAATTGAATTTGATTAGAATTCAATAAAATTACCAAGAGGTTGAAAAAGAACCAAAAAGCGACTCCAAAAATTAGTCCAAGGTTTTAATTAAGTTTGGGTGTGAGTTTGATGAAATCCGAATTAAGATGCGGGTTATAGTAACTAGGGTTTTTGCGATATACCGATTTAATTTACCAAGGTGACAAATTTCCAACTTGATGTTATTTCAAAAAGATTTGAATTTTAAATTTCAGAAGATCTAAATGTTCAAATAATATTCAATGGCGAGCTAAGTTATAAATGAACTCCTAGATAATCAAATTATGCGACGTTAAATATCTCGGGATTACTATTTTGAAATCCAAATTTGTTTATGAGAAAAATATATATTTTTGTCTAGAAATTTTCCCAAATATTCTCCAAAAACTTTTCCTAAATTCTCTAAATTTTTTTAAATTTTCCCTGTTTTTCTTTTCTTCTTTTTTTCTTTTTCCTTTCTCTTTCTTTTCTTTTCCTTTTATTTTCTCTACCCCTTCCCTGCTCCTTCTCTCTGTCCGGCCGACCGGCGCGCATGGGGCGGCGGCTGTGGAGCTTATCGGCGGACGATGGCGATGGCGAGGAGGCGGCGGGACTCCGGGCGCAAGGTGGACGGCGACGGCGGCTCGGACAACGAGGACGAGAGAGCGAGGGAAACGGGAGAGGAGAGTGGCGAAGTGGGGAAGAAACGGGAAGGCTCGCCCCTTTTATAGAGGGCGGCGGCGAGGGCGATGCGTGGCATGGCGGCATGGGGGCTGGGCTCGGCGCGTGGCATGAACGGAGTGCGCGCGCGCGACGTGCGGCGTGCGGGTGGGGGTCGGGCGACACGGCAACGCGTGGCGTGGGGGTACGCGCGTGGGCGACGCGCGGCGTGGAGCGGCGAGCGCGCGTGCACGGCGCGGCGTGCGCGGGTGGGGGCCGAGACGGCGCGGGTCGCGGCGCGCGGCGCGCGCGGCGCGCGCGTGGAGCGGCGGACGTGCAGCGCATGGCGTGGGCGTGCGCGCAAGTGGGGGCCGGTACGGCGCGGCGCGACGCGGGCGCGACGTGTGGCGTGCGGTGGCGAGGGGACTCCACGCCCGGTAGCGGCGGTTGGTGGTGACGGACGAAAAGTGACATTTGGCATTTTCCGATTTAATTTCTATTTTCTCTCATTTCTTTTTCCCTTCACATTTAAAATTAAAATATGACCTAACCTATTCAAAAATTAAATTTTAACCTACATTTCCAACCTTTTTGCCCATTTTTGTTATATTATATTATATTATATATATTATTTAATTCATTTTCTCGTTTTCCGAAAGATGAGATTTTTGATTCAAAATAAATTCTCATCAACTTCCCTATATATCTTTTTATAATTTTTATTTTCAAACCTTTATTTTGAAACTTCCTTTCCTTTGGGATTTTTAAACTATTTGGTTTTTTTCAATCTTTTAGATAAATTTCTCTTTATTAATTTCACGCAACAAAGCGGCAAATAAGAGGCAATAACCACGACGAGATGAAAAAAAACCAAAAGTTTTTGTAAGTTCCAGTTTTAAATTTCTGATTTTAAATTCTTCGATTTTCAGGGTGTTACAGGTGCCCCAATCAAATTAAACAAAATGCCCACAATAGGCCAATTAATAACTTTAATTGGCTAAAATACCAACTCACCCAAAAGACCATTAAAATACACATAAGTATATGCATGAAATATTTTATTCAAATACTAGGATAAAAATAATGAATAAATGTAATTTTTCTAGAATTTTTCTCCTCTATTTAGGGCTTCTAAAAATTTAAACCAATCTCAAAATACCCTATTTTTAATTAATTTATGGGAACAAACCACTAATTATATTTGAGTGCAACCAATGAAAATGGAACCTGGGGATGACCATCTACCTCCAGTAAAACTTTCTTGAATTTACCATGCCCACAGAATAAGTTATTGAGCTCCAAAGTTTAGGGAGAGGAATAATTACGAAAATATAGTTAAAATCACTTTCATTTGCATAGCCCTCCACGCGTGACCCCACCTTTCAGCCACTGGGGCTTGCTCCACTCAAGTACAAAGTGACCCACCGCTTGGGAGCTGCCAAAACAGAGGAGAGAAGCCGAGGACATGCGCCAGCCCCACAACTGACCGCCCAAGCCGCACCGCGCCAGCTCAACCTCTCCCATTTGAAAAACCCTCTCACCACCACATTCTACATCCTTCGCTCATTACGTGCCATGAAAGAAACGAGGGAGAACACCTAGGAATTGCTGGGAACGAGCTCTATATGTCCATCACCCGAAGGTGTTCGATAGCTTTCATGATTAATCCAGTGAGCTTCGCTGCAACCCATTATCGGGAACACGATCCTCATCCTATGCCTGATCCAGCCATGCATTTTGTTTCCTAGGTTGCGATGATCGAAAACACCAGAGTGTGGCCCCTCGCTGTCTCGAGCGCCACAGCCACGACATCATCGCCGTTCCCGTCGATCGGGTGAAGCTCAGGCCGAGCCACTGCGCCACCATCATCACCACGACCTGCTCTTCGAAACCCCTCAAGAATCTTGGCCAAATACGCCGCAAGTGGGGAGATCGAGCTCGTCTTCTCCAACCCTGCCATTGCGCTTCCACCGTCGATTTCTATCAAACCAGTGAGTTTTCCATCGATTCCTCGCAGTAGTAGCCTCTCGGGATGATGTTCCATCTGCCGGGTGTGAAGGTTTAAGCATGCATGCTGCGGATCAAGATGTCGCCGTCACCCTTAAGTTCTTTCTCCGCCGACGCACCGTTCTGCAAGGCAGCCACCTTGCCAGAGCTCGCCAACCACTGCTAACACCTCGGTGAGTGTCGAAACTTGGTTTCGGCAATAGAAAATTGGGGGTGCAGTCAAGATCGCCAAGCTCGATGGGTTAGGTGGAAAACAAGATTTAGACAGGTTCAGGCCCTCTCATGAGGTAAAACCCTACTCCTGTTTCGGGGATTCGATCCGCCGAGTGTTTATTGATCTCAAGATCTAAAGCAAAAAGCTGATAAAGCATATATCTGATCCAACCTCTGATATCCCTCAAGGGACGCCGCTTACCCCCTTACATAGTCTAGGGAGGCGGGCTTACAAATCGAAAACCCTATCTTTCTCTAAGTCGGTTTCCTCAATCTTACCAAACCGTGACTATGAGCCGTTGCCTTATCTAATCAGCAACGTAACACCCAAGTCATAGTTGGTTGACATAATTGGCAGACGCAACCTATCCCTATTACCAGTCGGATAAGATTGCCATGTGGATATCCGATTGCCATAATCTCCACAGTAGCCCCCGAGTCCTTTGCAGTCGACGAGATTGCTCGGCTTTGAACCAAAATAACACACAGCCAAACAACCCTTTGGCCGAGTGCTTCTGGCGCTGAGTGATTCCATCACCTCTGCTTGAACCTCCCGAGAAGCTCCAAAGACTGTGAAGGTTGGAAAATATCCAAAACATTCTCAAAAATAAATATCTAGGTGCATCTCCTGATGCACCTAATTAGGTGTAGCCCCCAACTATGTGGTTAGTCAAAATCAGACTAAACATATAGTCAAGAACTATAAAAAATCATTCTCGTATAAATGCTTAGCTCATGCTAAAGCAATCATAAAGATTTCATCACTCAACAAGCTCATGCTTGTCCAAGTGAATCTGCCCGAGTCATCTCAGAACAAATAGTTCAATCAACTCTCGTGGTGAAAAGCACTCGGTAAGCTCATGTTTATCCGAGTGGATCTATCTGAGTCATCTCGGAGCAAATATTTTAATCATCCCTCACGGGTAAACAAGTTTTTCAGTCATCTGGAAAATATGACCAAAATATTAAATAGCTCTTGCCATAATATCGGTCTTAATCTAAAAAGATCTTCACCAAGGTGGAAAAATAGCATTGATATAATCATTTAATCAAGTGCTTAAAAACCAAACAGTTCCTGTCATCAAGGCAACCATGAAAAGCTTCACTGTTTGTCACCTTTCAAATTGCATCGTGCAAACTTCTCATGAAGCTGCGCAAACCGCGGCATGAAAGGATTTCCAAAGGTACGCGGCACTCGGACACGTGCATATGGCCAAAGCAAATCTGCTAAAGTTCATCCAATTAAGTCCCCAAGGGCACGTGTCAGGCCACACCTTAGCTGGGCCACAAGTCTCTCATGGGCTCGGCCCAATCGCGAGAAAATCTAGCGCACCCCTCAAATTTCTTACAAAGGCTCGAGGTCATCCCCGCCACTTTGTCTTCCTAGAAAAAATTCCCCACACGCAACACTATTCACCAGCTTGCAGTGGAAAACCCTACGCTCGTGTGTGCACCCAATCCACCGATCCAGGAGCTCACACTTCTCCACAAACTAGCTTTCGCATCCATCTCCACAGATCCCCATCCTTCGAGCCAGATCCACTCCCCCAAAACCACATCCATGGTGGGAGAGAAAAAGATCCCCTTCGACCAATGGGCGACTTCAGATGTCAAGGAGTCCACTCTTAAGGAGATGGTGAAGCACAGAGTTCTCCCTCCCAAGGAGATCATCTGCTGGCACCCGAAGGCTGGTGAGGAGTTCCCCACTCCGAACACCGGTGAGCTCGTCGTCTTTACTTCTTTCTTCTATTGCGGTTTTGGCCTCCACACTTCTGAGTTCTTTAGGGGTCTTCTTGACTATTATGGCCTTCAGCTTTACCATCTGAACCCCAACTCTATTCTCCACATTGCTCTCTTCATTCATGTCTGCGAAGCCTTCCTTGGCATCCTTCCCCACTTCCAACTCTTCCGACGCATGTTCTATCTCAAGCCACATCCAAACAAGGATGAGCCCTGCGTCGTCGGTGGGGTTGGCTTCCAGCTCCGCGGATCCCTCCGCCGAGACTACTTTTCCCTTCCCTTGAAATCTTCTAACAAGGGCTGGCACACAAACTGGTTCTATATTGCCAACCTTGAACCCAGTCTGATAAACTTCGTTGGTCTTCCCCCTATGCCTAGACCCAACTGGAGCACCGTGCCAGTGGCTCAAGACTGGGACGAAGCCAACAAGCTTCTGGCAAAGATCTTGGAGATGAAGCAGAAAGGTCTTCGGGGCAAGCAGATCACTCGGCACTTCATCAGGAACCGACTGGCCCCGATCAAGGAGAGATCCAAACCTGCCTTTGAGTATGAGGACGAGAGGGACCCCAATCGGGAAGACCGCGACTCCCTCAGCTTCGAGATTTTGAAGATCCATATGTACAAAATTTTCTCGACTAGAATTACAGTCGAGCGCAGCCTCATGCTACCGGTTTTCCCGTACAGCCTATATCGCCCTCCTCCTCCGGTAAGTAGACTTGACTCTTTTATTGCCTTTCAATCCTAAAATCACACTTCTTAGTGTTCATAGAATCTTTCTTGCAGGAAAATGCCTCCATTATCTCAAAGCCATATAAAATTCATCACGACGACATGTCGGCTAGGCCTGCCAAGAAACCAGCGTGCAGGATAAAGATCCAGAGCGATCCGATTGGCAAAAAGGCCGCCCCGAGTGAAGACACCAGCAAGCGAGCGAGCAAGAGGAGGCTGATCATTGATGACTCGGACGATGATGTCCCAGCCCCTCAAGCTAAAGCGACCCCTCCAAGGCCGTCACCAAAAACGACGCCCAAGATTCGCCGATCAACAAGGTACGTCTCACGGCTGAAGCTGTGTTCTTGGTTGAAAATTTCTCCGTCTTCATCCTGATTTCTCCTGTCTTTCTCTTTGCAGGAGGCCTCAAAACATCGATCCCACTGGGCAAAGTGAGGGCCCAACACCAACCGCAGCAATTGAGGCATCAAAGCCTACGGAGCCAAGGCCCCAGAGCCCTCTCCCGAGTGAGAGCGATCCATGTGAGAGGCCCTCACCTCCCAGTGAGGATGCCCCGAGGAAAGAGCCCCCGACCGCCAGCCGGGGCACCCCGACTGGAAACCGGTCGGCAACAGGAGAGCCCCCGGCTGCCGCCCAAAGGACCCCGACTGAAGACCAGTCGGGCAAGAGCCAAGAAGAGAAAGGCAGCTGGGAAGTGCCGGTTAAGGATTCAGCCACTGAAATTGGTAAGTCTTGAATCAATCTCTTGCTTTTTAATCTCTAGTTCATTTTTTCTGTATCTTCATTCGCTCCTTCTGAATCAACCAGCCAAGGTAGAGGAGATGCCTAGGTTACAGTCTTCTGAGACTGGGGTCCCTCCAATAAAGATCGAGTGGCGCGATTCCGAAGGCCAGAGGCAGGGCATCATCCTAAACAAGCAAATGGAGAGCGAGGAAAGAGATATGCTTGTAGACAGCCTGAACGAAGCGACACGACTGTCTGCTTTGGTCTTGGTCGTTAACAACCTTTCTTGTTGCACAGAATTCGTCGGAGGTCCACTCACTCCAAACCCGGCTAGATGAAGCTGACGCCAGCAGAGCCGAGCTGGAGAGTGAATTTGAAGTTGAGCTATTTCAAAATGGCATTCTTTGTGTAGCTTCATCTTTGAATGCTTTGTGTGATCGTATATCTTTGGCAGCTTACAAGATCCAGACCCGAGCTCAGTACGATGTTTTTGTTGAGAGGGTCAAAAAAGCCAAAAGCATTAGGGAAGATGTTGCTAATGCGGCGACGCCGATCCTATTGCCGCTGTTCCATAATGGACTCGGGACCAGCTCGTTGGACACCGTCGAGGTCTTTGATAAGCTTAGGCAAGCCCCTGATCAATATTTAGCCAACATTTCCGAGGCAGCCATCATGGGAGCGGTTTTCGCCCTTGCACAGACCAAGTCGCTCTACCCCCGAGTGGACGTTGATTCAGTCAGGGAGGGCTTCGCCGATGGTACTTGAGATGAGCGGGCCCTATAGTTGATTAGTGAGGCGCAGAGTCCGCCAAGAAAGTAGCCGCCGATGTAGTGAACCACTTTCGATCTTAATTTCCTTGTGGACATTGTATGCAACTTTATGATGTGCCTTGTAAATATTTAGCTTATTTATGTTAATGCCTTGATCCGAGTTTTTATGTAAAATTTCTTAAGTAATTTTTGCCTGACTGTTACCAAGCCTAAGCTTGATTAGGTCATCAAAAAATTCTCAGTCCTTATACGTTGAACTCGAATCAAGGAGCATTAAACAATGATAAACCAAATATGTATGCGTTGCTGAGGAAAACCATGCTTTATTGACATATGTACAGCCCCTGACTGCTAACTCAAGAAGTCATCTTGCTTGAGGTTGGCAGTCAAGAAGAGCATGAAACTTAAGGCAATTTAAACATAGTATCGTCGAAGATGCTCGATGTTCTAGGAATTTTCCACCATGGATCCGTCTTTACGCTTTAGTCGATATGCTCCTGGCCGAGTCACCTCAGCAATTACATACGGTCCTTCCCATAATGGAGATAATTTGTGACGGTCCTTGGTGGTCTGAATCTTGCGTAGAACCAAATAGCCAACAATAAAAGCTCGTGCTCGAACGTTGCGACTGTGGTATCGTCTAAGTCCTTGGAGATATCTTGCCGACTGGATCAGGGCTGCCTTACGGACCTCTTCCAGTCGGGAGAGGTCATCCACTCGGTCTTGATCATAGCGTTCATCGTTAAAGCTACGGACTCGGAGAGATTCGTACTCCATCTCATTTGGCAACATAGCTTCTGTGCCATAGACCAAAAAGAAAGGAGTTTGGCCGGTAGCCCGACTGGATGTAGTCCGCAGGGACCATAGAACCGAGGGGAGCTCTTGGACCCATTTGCCGGCATAAGGTTTTAGCCGGTCAAACACTCGGGCCTTGATGCCATGAAGAACCATGCCGTTGGCCCGCTCATCTTGTCCATTGCTTTTGGGATGTGCAACCGATGCGTAGCAGATTTTGATTCCGAAGTCTTCGCAAAATTCCTTAAAGATGCCTCCAGTGAATTGAGTCCCATTGTCGGTTATTATTCTGTTTGGGACGCCGAACCGACGCACAATGTTGAGGATGAAGTCTCGTGCCTTGTCAGCAGTGATCGTCGCAACCGGCTTTGCCTCGATCCACTTGGAGAATTTGTCAATTGGCGACGAATAAGTGTGTGAATCCTCCTGGAGCCTTTTTGAAAGGACCAACCATGTCTAAGCCCCATACTGCAAATGGCCAGGATAGTGGAATCGTTTGTAGTTCTTGGGCTGTGACATGACTTTGTCGAGCAAAGAACTAGCAACCTTCACTCGTGCGGACCACCTTGTCCGCGTCGGAGACCGCCATAAGCCAGAAGAAACCTGGCCCTTAGGCTTTGCCCACCAAGGTGCGTGCTGCCGCGTGGCTTCCGCATATGCCCGAGTGGATATCTTGGAGTAGCTGTCGTCCTTCCTCAGGTGTGATGCATCTCATCAGGACTCCAGAGGGGCTCCTCTTGTATAAATCGGAATCAACCATGACATAAGCTTGACAGCGACGTCGGACGCGTTCTGCCTCATCCTAGTCTTTCAGCAGCTCCTGCTGAGTTAAAAATCTGATGAGTGATGTCCTCCAGTCGGCGTCAATCATGGCGACCTGGTCTGCAGCTTGCTCGTTGGGGGTTGGTTTGGCTGCAACAGTTGGGTCATAGAGATGTGCTATGAAAACGTCTGTTGGAGCGGCTTCTCGCTTGGACCCAAACTGCGCCAACTCGTCAGTTGCCTTGTTATTATGTCTTAGGACATGGGATAGCTCCAGTCCGTCAAACCTGTCTTCAAGTTTCTGGACTTCTTGCCGGTAGGCCTCCATGGTGTCATTCAGACAGAACCAGTCTTTCATTACTTGATTGATGACCAGCTGGGAGTCCCCTTTCATGACGAGGCAACGTATTCCGAGTGAAATTGCAAGTCGCAGTCCATGTAGCAGGGCTTCGTACTCGGCGACGTTGTGAGAGGCGGAGAAGTGGAGGTGAAGAACATATCTTAACCTCTCCCCAGTCGGGGAAATCAACACGACTCCTGTTCCCAAGCCAGTGATCCTCTTGGATCCGTCGAAGTGCATGGTCCAATATTGTAGGTCTTCTCGAGGTACATCTTCTTGTTGTTCGGTCCACTCGGCCAGGAAATCCGCCAGGGCTTGTGACTTTACCGACGTTCTTGCTTTGAAGGTTAAGTCAAGCGGCATCAGCTCCAGGGCCCACTTCACGATGAGCCCAGTCGCCTCCCGGTTGTGGATGACATCGCCGAGTGGAAAGGAGGTGACGACTGTGACCGAGTGACCCTGAAAGTAGTGTGCCAATTTCCTCGCGGTTATCAGAACACCATATAGCAATTTTTGTACCTGAGGGTAGCGAATTTTTGCTCCTGCCAATACTTCGCTAACGAAGTAGATTGGCCTCTGAATCTTCTGGACTCGCCCTTCTTCTTCGCGCTCGACCACGAGGACCGTGCTGACCACTTGGTGAGTCACTGAGACGTACAGTAGTAGGGGCTCCTGAGGTTGAGGTGATGCTAGGACGGTCGGTGTTGTGAGGAATTCTTTAAAATCTTCAAAGGCCTTGTGGGCTTCCGTAGTCCACTGGAAGTCGTCCATTTTCTTCAGCAACCTGAAGAAGGGCATGCCTCGTTCGTCAAGTCGAGAGATGAATCGGCTTAGTGCTGCCATGCAGCCAGTAAGCTTCTGAATGTCTTTCTGGTTACTCGGGGGCTTCATACTCAGGATAGCGTTGATTTTTTCTAGGTTAGCTTCAATGCCGCGATGTGACACCATGAAGCCGTGCAGTTTGCCTGATGGCACACCGAACGTGCACTTCTCCGGGTTCAACTTCATTCTGAAGGCCCGGATGTTCGCGAAGGTTTCTTCTAAGTCGGCGATCAGGTCTTCCTTCTGCTTGGTCTTGATGACGACATCGTCGATGTAAGCTTCCACGTTCTTCCCGATCTGCGCTTAAAAACATCTTTGGATCATGCGCTGGTATGTGGCTCCAGCGTTCTTCAGGCCGAAAGGCATCGTGATGTAGCAATAGGCCCTAAACGGCGTGATGAATGATGTTTTCAGGCAGTCGGATTCCTTCAAGCTGATTTGGTGGTAGCCCGAGTAACAATCCAAAAAGCTTAGGAGCTGGCAGCCGGCCGTTGAGTCTACGACTTGGTCGATGCGAGGCAACCCGCATGGATCTTTGGGGCAGGCCTTGTTGAGGTCGGCGTAGTCAATGCACATGCGCCATTGCCCTGTCTTCTTCCGGACCTGAACCAGGTTAGCCAGCCAGTCGGGATGCAGAACTTCCTTGATAAAACTGACGGCTAAGAGCTTTGTGAGCTCTTCCTTGATGGCATCTTTTCGATCCTGAGTGAACCTGCACAATCGTTGTTTGATTGGTTTTGCGTCATCCTTGACATGGAAAGAGTGCTCGATCACCTCCCTTTGAATTCCAGGCATATCAGATGGTTTCCAAGCAAAAACATCTTTATTATTTTAGAGGAAGGTGACGAGCACGCTTTCCTATTTAGGATCTAATTCAGTGCCGATTACAGCGGTTTTTGAAGGATCCGATGGGTCAAGGGAGATCTTCTTCGTTTTGGTGTCGCCTTGTCCCGACTTGGCTATCTTCTTTGCGGGGATTTCACCCTCTGCATAAGTTGATGCAGCCAATCGGATTTCCTCCTGGCCACGCAATCTCTCGCGAGATTGGGCCATGTCGCAGCTTTCCTTGTCGCAAGTGAAGGCTTGTTTGACGTCGCTGCGAAGAGTGCTGGCGCCGTTTGGACCCAGCATCATCATGCAGAGGTAGGTATAGTGCGGTATCGCCATGAACTTGGCGAGTGCAGTCCTTCCAATGATCGCGTGGTAGGCCGTCTCGAAGTCGGCCACCTCGAAAGTGATATTCTCCGTTCGGAAGTTCTCGCGAACCCCGAAGGTGACCGGAAGGGCGATGTGCCCGAGTGGCGCGGACGACAGCCCCGAGATAACTCCGTGGAAGGGGACTGAGCTTGCCTTCAGTTCGGCTCTTGGGATTTGCATCTCGTCCAAGGTCTTGGCGAATAGAATATTGAGGGCACTGCCCCCATCAATGAGGACGCGCTTCAGCTTGATGTTGCGGACCACCGGGTCTAGGACTAGGGGATACCGCCCCGGGTGAACCACTCGGTGAGGGTGATCCGAGCGGTCGAACGTAATAGTCACCTCCGACAATCGTAGGTATTGTGGGACCTCAGGTTGTGCCGCGTTGACCTCGCGATCGGTTAGCTTCTGTTTCCTCTTGGATTCATAGGCTTGCGGCCCCCCGAAGATGTGATTCAGCTCGCCCACGGGGTCTTGAAAGGGCTCCGTATTTCGAGCCGGGTTGTTCTTTTTGGTGCCTGACGGACCAGCTTCGTCAATCGGCTTCTTGTTGAGTTGTGCCGCATATTGCTCAGCGAATTGCTTGTAAATGAAATAATCCTTGGTCGCATGCTTGTGGTTGGGATGATGCGTGCACTGAGCGTTCATGATGGTGTCGTAGGCCGCGACTCGGGGACAGCGTTGGGAGTTGGACGTCGCAGCAACCAGGTCCTCAGGTCGGCGCTTGCGGTCCTTCTGGCCCTGGTTGTTGTTGCCATTATCCTTCTTAGGATGGCGGCTTCCTCCCGACTGCTTGTCGTCCCTTCTGTCAGGCCGGTCTTGGCGCGTCGCTTTGATCACGTCGCTGGACTTGGCGTATGAGTTTGCCGTCTCGAACATCTGCTTCACCGTCTTCAGTGGCTTGCGCCCAAATTTTCCAATCAACAGTTCATCACGGACTCCCTTCTGGAAGGTGGCGATGATGATGTCGTTGGTGATGTTGGGGATCTTGTTGCGCTTTTCGGAGAAGCGCCGGATGTAGTCCTTCAATGGTTCATCCGGCTTCTGGACGACGTTGTAGAGGTCGAAGTGGGTCCCAAGCCTTTCAAAAGTGCCTTGGAAGTTAGCGATGAAGTGGTCCCTTAGCTCGCTCCACAAGCCAATCAAGCCTCTTGGCAAGCTTGTGAGCCAATTCCTGGCTGAGTTAGCAAGGGCAACGGGCAGGTAATTGGCCATGGCCTTGTTGTCACCTCCTGCCGCACGGATGGTGAGGGTGTACACGGTTAGCCACGACTCGGGGTCGGTCTTCCCGTCGTACTTCTCGATTCCTGTCGGCTTGAAACCATTCGGCCCATGCACTCGACGCAGGTCCCGAATGAAAGCGGGTACTCCATCGTCATTGCTGTCGGGCGAGCCCCTTCGATCTTCGCGGGAGCACTGGTCTCGTTCTTGATAGCGTCGGTCGAGGACTTCCCGCAGATCGTTCGGCGGGGTCCTTGGCAGGCTGCTTTGGTAGTCGGAGTTATTGCTGCGGCGGACCCGGTGGTGGATGGGTGGTCGTCCGTGCCACTTCTCGCGAGAGTCGGCTGATTGGTCCTGATGCTTGCGTGTAGTCTCGTGGCGAAGGTCTCTTGACCTAGTGGCCGTCCGGTCTTGCTCGGGCCTCTTGTAATCCTTTGACCTCAGCGGCGGGAGTCGGCTTCTGTCGGGCGTTTCTGCCACGGACTCAGTCGGTCTTCGTGCTGAGGTGGAGGGAGAACCATTGGCTGTAGCCGCGACGATGGTCTTGATCTTGTCCAAGATTGGCGTCACGTCGGGGGGTGCCGTCTCGATTATGGTGTCCAGAAGGGTGAGAGCGGCAACGGCGTTCTGCTAAGGCGTCTGGAAGATGTTGGTGTTGTGGATTCGTGTCTGATGTATGGCCTCCCGAGCGGATCGTCCGGTCGCCCTCAGGTCCCTCTTTCTCCTGTCGTCTTCCTCCTTGCGCCTCTTCTCATCTTCCGCCAACTTGCGCTCCTGCTCAAGCCTGGCTTGTTCTTCCTCTGCGACCCTGCAGGCCATGGCTGAGTCGGTCTCAACCACCTCAGCCATGAGGACGTCGAAGCACTTTGGCTCGTAGTCCTGGTCACAGTCGGAGTCGTTGGCTTCGTCCGAGGGGATGCCATAGAGGTCGTCGAAGCCTGAAGAGCTGAGGTATTCATCAAGCTCTGAGGATGAGCATGACCTGAACGGTTGGAGGATGACCACGATTTCCCTTGAGCCCGGGTGGTTCGGATCTGGATCATTCCAGTCCGAGTCGTAGCTTGATGACATGGATCCCTCCGAGTGGGTTGATCTTGACTCGGGGGAGAGGAGTTTGCAGTAGATCTCAGCGGCGTTTGGTAATCCAAACGGCATCGAGAGGTTTTTTCCCGAGTAGATCGGTTCCGACGGGGAGATGAGAAGACAGCTGTAGATCTCAGCGGCGTTCGGTAGTCCGAACGACGCCGAGTGGATTCCTCCTTCAGAGTGGATGGACTACATCTTGGAACCTAGGATTCGGTGGCAGATCTTCGTGTTGTTCGGTAGCCCGAACGGCACCGAGCGGGTTCCCCCTCCCAACTGGCCCAAATTTGAGTCAGGGGAGGAAAGCTTGTTGAAGCCGTTGGCGGCGAAGTGGTCGATCCTTGAAGAAGATCCCATCGTGCTTGCCGGCGAGATTGTCGAAGAAGTCTTGACGCGTGGTCCCCTACCTGGCGCGCCAACTATCAAAACTTGGTTTCGGCAATAGAAAATTGGGGGTGCAGTCAAGATCGCCAAGCTCGATGGGTTAGGTAGAAAACAAGATTTAGACAGGTTCAGGCCCTCTCGTGAGGTAAAACCCTACTCCTGTGTTGGGGATTCGATCCGCCGAGTTTTTGATTGATCTCAAGATCTAAAGCTAAGAGCTGATAAAGCATATATCTGATCTAACCTCTGATATCCCTCAAGGGACGCCCCTTACCCCTCTTATATAGTCTTGGGAGGCGGGCTTACAAATCGGAAACCCTATCTTTCTCTAAGTTGGTTTCCTCAATCTTACCAAACCATGACTATGAACCGTTGCCTTATCTAATCGGCAACGTAACACCCAAGTCATAGTTGGTTTACATATTTGGCAGGCGCAACCTATCCCTATCACCAGTCGGATAAGCTTGCCATGTGGATATCTGATTGCCATAATCTCCACAGTGAGTCTCCTGTAACACTTAGGACACACCATCATGCATATGTTTAGCAAAATCGAAGCCCCAAAGCAACGTGCAGTGGAAGCCTTGCACAAACCGCCGCTCGGACTAGCCTCTAGCAATGATCCGGCCACCTCAATGGATAAAACAACCATCTACGGATGCGCAAGAGGACCACGCATAATTTTTTTTTTGGTCGCGCGATGAGATTAGCCACCATTTGCTGTCGGTGAGCTCACTCGTGCTGCAGCCATGCCTCCCTGCCTGTGAACACAAGCCAAGGACCATATTTTGTAAATTCGACTAAATCGAGGGATCGTGTTAAAAATAGACAGTTCACTTACATGTGGGAACCGGACCTATATGCAATGCCTTTGAAACTCAGGGACCCTTAAAGAAAAGATTATAGACATGTGCCACTTTAGATTTTGAACAGGAAAACTAACCGAACTTTGAAAATCCATATAAAATCAGAGAAAGCTGCTTTTTAGATGATTCCAATTGCCATAGGTTCAAAAAGTTATGAACTTCAATATTATGAAATAAAAGCTTGCACTTACAATACAAACTTTAGCTCTAAAATTCAAAAGGAAAGTCACCCATAGAGCTACCACAAATTTCTAAGATACATAGGAAATTCAATTTAACTTATTTTTGGGAAAACTCAAGTTCTAAAAATCCACCAATTTACACACTAAATTTAGGAAAAATAAAAACCTATATTCATTTTGTACCAAATATCTTCAAAATTATTTTCATTGAAATGATGTGCTTTAGGCAAGCTGGACTTTCGAGATTTATTTAAAATTCATCTTAACTCCTTTTTTAGTAAACTCAAGTTCTGTAGATTCACTAAAATACATATTTTCAATTTATAAAATAAAAACATATGCTTACGGTGTAGCAACATCACTCAAATATTTAAATAATAAATAAACCCCTTTTATGTACCCTCCAACTAGAAAATTCATTTTTAATCCATTTTGAATGAACCAAGATTCTTTAAAACCAGCAAATAATAAAATTCAATTAGGTAAAATAAAATATGGCAACTCATATACCAAAATGTCAATAAACCTTATGTATACAACTAAGGTGCTAATCACTATAATAGTAGTTAAGCACTATATATCTATATATATTTATAAAAATATGTATATGCACCTTAGCTCCAAGATAAATATAATTAAAACTTAATATACCAGAGTGGCCATAGTTCCCTCCTTATACACTAAAGTTTAGTTCACTTAGCTCATAAGACTAATCCTAGGTTTATATGTTAAATAGCTAACATGGGAACACTCCCTAATTTATAGAATAGGTAGTGGAGCAAATTAAACTCTAAAAATTTGAACCAAAATTAGATTTGTTAACTAAAATATTTATTTTTATACCATGCTAGAAAATAGAACATCCTCTGAAAATAAAACCTCTAAAGCCATATAGGTGTACAGACTATGTACCTAGAACACATTATAAATTGTAAAACCCAGAGGAAATTCATAATAATTCTAACAATTATGAAACCAAATGTGTTAGAGTTAGAAACCACTTCCCCACGCCCCTATGAAGTCAAACTAATGAAAACCAACACTTAGGAGCACTATCCTAACAGCACTTACCCCTATGTCGCTAATAACCGATAGAACTTCTAAAATACACAACTCCCAAATGGGATAGGATAAATTAGAAATTCTTTCACCTAAAATCATTAGAGACTAGTACCTACTTAATGTGTAAAAATCATGTATTTTAGAGCATTTTGGATTTTTCATATATTTTGGTGTTTAATTGTATAACGTCTATTCTGTATAGATGAATGCTTAAACGGTGAAGAAGAGATTAGGATGCTGACATTTTCAGGCAAGTCCCACCTCCCTCTCTTTGATCACCTTTGTCCCATGTTTCGGAGGTTATTGAAGATGTTTGCAAATCTTGCATGTTGATTCTACACTAATAAAGTAAAATCTTGCTAAACTTGCTAGACCATCTCCTAATACTTGTATATTACCTTAACCCCACATATGTCCATAGCCTTCATTCCTAACCTTAGGTAAAATATGATTATAACACCTTGTGTCAAAAGTTTTGATGTCTAGAGTACTATGATGCTTAGCCATGCTTAAAAATGTTTTCTCGATGTTATGCGCTCATCACAAACATGGAAGACTTATTTTCAAATAATCTGGACAGAACTTGTATACTTGGTATTTTGAAAAATAAAATGATGAAAAACATGGATTTTAGGTTTGCGCCACAAGTGGTGCACATATGGAGATTAGTTGTGCACCGATAGAGGAAGAGTGTGCCCAGACCGACTTAAGGTCTTCACTCAACGTATGTTCATTTCATATACAGTACAACCACATGTGCCAGTATGGGATGGCCTAATCCAAATAAGCTATTTAGTGACTAGCCTTGCACTCTGGTAGGCCGGTGTGTATGGGTTCGAAATAACCCAGAGGAATTTCCTATTTACCCCGTCGTGGTAATTTAGGCGACTAAGTCTGTCCAATACAACGGTATCGTGCCATGTGGGTGGGTTCGCTGTCGTGTCCGCCACCACGGTGTTAAGTTAAGGCGTGGGCCCGCCACTTAACGGTTCTGGGTTATATTTCTAGTATGCCTAGGATGGGAGAAACACGTATCGTGCTGGTGCAAGGCTAGGAACTAAGTAGTGTAAAGGCTTCGTTGTGAACTCTAGTCTGTACTCAACATGCGGAGTATGGTGGTACCGACGGGTACCAAACAAAAATAGAGCGTTTCACTTTATGTGAGTGATTCATATCATGTGGGTAAAGTGTACAAACTCTGCAAAGTATAAACTAATCGATTAGCCATACTCACGATTACGAGCGACGTGTGGATATGTATTGAGTATAGACTTGTATTTTTACTCCTAATGCTGAAATTTCCTTCAAATCATGTTGCATTTTGTGAATGAACTCTTTGCTGCCATGGAGGGCAATGAGGCGTATATTTAATCATGATTAATGTCCACTTTGATGCCCATATGCTAAGATCTTGCTTGTTGAAATTTCATTTGAAAGCAAATCTGATTTGGAAGTGTTTTATGCAAATAAAACTTGCTTTATGCCACACTGAACCGTATAATGCCTTCATTGATTATTTGTCGTACATGTAGAGTGTTAGGCTTGCCTTGGTGCTTGCCAGTACATTAACTTGTTTAATGTACTGACTCTTGCCACTGGAATATCCACTTTGCTTGCAAGTGTAGATTTAGTCTTTTCAGTGATGCGGGTAATCGTCTATTTCTTTTAGGATGAGAACTTAACAGGGTAAACCCCTAGTCAGTGTGCTTGTGGTATGGGTAGTAAGCCACTGCTGTTCGCTGCTCTCTGATAAATCTATTTGGCCTGTCGGCCTATTTAATTATTGTAATCTTTTAAGTTTCACCCAATTTAAGTGTAATCACGATGTATATTCATGCTTGTGATGAAAGTGTGAGTCTAACACACATCCTAGGAGTTAGACTCACATGTGTATGAGTTAGGAATAATTGAGGCGTCGTAGATCTTTAGCCATTTCGTCTAGTCTCCTGAGTGTGTAACACATCCGGTCGCCGCCTTCGAGTGGTTTGACGGGCACACTTCAGGCTGAAGTTGACTGGCAGGCTAAAGGCCCAGCGATGTCTCACTTATCCATCTCTCAGGACTTCGGTTGTCACGTTTTACTTGTCATATGAGCTGAACCGTTTCAGCTCGTATTGCAAATAGAACGGGAGAGCCGGACGTCGCCGACAAGACATGGTATCAGAGCGAATACTGACTATAGGAGCCCTTAAGTTGATCGTTTAGAATTGATTCTCAAAAGCTATTTTGAGGGCTTTGCTCTCAGCTATAAATTATTTGCGAAAACCATTTCTATCTTATATCTCATCCCTCTCTAGAGGTTAATCTTCCTTATGCCTCTATTTCGAGTTTTAAAACTCTTATCTTGCTCTATAGGACTGCAACCTTTTAAAAAGTTTAACTTCTGAAAAATGGAGTTTGAAAATTCTTAATTAACATAACAAATCAGTACAAAAGAGTTTTGAAAAGTTTTGAGACCCCTTTGTAAACTATTCCTATGAACTAGCTCGGATTTGTAAAATATCGGGTTGAAATAGCCTCTATTAAATGGGTTTTGAAATGGGTTGAAAAAATTAAAACTTGGTAGACACTGTAAGGTTTCCATTTCCTTATGTTACCTCTTCACCAAAACTGATTTGGGGTGAATTGGAACTCCTCTTTCCCGACTTATCAAAACTTTACCGATATGGCCTACAACGGGTAGTTTGATATAGTATAGAATTTGTGATGCCTAAACCTCTAGACTGTTTGCTTAGATGGACCACCCAAGATTCACATAGCTTTTGAACCACTCTAACATAATGTATTTAAAAGATGTAAAATTTGTGTCGGATAAAACTGAATAAAGATTTGATTTGTGTCGGATGTTTGTATTTTGAGATTTGAAGTCGGTCTGTTTGCACAATTTACATGTGCTAAACCATAGATGATAAACCTGTGAAATTTTACAAATAACAGATAGACTAACTCAGTAGGCTTCATTAATTTTTGCTAATTTTTAGACCCCTGCCTCAAAAGGGAATAGATCGATTAGACAGTCTAACTGTGTTCTGAAAAACGGCAGGCAGCCGCCTTTATCTTTTTGTGTACACCAAATCATACATGATAAAACCTTCATCTTTTTACCGTAGCACCTAGACATGTCCAGTGTGTTCCAAGAATTTTGTTTAAATTTTTAGAGCCCTTCATCATGGTGAAACAGAGCGGTTTGTTAGCCCATTCCTGTTATGGAAGTTGCAGACAGCAGCCTTTATCTTTTCCCGTAGCCCAAACCATACCTGCCAAAATATGTATCTTCTACCTGTAGCTCCCAGACATGCTCAGGAAGCCCCACAAATTTTTTTAGAATTTTTGAGAGCCTGTAACATGCCCTAAAAATTCATATAGTCCAGGAGAACGGAGATCTGAAACCCAGTATACCGTAGGTTGTTAAATTTGTCCAGAAGGTGATAAAATTCTAATTTTCCTAAGATAGATCACAAACTTACTGACCTATCACCATGATTTTTTCCCAAATTTTGTACCTTGGGGAAACTAGCCCCATTAGATCAATAGAAACAGCAGACCCACATTTTCCAGCACATCGGCACTTGCCCAAACCGTTCCTTGATGTACAACATCGCGATCACAAAAATCACCAAAGTATTTCCAGCCCAAGGAAACATTGTTAGAATGCCAAGAATGGATGCCAAGTAACCTTGTGTTAACTGTTATGCCCTAGAGGCAACATGAAGATGTTGGATATCATTGTCAATGTTTATGTATAAATGAATAAAGTGTTATTCTGTTCCATGAAATAGACATCTTGTATTGATCAATAAGAACGTGACCTATGTATGAGACTCTATATGTATGAATCTATTTCCAAATGATCCCTGATCATATGTCATATTGTTGGAACAAATATGATTCTAAGATCGGCATGTTTATTGATTGATGATCATGTCTCATAGATCATGGTATGGAGATACCAAATCAATATAGGTGGACATGTGTTAGAGAACATATTGTTGGATAGACCCACCATGAGACACTAAAGGAATTAATGTGCCATTAGTTGGTCTCAGGTAGTGTTGGTACAAAGTCCTTAGACTTGAGATCATCATGGATTCCAATATGTGCAGTAGCCTACTTTGGGACTACCAAACGCTATTTCGTAACTGGGTAGTTATAAAAGTAGTCTTCGGGTTTGCTATGAAACATGAAGTGGAATGTGAATGATCAAGATGGAATTTGCCCCTCCTTTGGAGAGATATCTCAGGGCCCCTCGAGGTAATGGATTATGGAAGTGCATGCCCATGCCGAGTTGATTGAGGAGTCAATCAACCGACAAATAATCCAATACGGTTCGAGTGAATGGTTAAGCTATTGAAGGGATGGGACACACATCTTGCCTATGGCTTAATTGGTATCGTGAGGCAAAGGGATTTATGTACACATTACAGGTTCAGAGCCGATATTATATTCTTGTATACTATGGTGTCAATATGTGCTGCTAGGCGTCGCTGTTGACAGATCGGCTGAGTTGGACCCGAGCCGACGGTCGGCTGAGTTCAACTCGGGCCGAAACCGAGTATACCTGAACCTACAGGGTTGCACGCTTAAGGGGATAAGAACAGGCATTTGAGTTGGACTCGGATATGGCTCGATCGGATAGGGATCCGATCGGATAGAGTCCTATGGGCTTACGAAGTCTGGCTGACCAACTCTATGAGATTCGGATAGGATCCGATTAAAAATAGAGTCCCGATGGGCCTCTAGGCCCAACCGGCAACTCTATATAAAGGGGTGAGGGGTGAAGAGCTGCGTCATCGCATTGAACCGAATCAATCTGATTTGGCGCAACAGAAGTTGGCGAGATCCATCTCCACGGAAACCCTCCCCACCTTCGAGTCAAAACCCTAGCCTTGCATCTTGTGCTAGCACACGTGTGTTCAGCGTTCTGTCCCCGGACATGTGGATACCAGTAGAGGCGCTGCTACGTTGCAGTGCTGTACATCGGCTATGAATCGGCTGTGGTGGAATCGGCTGCGGTCGGGCGCATCGGAGCGAGGCGTGTGAGCGCGGTCGGACGACTCGGCGAATCAGCTACTCGGTGAATCGGCTGATTGCGGAATCGGTTGTTCCCAGGAATCGGCTGTTGGCTTGCGGGAATCAGCTGTGATTGGCCAGTACTGTTCCGGATCGAATAGCTCCTGATTGGCTAATCCGCTGAACTCTACTCCAATCGGTAACGATCTATCGACCATTACTTGCGTGGTAGAAAAGTTTTGTTTTTAGCTATCATAGCTTCCGTGTAACCCTTTAGTGGTATCAGAGCTAATCTTGCTTAGTTCGGATTTTAGATTGGATCTGGAACAAGTTTAGCACACGGGTTGATTAGATCAATCGGTTTTACAGGATCTGTAGAGGAGAGTAGATTGTAATTGTGTTCCTTGATAGTGTATCGGAACGGTGTAATGTGATTACGTCGAAGCAATATCCATAGAATTTGGTTTTAGTTGGGTTCAAGATAGCGTTCCTTGATAGTGTATCGGAACGGTATAATGTGATTATGCCGAAGCTGTCTCGTAGTCCGACCTTGTTTGCTTCCTCCCGCCTATGCAAACCATCTCCCTTGATAGTGTATCGGGATGACATAATGTGATTATGCCGATATGGTTTCGTAAGCGATTTCATAGCGAGACCGTCGTGTGCGTACCCCCTTATAGGTCATCTCGATGGCGTAATGTGATAGGTAGAAAACATTCTACACCTAACTTGTTTTTGCAGAGAATGTTCTGAGATGGTATGGCCCTATTGTATGTATGAGATGCATGTGATGCGTGTAATATTCTTTCATATGTGCAATCCTGTAATATTCTTTCATACGTGCAATGCTTGTAATATTCTTTCACGACCTATGAGTCGATGTAATCTTCAATTAGAGCTTCTATAGTAGTAGCTTAGTTTGAGGAAATCAAGCATTCGACACTCGGAAGAATGGTGAAGAAGATGGAGATCCTCTACACCGGCATGGAGATGGAGATCACCATGTGAAGGGGGCCATACTATTTCATTATATGCTATTCTACCTGTTTTCATATATGCGATATGTTTGTTTGATAGGATAGCATCCCTCGCAAAATTAAGTAGTAATGATGCCCTTCCAAATGTTGCACCTGTCACCGTTATGTTCGTCAATGGTGGGTCTGCAAAAGTAGGGTGCCATTCTCTATCATAACACGAGGGGGTACATGTCGGACATATACAACAGAAGCATTTGGTTTACTTAACAAGGCTATCAAAACAGTTTTGGGCCTTGGGGCATAGGTTGGCACCGGGGCATGGAGATGCCACACCAACAACAAGAGTCACATAGAGATGTGATTAGCAAGGAGTTGCTTACTGATGTTATTAACCTTCTAGCCGTGATTCCAAAGCTCACTAGAAATTAATTAACATGTGGATCTTGACCCAATACGTAACCTAGAGGAAAGGTGTAAAATACGTAATAGGAGTCTTATGTTAAATTGTTTAACAATAGACATAGCATAAACATTGTGCTAAACTTTGCTTTTTCTGTTGTAGAATAATGGCAGCTAATACTACACCAGTACCTTTAATTTGCGATCTATTCTCAAAAAAGAAAAATTAAATGGAACAAACTTTATGGATTGGTATCGCAACTTGAGAATTGTTCTCAAGCAAGAGCGCAAGGAGTACCTTCTTGAAGTATCATATCCGGATGAGTTGCCTAATAATGCCACTGCTACTGCACGGAGGGCTTATGAAAAACACACTAATGATGCCCTAGACATAAGTTGTCTCATGCCAGCTACAATTAGTCTGAGCTTCAGAAGCAATATGAGAGCATCGATGCTCATACTATTATTCAGGGATTGCGTGGCATCTTTGAGAACCAAGCAAGGGCCGAGAGGTTCAACACCTCAAAGTCCCTGTTTGCGTGCAGGCTTGTTGAGGGGAGTCCCGTCAGTCCGCATGTGATAAAAATGATTGGCTACATTGAGAGTCTGGAAAAACTAGGTTTTCCCCTTAGCCAAGAGTTGGCTAGTGATGTGATTCTCCAGTCGCTCTCTCCGAGCTTCGAGCCATTCATATTGAATTATCACATGAACAGTATGGATAAGACCTTGGCTGAATTGCATGGGATGCTTAAGACGGCTGAGGAGAGTATCCAGAAAAACGGTCATCATGTGATGATGATGCAGAAGGCTAAGCGTAAACCACCTGTCAAGAAACTTTGCACGAAGAGGAAATTAACTCCCAATGAGATCGCGAGTGCCTTCAAATGCAAAGAAGGGCAAGAAGAGGTCAGCGGCATCTGATGTTGTTTGCTTCTATTGCAAGGGGACAGGTTACTAGAAAAGGAACTGCAAGAAGTACATGGAGGATCTCAAAAAGAAGCAAAGTGTGACTGCTGCTTCAGGTATTAATGTTATAGACATTAATCTTGCTACTTCACCTACTGACTCTTGGGTATTTGATACCGGATCAGTAGCTCATATTTGCAAATCGTTGCAGGGAATGAGAAGAAGTAGAGGCTTGAGAAGGGGCGAGGTGAACCTGCGCGTCGGCAATGGAGCAAGCGTTGCTACAGTTGCTGTCGGCACTGTTCCACTTCATCTACCTTCAGGATTAGTTTTGGAATTAAATAATTGTTATTGTGTTCCAACTCTATGTCAAACCGTTATTTCCGCTTCATGTTTGCAAGTGGAAGGATATGATTTTAGATCAATGGACAATGGTTGTTCAGTTTATCTCAGAGATATGTTCTATTTTCATACACCATTGATGAATGGATTATACGTTTTGAATCTTCAAGCATCTCCCATCTATAACATTAATACAGAGAGGCAACTCCCAAATGATACAAACCCCACGTTTATCTGGCATTGTCGCTTAGGCCATATAAATCAGAAACGCATGGAGAAGCTCCACAAGGATGGATTGCTTCACTCTTTTGATTTTGAATCATTTGAGACATGTGAGTCTTGTTTACTTGGTAAGATGACAAAGGCACCTTTCACGGGACACAGTGAGAGAGCAAATGACTTGTTGGCACTCGTACATACTGATGTATGTGGACCAATGAGCTCAACGGCCAGAGGTGATTATCAGTACGTCATTACCTTTACCGATAACTTTAGTAGATATGGTTATATCTACTTAATGATGCATAAGTCCAAATCCTTTGAAAAGTTCAAAGAATTCCAGAATGAAGTACAGAATCATTTAGGGAAAACAATCAAGTTTCTACGATAAGACCGTGGAGGGGAATACTTGAGCCAAGAGTTTGGTAATCATCTGAAAGATTATGGAATTGTTCCACGATTGACTCCCCAGTGTGACATCCTAAAAATCGGAGAATCAAAATCGGAACTTTCAAAAACCGTGGCCTATTGCTTCTTCTCGGGTTTGTCGCTTCTTATTTGCCACCGCTCGTTGCATAAATTGTTACGTGATCAATTCCCTTTTCGGAGTTTTTGGAGGTTTCGGAGTTGTCAAACGGTGATGCGAAAGCCGCATCGGATTTTAAAAAGGAATTCGAGGGAAAGTGCGGATTCGTGAAAACGTGTTCGGGACATATAAAATAAAATTTTTGGTTGGGAAAAGATGAATTAAGACACATGATGAACAATAAAATTCTCGGCGAAGTTCTCGAAATTTGGGAAATTTTTGAAAATAAAATGGGTGAATTATGAAAATTTGGAAAAAGAAATTTAAATAAATATGAAAAATAATTATGGAAAATAAAAGTCAAGAAAAAGTTTAAAATATAATGTTAAAAATTATTTTTGAGATATTAGGATTTATTTTGGAATTTTTAGAAGGAAAGAAAATAGAAAATGAGAAAAGAAAATGGAAAATCGGGAAATTAAAAAGCCGCACTGTTCATTGGTCGCCACTTGTTCGACGCCGTCCCGCCCGGCCTCGCGCCGCCGCGCGTCGCCCGCCGTACCGCGCCGCACCCGCGTGCGCCACGCGCGCGTGAGCGCGCCCGCGCCCGCACCCGGCCCCGGACAACCCGCGCGCCGCGCCCGCCCGCCCGCGCCAAGCGCCGTGCCGCCACGCGCCCGCCCGCCGACGGACCCGCGCCGCCCGCCCGCCGCCGCCGCCGTCTTGCCCCGGCCCGCGCGCCCGCGCCCGCTGTCGTTGCCGCGCGTCGCCGACCCGCGCCGGCCCCCGCCCGCGCTCGCGCCGCGCACGACGCCGCACGTGGCCCCGCGTTTGCGCCGCGCCCTTCCGCCACGCGCGCGCGGCCGAGCCGGCCCAAATCGCAGCGCCGCGCGCGTGGCACCAGCTGCGCCGGTCCCCCTCCTCCATTCCCTCGCCCCCAGCCATGCCTATAAGAAGGCCGCGCCCGCCTCTTTTCGCCGCACCGCCGCCGCTTCCTCTCCCCGTTCCCGAGCACCGCCGCCGAGGCCGCCGCCGCTTAGCCGCCGCCGCAGTGCGCAAAGCGTCCCCGTGCCTCCCTTGCTCCTCCCTGAGCCGCCGTGGCCGGTAAGCCCCTTTGCGCCGCCGTTTGTCGCGCCGCTGCCTCTGTTTCGGCCGGTCACCGGTCGAGCGCTTGGCGGCAAATGAACAAGGCGCCGAGAGAAAAAGGAAAAAAATAGGGAAAAATTTTGGAAAAATTTTGGAAAATTTGGAAAATATTTTGGGAAGTCTTGAGTAAAATTTTGGGCAAAAATAAATTATTTTCTCGCATGTTTTCTCGGTGCAATGTTTGAAAATCGAATCGGGCGTTTCCGAAATTTCCAATCGCATCGTTTTCGATCCGGATTCCGTTTAATTCTTTCCCGCCATCGAAATAGGTTTCGCTTTTGTACTCAAACCCTCAAATTTCGAGCATGAATTTTCTTCGCTGATATTTTCAAACGTAATTTCCAAATTTATTACGATCGCCGACTTTGCGAAAACCCTAGGTCATCAACTCGATTCCAAAACCCGGATTTTTCCTCGCAACCCTTGTTCTAACTCGAGTAGAATTTTCGGCAAAACTCTTTGAAGTGGTTTTCATGGCTTTTGTGGTTCTTTTCGATCTCTCGGTGTTTAGTTGAATTCTAACTGAATTCAATTGATCTCTCGCACGTACGGGTAGCGTCGGAAGAAACCGGCATCGACACCGCTGAAGATCCCACCCCTCAAGTGCGCGAGCAAGGCAAGTCTTCACACCCTTTGAACATATTGATCCCCTTTGCGAAATGATGTTATTTTAAACTCTAAACATGCATGCTTTACCGGGTTGCCTATACTTGTTATGCCATACCTTGCTATTGTTTACCTTTAGAATTACTCCTTGTAACTCGCAATGTGATACAAATAACCGAAGCATAACTTCGGTAAACCGCTTAGCCCTGCTAAACTTAGACCATGCATACTCATGACTTTATGAAAAAGCTTTGTGCTTGGGCAACTACCTTAGGGAAGGTAGTTGAGATTCGGCATGTGGAGACATGAGCGCCACATGGCCATGATGAACTAAGTTTGGTGGAAATTGAAAGTGCTATACAAATGTTTTAGACTCGGGGCGCCGGATGATTTGGGTGGATTCCGGAAAAGGCAAGTGCCGACCCTGGTCAATTAAGGACCGAGCCATGAGATAGCGGAAACGAGCCGCACAACCGTACTTCTCGAATGGGTATAGACCTAGCCGACTAGGTAGCCGAGCGGAGGCGTATCCTTGCATAGATGGTTCTCTATGATGTGGTTATGGGATGAGGATGAGGCTGCGGCCTTTGTTATAAATGGTGAAATTAAACTACCGTTAATTAAACTTAAAGATTGGAAATGTCTTCCCTTACCCCGGTGCGCCTGTAACTCCTCTCACCGCTAGAAAAGGACGGCTAGAGTGCATGAGGGTATAAGTTCATGGAGCGGGCACGCCAAAGTGAGGTTATCGAAAGGCTTTGCCGTGGCCGTCTCATGTGTTGAGACGTAGGCTCATTCGTTGGGTCGCGGAGTACGGGTAAAGTGTACATCCACCTGCAAGTGTGAATGAATCAATCTATTCGAATAGCCGTGCTCGCGGATATTGAGCATCGTGACAAGACTTTCGCTTGGCTAGACTTTGAACTTAAAAATCTGGGATGGGTTTGCATGATGGTTTCATTTGTGGTGGATCAACTTCTCGAGAATGCGAGAAGGGGTGGACTCCCGAAAATCATGACGAATCGGAGACGGGAAGCCATCCTTGGAATCACGATGGATGGTAGACGTAACCGTCGCCGGATTAATGAACTATGAAATTAAAACTTGGTTTTTGGCTAGTCGGTAGGCTTGTGAAAAGAATTGTGAAAACCGGCCTTACGCAAAAATAACTCTAGCCGTGTTCTTTGAATAACCCTACCATATGCATCAATTCGTGTTGACTTGCCGAGTACGGTTGGTACTCACCCTTGCTATACGCACAAACCTCCAGTGATGGAAATGAAGAGCCGAAGACCCCTACGCGTACTACCCGGAGGGCGAAGGAACCGACGGCGCATATTAGACCTTAGTCCCGGTCGTTGCTGTGGCAATGGACAAGCCGCCGCCTCTTTCCGCCGCCTTATCTAAATTCGTTTTTATATTGTATTCGGACCATAAGGTCCTGTGGGATGAACAATGCCTTCGGGCCTATTTATGTAATAATGGTATTGTAAGACTATTCGTGCATGTGCACTTGATTATCCAAGATCGCATTCGTGGGTACCAACTACTTGATCCAGGAAATGGTACTATGAACACGAAAGGTTCCCGACTCAAAATCGGGGTCCACGAGCTGGTATCGAGCCATGCGACCGTAGGCTAAGACCAAATGGCGCCCTCCCCTAACTAGATGGCTAAAGGGAAATATCCCTACCGTAGGATCAGTTTTAAACTATTATTTCCGAAAATGCAAATATATCTTTTCTACATCCGTATTTCTTTTTACCAAATGATTATGATAGCTCCCTCTCGCTAACCCTAAGTTGCTCGTAAAAGCGATGTCAAACCACGACGGAACCCGGGAAGTCACTATCCCGCGAGACGAGGGGTTCGTGGTACAACTCCGCCTCTACTATGGTGCTTGAGATACCCGGAACCGCCCACTTATCACACCAAGAGACATGGCTCCGAGATGTATCCAGCTGGGAGGCAGCCGTATCCATAGAAGCCCGCATGGGGAGTGAAACATCCTACGCTTCCACACTCGCTACCACCGGGACCTAGCGTAAGGCTATTCAGATGCGCTCGCGAGGCCTTCCTTCGCCTTAATGCGGAACACCGTGCCGAACTCACAATGACAGAGTTCGTGCATCATCCTTACCGCGAAGAGGGCAACCCGGTCCGCACCGTGGAAGCTACCCCCGCTGCTACAACCCGATGGTCACGCGTTTATCGCGTTGGGCGAGACAAGCAGACGATCGTTACGAGGAGGCCCCGCTCGAAATCAACGATCGCAGCCACGCTCAATGATCCGGTCGACGCCACCAAGGCCGTGGAGACCGAGATAAGCATGCTGCGACACATGCCGCAGCCAATGGTGCTCAGATGAGCAACTCTCGGACCGCTATATGGCCCGAGGGAGGCTCGTGGAGCTGGAAGAGCAGCTCAGAAAAGCAAGCGCAGATCAACCCGCTAGAGGAACATGCGCACTCGTCCCGTCTACGCTGCAGTACTTCCACCGAGCCCGTACCATCACATCCCGCCCCCGTGCCCGACCACTATTACCACATGACTCCAGCAAGCTTTGATACTTTTCAAGCTATGATGGGGCAAGCTTTCATGTTGAGCACGAGCTCGCACCTTACCCGGTCGACCCCACTCGCTACATCCATGGGACCCACCCGGAGCTCCGTACCGCACCATCCGAGCCGGGATCGGGAGAGGGTAACCCCATCCAGATCCGCACCGATACGGAGTCCGAGGCGAGCCCATGGAGATCAAATGGGAGTCTAGCGACACCGACTCAATGGAGGAGGAAGTTCCCCCTCGTCGCTTGACTCACACGGGAGGCCCCCTCACCCGCCGATCGCTCGCAAGAGTACGCGGCCACCGAGTCGGAAGATTCGGCGTGACTCCAAGGCCACCACCTCCGAGCCGTGGGGACTTCGGTTTGCTTCAGCGACCACCCACTTCCGGCGCCCGGCTCTTGCGGATGGTTGGATGACTAGGCGGAAGGACCTTCCGCCCAGAAGACTTCCTATTTACCCTTAATTAGTTGATCTAGTTGAACGATATAATTATTATCGCCATCCCGGCATGGAGGACTGTGTGTGTACATCCATGTACCCCTTTATGTAATATGATGAACCTAGGCATCGCCTTGAGACGTATTGATTCGTATGCTTATTATTTCACCCCGTCTCGTTGATGGAAGATCATTCGAAGGAGCTTGAAGAAAAATTCCCGTGTACTATGACATAAACTAGTCCGATCTCTTGATTCATCTCTCTTCTTCGATGGCACATCGCCGAAGGGCCGCAGCAACCCACGAGAACCCGCGTAACCTAACCCCTCCACCCGGCGGAGGTCATGGCTATGCACACAACTACTCCAAGCGATTGCCAATAATCAAGGAGGTCGAGGAGGATCGAGAGTCCGGGAGAATTCATGAGAGCTAAGCCGCCCACTTTTCCACGGCCGAGGAACCTATGGACGCCGAAGATTGGCTAAGAGTGATAGAGAAGAAGCTAACCCTCGTCGAGTCCGAGAAGCGGATAGAGTTGTCTTCGCTACTAACCGCTGGAGGGTCCCGCGAGTGACGGTGGGACACCTACAAGGAGACACGAGCGAAGAAGCCGGCGAGCCAACATGGGAGGAATTCACGGCTGCGTTCCGTGAGAATTTCGTGCCAGCTGCAGTAATGAGGATGAAGAAGAACGAGTTCCGCAGATCGCGTCAAGGGAACACCTCGGTACAGAGTATCCGAACAAGTTTACCCAGCTTGCCCGTTACGCCACCGTGGACGCGGACGAAGAAGAAAAGATAGACAAATTCATTGAGGGACTAAATGACGAACCGGGGACCAATGATCGGGCAGATCACACCGCTTCCAAAGCCTCATCAACAAGGTCGTCCGACTTGAGCATGACCAAAAGGTGGTAGACAATAACCGCAAGAGGAGGCTCGCTATGGCTCGCCCATTTCGGGGAACGCCACAACGCCCCAAGGGAGCCACCCCGCCGGATGGAAGCCAAACGCCCGCAAACGGACGTCCTCTCGCTTCCGACCATGTCAACAGTCAGCTACACCACGCCTTCGTACACCCACACCAACCCTAGCCGCTCCGGAAGAAGGAATGTGAGTCGTTTCAATCGCGGAGAATACGGGCATTACTCCAATAGCTGCCCAAAACCACGCAACACCCCTGTTCGCACTAGCGCCAATGCAACACCCGTCCGAGGAACCCCCACCCCGCGGCAGACGAGGTCCTGCTCAGACCCCGCTACCCAACGAGGCCGCCACCGGGTTTCGACGTGGCCAAGTGAATCATGTGAGGGCGAAGAAGCACAGGAGGACCAGAGCGTATTGATGGGTATGTTCTCTATCAACTCTACACCAGCTTAAAGTTTTATTCGATTCGGAGCCTCGCATTCATTCATATCTTCCCAAGTAAGCAAACAACACCACCTACACCAAGTAGCACTTAAGAGGCCTATGTTGGTACACTCACCGGGGAGACATAACCGTACCCCATGCCTGCATTAATGTGCCCATACGGATTAGAGACGTGGTGTTTCTCTCAAACCTTATGGTGTTATCGCCCCAAACCATAGATGTCATACTCGGAATGGATTGGTTGACCAAAAATAATGGAATCATAGATCTGCAATCGAAGGGAAGTCACGTATCCACCCCGTGGGATCACCGATGAGCATAACTATGGATCAAAACCCAAAGCTATGCGAACAAGCTGCGGGAGTGTTCACCATGCTACCTCTAGGCGGAATGCCAGTAGTACAAGAATACCCGGACGTGTTCCCGAGGAATTGCCGAATGCCCCGGATCGCGACATAGAGTTTATCATCGATCTAATGCCGGCACGCCCCCATATCCAAGAGGCCTTATCGAATGCCGCCAATGAGTTGGAGGAGCTCAAGAAGCAAATAAAGGAACTACAAGAGAAGGGATTCGTTCGCCCGCTCTTCTCCCCGGGAGCTCCAAGTGCTCTTCGTCAAGAAGAAGGATGGGAGCATGAGAATGTGTGTGGACTACCGATCGCCGAACGAAGTCACTATCAAGAACAAGTACCCGCTACCTCGAATCGATGACCTATTCGATCAACTTAAGGGTGCGCAGTGTTCTCCAAGATTGATCTACGGTCGGATATCATCGTTGAAGATTAGAGCCGGAGATATTCCTAAGACGGCATTCTCTACACGATACGGCTTATACGAGTTCACAAAGTGATGTCCTTTGGATTGACCAATGCCCCGCGTACTTTATGAACCCGATGAACAAGGTATTCATGGAGTACCTGGACAAATTCGTAGTGGTGTTCATCGACGATATACTTATCTACTCCAAGAACGATGAGGAACACGCGGAGCATCTACGACTCGGTACGGAAAAGCTACGAGAGCACCGGCCGTATGCCAAGTTCAGCAAATGCGAGTTCGGCTCAAGGAAGTCGCTTTCTCGCCACGTGGTTTCAGCCGGAGGAGTAGCAGAGACCCCGCCAAGGTCGAAGCCGTTATGGAATGGAAGGCACCCAAGTCGTGACGGAAGTTCGGAGTTTTTGGGCTTGGCCGGTTATTACCGACGGTTTATCGAAGGGTTTTCAACGTAGCCCGACCTATGACTCAACTTCGAAGAAGGAAAAGAAGTTTGAATGGAATGAGAAGTGCCAAAAGCCTTCGACCAATTAAAAGAAAAGTTAACCACCGCCCCAATTTTGACCTTACCCGACAAGGAAGGACTTCGTGATGTACCGTGATGCATCCCGGCAAGGATTGGGAGGAGTATTGATGCAGATGGAAAGGTCGTAGCGTATGCCTCTCGGCGCTACGACCCCACGAAGAGAATTACCCCACACATGACTGGAATTAGCCGCGGTGGTACACGCATTGAAGATCCGGAGACACTATCTCGATCGGGAACCACCGTGATGTGTATACCGATCACAAGAGCTTAAAATACTTCTTTACTCACTCGATCTTAACCTACGACGAGGCGATGGCTGGAGTTGATCAAGGATTACGATCTAGGAATCCACTATCATCCCGGCAAGGCAAATGTAGTGGCCGATGCGCTGAGTCGCAAAGCCCAATGCAACCACATGGGATTGGGAGATATGGCCAGCGAACTTCAAGAAGAAATGGCTAAACTCAATCGCACCGATCCCTCACGGAGAAGTGAACTCACTAGAAATCCAGCCCTACCGAGAACTCAAATAGAGGAAGCCCAAAGAGGGAATGAGGAAACCCAGGAATCAAGGAACGCATGGCCGCCGGACGCGCTCGGGAGTTTTCGTAGATGACAAGGGAATCTTGTGGTACAAGAAAAGAATCGTGTGCCCGAACGAGGCGGTTTGAGGGGATTGATCTTAAAGGAAGCCCACGAATCGGCATATTCGTTGCATCCCGGAGCACAAAAATGTACCAGGATTTGAAAGGAGAATACCGGTGGCCTAATATGAAGAGGGATGTAGCCGAATACGTAGCCGTGTGCGATGTGTGCCAAAGGGTGAAAGCCGAACATCAACGCCCACCGGCTTGCTGCAGCCACTCAAGATTCCGAATGGAAATGGGACGAGATAGGCATGGATTTCATAGTAGGACTACCTAAGACTGCGGTGGTTACGATTCCATTTGGGTAATAGTAGATCGGCTCACCAAGACTGCGATTTATTCCCGTGAAAACTAACTACAACAAGTGCCAAGCTAGCGGAATTATATATGAGTAGGATTGTGTGTCTCCACGGTGTACCAAAAAGGATTATATCGGATCGTGGTACCCAATTTACATCTCATTTCGGAGCAAGGTTCACGAAACACTCGGCATCACCTTGCCTTTAGTACCGCTTACCACCCGCATCGACGGCATCGAGAGGACAAATCAAGTGCTAGAAGACATGCCGAGAGCATGTGCGTTGGATTTCACCAAGGATTGGGAGAAATGTTTGCCGTACGCCGAGTTCTCCTACAACAATAGCTACCAAGCCGCTTGAAGATGTCGCCAAACGAAGCTTTATTTGGTCGCCGATGTCGAACCCCACTAATGTGGTCGAAACCGGTGAACGAACCGTATTCGGCCCGACATAATCAAGGAGGCGGAGGAAAAGGTTCGCCGATCCGGGACCGACTACAAGCGGCTCAATCACGACAAAAGAGCTACGCGGACACCCGTCGAAGAGAATTGGAATTTAAAGAAGGTGACTACGTGTATCTAAAAGTCTCACCACTACGGGAACTCGTAGATTCAAAGTCAAGGGGAAACTCGCACCACGATACGTGGGCCCATTCTTGATAAGCGCTAGGAGAGGAGAAGTGGCTTACCAATTGAACCGCCCGAGAATCTCTCCGATGTCCACCCAAGTGTTCCACGTATCGCATGAAGAAATGTTTGCGGGTACCGAAGAGCAAGCTCCTTTAGAAGCCATCCATGTCCACAAGTGATCTTACCTACCCGGAACATCCAATCAAGATACTAGACGAGGCGGAAAAGAAGACACGGACCAAGTCATGGCGCATGTACAAGGTACAATGGAGCAATCACACGGAAGAAGAGGCTACCCGGGAAAGTGAAGAGTTCCCGAGGACGAATACCCACACCTACTCAAGAATCGTAAGAAATCTCGGGACGAGATTTATTGTTAGGGGGTAGGTTTGTGACATCCTAAAAATCGGAGAATCAAAATCGGAACTTTCAAAAACCGTGGCCTATTGCTTCTTCTCGGGTTTGTCGCTTCTTATTTGCCTCATTGCATAAATTGTTACGTGATCAATTCCCTTTTCGGAGTTTTTGGAGGTTTCGGAGTTGTCAAAACGGTGATGCGAAAGCCGCATCGGGATTTTAAAAAGGAATTCGAGGGAAAGTGCGGATTCGTGAAAACGTGTTCGGGACATATAAAATAAAATTTTTGGTTGGGAAAAGATGAATTAAGACACATGATGAACAATAAAATTCTCGCGAAGTTCTCGAAATTTGGGAAATTTTTGAAAATAAAATGGGTGAATTATGAAAATTTGGAAAAAGAAATTTAAATAAATATGAAAAATAATTATGGAAAATAAAAGTCAAGAAAAAGTTTAAAATATAATGTTAAAAATTATTTTTGAGATATTAGGATTTATTTTGGAATTTTTAGAAGGAAAGAAAATAGAAAATGAGAAAAGAAAATGGAAAATCGGGAAATTAAAAAGCCGCACTGTTCATTGGTCGCCACTTGTTCGACGCCGTCCCGGCCCCGCCCGCGCCCGCCGCGCGCCGCCCGCCGACGCGCCGCACCCGCGTGCGCCACGCGTCGCGTGAGCGCGCCCGCGCCCGCACCCGGCCCGGACAACCCGCGCGCCGCGCCCGCCCCGCCGCGCAAGCGCCGTTGCCGCCACGCGCCCGCCCGCCGCACGGACCCGCGCCGCGCCGCCCGCCGTCGCCGTCTTGCCCGGCCCCGCGCCCACGCCTCGCGCTCGTTGCCGCGCTCGCCGACCCGCGCCGCCCCCGCCGCGCGCCGCGCGCGCACGACGCCGCACGTGGCCCCGCGTTTGCGCGCGCCCTTCCGCCACGCGCGCGCGGCCGAGCCGGCCCAAATCGCAGCGCAGCGCCGCGTGGCACCAGCTGCGCCGGTCCCCCTCCTCCATTCCCTCGCCCCCAGCCATGCCTATAAGAAGGCCGCGCCCGCCTCTTTCGCCGCACCGCCGCCGCTTCCTCTCCCCGTTCCCGAGCACCGCCGCCGAGGGCCGCCGCCGTTAGCCGCCGCGCAGCTGCGCAAAGCGTCCCCGTGCCTCCCTTGCTCCTCCCCGAGCCGCCGTCGCCGTAAGCCCCTTTGCGCCGCCGTTTTGTCGCGCGCCGCTGCGCTCGTTTCGCCGGTCACCGGTCGAGCAGTTGGCGGCAAATGAACAAGGCGCCGAGAGAAAAAAAAAAAAAAAAAAGAAAAAGAAAAAATAGGGAAAAATTTTGGAAAAATTTTGGAAAATTTGGAAAATATTTTGGGAAGTCTTGAGTAAAATTTTGGGCAAAAATAAATTATTTTCTCGCATGTTTTCTCGTGCAATGTTTGAAAATCGGAATCGGGCGTTTTCCGAAATTTCCAATCGCATCGTTTTTCGATCCGGATTCCGTTTAATTCTTTCCCGCCATCGAAATAGGTTTCGCTTTTGTACTCAAACCCTCAAATTTCGAGCATGAATTTTCTTCGCTGATATTTTCAAACGTAATTTCCAAATTTATTACGATCGCCGACTTTGCGAAAACCCTAGGTCATCAACTCGATTCCAAAACCCGGATTTTTCCTCGCAACCCTTGTTCTAACTCGAGTAGAATTTTCAAAACTCTTTGAAGTGGTTTTCATGGCTTTTGTGGTTCTTTTCGATCTCTCGGTGTTTAGTTGAATTCTAACTGAATTCAATTGATCTCTCGCACGTACGGGTAGCGTCGGAAGAAACCGGCATCGACACCGCCGAAGATCCCACCCTCAAGTGCGCGAGCAAGGCAAGTCTTCACACCCTTTGAACATATTGATCCCCTTTGCGAAATGATGTTATTTTAAACTCTAAACATGCATGCTTTACCGGGTTGCCTATACTTGTTATGCCATACCTTGCTATTGTTTACCTTTAGAATTACTCCTTGTAACTCGCAATGTGATACAAATAACCGAAGCATAACTTCGGTAAACCGCTTAGCCCCGCTAAACTTAGACCATGCATACTCATGACTTTATGAAAAAGCTTTGTGCTTGGGCAACTACCTTAGGGAAGGTAGTTGAGATTCGGCATGTGGAGACATGAGCGCCACATGGCCATGATGAACTAAGTTTGGTGGAAATTGAAAGTGCTATACAAATGTTTTAGACTGGCGGCCGGATGATTTGGGTGGATTCCGGAAAAGGCAAGTGCCGACCCTGGTCAATTAAGGACCGAGCCATGAGATAGCCGGAAACGAGCCGCACAACCGTGCTTCTCGAATGGGTATAGACCTAGCTGACTAGGTAGCCGAGCGGAGGTAGTATCCTTGCATAGATGGTTCTCTATGATGTGGTTATGGGATGAGGATGAGGCTGCGGCCTTTGTTATAAATGGTGAAATTAAACTACCGTTAATTAAACTTAAAGATTGGAAATGTCTTCCCTTACCCCGGGTGCGCCGTAACTCCTCTCACCGCTAGAAAAGGACGGCTAGAGTGCATGAGGGTATAAGTTCATGGAGCGGGTACGCCAAAGTGAGGTTATCGAAAGGCTTTGCCGTGGCCGTCTCATGTGTTGAGACGTAGGCTCATTCGTTGGGCTGTCGCGGAGTACGGGTAAAGTGTACATCCACCGCAAAGGTGAATGAATCAATCTATTCGAATAGCCGTGCTCGCGGATATTGAGCATCGTGACAAGACTTTCGCTTGGCTAGACTTTGAACTTAAAAATACCGGGATGGGTTTGCATGATGGTTTCATTTGTTGGTGGATCAACTTCTCGAGAATGCGAGAAGGGGTGGACTCCCCGAAAATCATGACGAATCGGAGACGGGAAGCCATCCTTGGAATCACGATGGATGGTAGACAGAACCGTCGCCGGATTAATGAACTATGAAATTAAAACTTGGTTTTTGGCTAGTCGGTAGGCTTGTGAAAAGAATTGTGAAAACCGGCCTTACGCAAAAATAACTCTAGCCGTGTTCTTTGAATAACCCTACCATATGCATCAATTTCGTGTTGACTTGCCGAGTACGGTTGGTACTCACCCTTGCTATACGCACAAACCTCCATGATGGAAATGAAGAGCCGAAGACCCCTACGCGTACTACCCGGAGGGCGAAGGAACCGACGGCGCATATTAGACCTTAGTCCCGGCCGTTGCTCGTGGCAATGGACAAGCCGCCGCCTCTTTCCGCCGCCTTATCTAAATTCTGTTTTTATATTGTATTCGGACCATAAGGTCCTGTGGATGAACAATGCCTTCGGGCCTATTTATGTAATAATGGTATTGTAAGACTATTCGTGCATGTGCACTTGATTATCCAAGATCGCATTCGTGGGTACCAACTACTTGATCCAGGAAATGGTACTATGAACACGAAAGGTTCCCGACTCAAAATCGGGGGTCCACAGCCAGGAACTCCACAATGGAATGGGGTGTCCGAACACAGAAAAACCGCACCTTATTGGACATGGTGCGATCCATGATGAGCCAAAGTGATCTTCCGTTATCCTTCTGGGGATATGCTCTTAAACAGCTGCGTTCACACTAAATAGAGTTCCATCTAAGTCAGTTGAAAAGACACCATATGAGATATGGACAGAGCGACCCCCTAGTTTGTCTTTCCTCAAAATTTCAGGATGTGAGGCTTATGTAAAACGTTTACAGTCCGACAAGCTCACACCCAAATCTGACAAGTGCTTCTTTGTGGGATATCCTAAGGAAACTAAGGGATATTACTTTTATAATCGGAGACAAGGCAAAGTGTTTGTGGCCCGACACGGTGTTTTCTTGGAGAAAGAGTTCCTTTCAAGAAGTGTTAGTTAGAGCAGGCTGCATCTTGAAAAGTTCAAGAAACACCAGAAAATGTTTCAGCTACCACAGGACCACAATAGGAGGAACAAGATGTTGCGCCACCTGTTGTAGATACACTGGCCCCACGGAGGTCTGAAAGATCACGTCGTGCACCTGACAGGTGCACAGGTGCAGAACAACATGATATATTGTTGTTAGACAACGATGAGCCTAAGATCTATGAGGAAGCGATGGTGGGACCTGATTCCAACAAGTGGCTTGGAGCCATGAAATCCGATATAGAATCCGTGTATGATAATCAAGTTTGGAACTTGGTTGATCCACCTGATGGTGTCAAAACCATTGAGTGCAAATGGGTTTTTAACAAAAAGGCCGACATGGATGGAAATGTTCACATCTATAGGGTGCGATTGGTGGCGAAAGGTTTTAAACAGATTCAAGGTGTTCAAGGTGTTGCTTCTCGCCCGTCGCAATGCTTCAGTCTATTGGGATTATTCTAGCGATTGCTGCATATTTCGATTATGAGATATGGCAGATGGATGTCAAAACAGCTTTCCTAAATGGAAACCTAAGCGAGGATGTATACATAATACAACCTCAGGGTTTTGTCGATCCACAATCGCCTGGAAAGATATGCAAGCTACAGAAATCCATTTATGGATTGAAGTAAGCATCTCAGAGTTGGAATATTCGTTTTGATGAAGTAATCAAAGGGTTTGGTTTCATCAAAAACGAAGAGGCGGCATGTGTTTACAAAAAGGTCAGTGGAAGCGCAATCGTATTTATATGCGGATGACATATTACTGATTGGAAATGATATCCCTATGCTAGAATCCGTCAAGTCTTCATTGAAAAATATTTTTTTCATGAAAGACTTAGGGGAGGCAGCATACATATTGGGTATTCGGATCTATAGAGATAGATCCAAGAGGCCAATTGGATTAATCCAAAGTACATCTATTAACAAGGTGTTGAAAAGGTTCAACATGCACGACTCCAAGAAAAGTTTCTTGCTCATGTCAGATGGCATTAATCATAGCAAGAATCAGTGTCCTCAGACACATGATGAGTGGAATAAGATGGGTATGGTTCCATATGCTTCAGCAATTGGATCCATCATGTATGCCATGCTTTGTACACGTCCAGATGTCTCATACGCTTTGAGTGTTACGAGCAGATACCAGTCAGATCCAGGTGAAGGTCACTGAACTGCCGTAAAGAATATCCTTAAGTACTTGAGAACAACTAAGGATATGTTCCTAGTCTATGGAGGAGAAGAAGAGCTCGTTGTAAGTGGTTACACCCATGCTAGCTTCCAAACAGACAAGGATGATTATAGATTGCAATCTGGGTTCGTGTTCTGCCTGAACAGAGGTGCAGTCAGCTAGAAGAGTTCCAAGCAGGATACTATTGCTGATTCTACAACGGAGGTCGAGTACAATGCTGCTTCGGAAGCTGCAAAGGAGGCTGTTTGGATCAAGAAATTTGTTTCTGAGCTGGGTGTGATGACCAGTGCAACTGGTCCAATGTCTCTCTATTGTGATAATAGTGGAGCCATTGCGCAAGCCAAGGAGCCGAGATCACATCAGAAGTCCAAACACATACTTCGGTGATATCATCTCATCCGCGAGATAGTGGACAGAGGTGATGTCAAGATATGCAAAGTGCACACGGATCTCAACATAGCCGATCCGTTGACAAAACCTCTCCCTCAGCCGAAACATGAGGCGCACACAAGAGCAATGGGTATTAGATACTTACATGATTGACTCTACTGCAAGTCGGAGACTGTTAGAGATATGCCCTAAAGGCAACATGGAGATATTGGATATCATTGTCAATGTTTATGTATAAATGAATAAGGTGTTCTTCAATTCCATGAAATAGACATCTTGTATTGATCAATAAGAACGTGACTTATTTATGAGACTCTATATGTATGAATCTATTTCTAAACGATCCCTGATCATGTCATATTGTTGGAACAAATATGATTCTAAGATCGGCATGTTTATTGATTGATGATCATGTCTCATAGATCATGGTATGGAGATACCAAATCAATATACGTGGACATGTGTTAGAGAACACACTGTTGGATAGACTCACCATGAGACAATATAGGAATTAATGTGCCATTAGTTGGTCTCAGGTAGTGTTGGTACAAAGTCCTTAGACCTGAGATCATCATGGATTCCAACATGTGTAGTAGCCTACTTTGGGACTACCAAACAATATTCCGTAACTGGGTAGTTATAAAAGTAGTCTTCAGGTTTGCTATGAAACACGATGTGGAATGTGAATGATCAAGATGGAATTTGCCCCTCCTTTGGAGAGATATCTCTGGGCCCCTCGAGGTAATGGATTATGGAAGTGCATGGCCTTGCCGAGTTGATTGAGAAGTCAATCAACAGACAGATAATCCAGTACGGTTCGAGTGAATGGTTAAACTATTGAAGGGATGGCACACACATCTTGCCTATAGCTTAATTGTATCGTGAGGCAAAGGGATTTGTGCACACATTACAGGTTCAGAGCCGATATTATATTCGTGTATACTATGGTGTCAATATGTGCTGCTAGGCGCCGCTGTTGACAGATCGGCTGAGTTGGACCCGAGCCGACAGTCGGCTGAGTTCGACTCGGGCCGAAACCGAATATACCTGAACCTACAGGGTCGCACGCTTAAGGGGATAAGCCAGGCATTCGAGTTGGACTCGGATACGGCTCGATCAGATAGGGATCTGATCGGATAGAGTCCTATGGGCTTATGAAGTCCGTTCGGCCAACTCTATGAGATTTGGATAGGATCCGATTCAAAATAGAGTCCCGATGGGCCTCTAGGCCCAACCGGCAACTCTATATAAAGGTGTGAGGGGTGAAGAGCTGCGTCATCGCATTGAACCGAATCAATCTGATTTGGCGCAACAGAAGTTGGCGAGATCCATCTCCAAGGAAACCCTCCCACCTTCGAGTCAAAACCCTAGCCTTGCATCTTGTGCTACCACACGGGTGTCCGGCGTTCTGTCCCGGGACGTGTGGGTACCGGTAGAGGCGCTGCTACGTTGCGGTGCTGTACGTCGGCTACGAATCGGCTGTGGTGGAATCAGCTGTGGTCGGGCGCATCGGAGCGAGGCGCGTGAGCGCTGTCGGACGACTCGGCGAATCGGCTACTCGGTGAATCGGCTGTTCCCAATAATCGGCTGTCGGCTTGCGGGAATCGGCTGTCATCAGCCAGTATTGTTCCGGATCGGATAGCTCCTGATTGGCTAATCCACTGCACTCTACTCCAATCGGTAACGATCTGTCGACCCTTACTTTCAAGTGTTCCTAGTTTGCGCGGTATAAAAGTTTTGTTTTTAGCTATCGTAGCTTCCGTGTAACCCATCATTAACGATCAAATTTGGCAACTAAATCCCTAAGCCAAGCCGAGGTTATAGCAGAATCGGATTGGAAAATGATTTGCGAAGAAAATAGAGGTTGCATCGGCTACGAGCAAATCAGCTAGAAGGCCAGTCGGCTTAGTCCGAATCGGACATGGATAGCCGATAGCCAATTCTGATTTCGAGAAGGAGATGGAACCGTTTCCGGTAAAGGGGCTTGAAGGTAGAAGGAAGATTCGGTTCCCAAATGTTCATTAAAATATTGCCATCTATGGATAAAGTCCTGTAACGGCAATTGTATCTGTAAAATAAGGTTTGTTTAGATGTTCCGATTGTGATGCAGCATGGGACCATGTCTCGGGATATTGTCGTATTTTGAATAGTAGATTAGATAGAAACTGTGGTTCATACGGATAATATTATTCTTTGGTATAAATAGGACCCCAGACCTTTGTAAATACATTACACACACAATCAATACAACTTTCGGCGCATCGCCTCCTATTTTCTTCAGACGAACACTTGATCCAGCATCGGGCTGCATCGTTTCGATCCCCGATTAAGGTAAATGTTTGTCATTAGTGGTGTATCTCGTCAAATTTGGTGCTTCCATCCCTATGATACTCTAGATTCAATGATTTATGTTACGCTAGTTATCATATATCACATATAATCTAGAACAATACCTAGATCTGCCTCGACATCGGCCTGTTTCTGCTAAGAACCGGCAGCAGATAGAGCTAGATCTAGGGGTAAGCCTAGATTATATGTGATATCCACCGTCTCGATGGGTTTACATCAGCTATAATAGATTTGATTGTTCTTTTTATATTTAATGATGCATCAATTTGATCTATTAAGTCGTTTTTAGAGCTCTTATGATCTATTCGGCTAGATGTATATGCTTAGAGACAGCGCCGGGGTTTCAGCTGGCCTTATCTGTTTTAATATTCTTTTGGTATATTTACAATTAGATTTGTTAAAATCGCCTCTTATATTAACATCTTGCTCTGCTTAAACGCATTAAGCCGACCACGTCGCCACCGCACTGCCTGACGATCTAGATTTAGCGTATTTAGCTAGAACAATATCTTTTCATAAGATAAATCGAAGTATTAGCCGATCCACGCTTAGTCCTACGATATCGGCTAGGCTATTAATGCGTATATTTATTATCCCTTTGTACATTTGGTTTATGCGGTTAATACTGTATCGGTTGAGATGATCTATCCTAGTCACTTAGTTTAAATGCACTTTGGGATAGCATATATATGTATGTAAATTGACTCCCTCAGCCGATCAAATAGGATCTATCTTAACCCTTAACGCATACATCTTTTTTTCTTGTTGGTTAACAGATCAAACCAACTGGTGCGTCCTGTATTTCATAGACAGCTGAGAAGGACCTGGACTGGAGCTAAGCAGATATCTCAGGCCAACGCGTGAAAGAAAATTTTCATCAACACGCTTCTTGGCATGCCCGGTGGGACTATCTCTGTCAACTCGGCTAGGACGCATCGACGCAGCTGTCAAGATGGTCGACATCAAGAGCCCCAGCGTTTCTTAGGGAAACATTGTGCCTATGTAGATGGAACAACTGTCGGCTGAACATCAAGCCGACTACAAAAGGATGGTAGAAGAGCTCCAAGCCAACTACCTACAGTCATTCACCCAGACGAGGTCTAGGGCTGTGCACCAGAAGTATAAATTCAGCATGGACGAATTCAAGGCGTCCTCCTCCAGCGGATCAAAGGACAAACAGAAGGCGAAGGAGCCGACTCAAGAGCAAGATGATTCGGGTTTGCATACTTTGCAAGACCAAATTGATTCGGCCGTGCACCATGCACTGGTCAACCAAAGTGGCATCCTTGTCAACACCCTCAACAATATGATTGCCACTGTGGTCGACGCCAAGATAGCCGACAAACTACAGCGGGGCCGACGTACTTCATGGACGGCGCTTTCGGTTACGTGACATTGGCCACCTGAATCGGCCGATCCCGCCACCAAGACAGCCTGTGGCCGCCGAGGGGTCCTCAATCGCCCGAATCCGTCGGATCGGCCGCGAGACCGGTGGTCACCATGCTGAACTGACAACAACCACTCCCCCAGGACCAGATCACCAACAAGTTTGACAACAATCGGCAGTTAGAGCCGGTTGCTCAGATCAGCCTGGAAGGACAGTACAACGTCGGTGGCCGACAACTGTTCCCGGATCCGTCGACACCACCACCGGCGAATCGGCCACCTCCCGCTGGCCATCCGCACCAGTACCAGTACCAGGGAGGCCATCAAGATCGGCACTACAGGCCCCAAACACTGCCACCTCTCGTATCGGCAAGCACCCACGCCATATGATCAATATGAGCCGATACAACAGACAACCGGACGTGGGCCGACTTGATTGCGGACGTCATGCGCGATCAATTCGGCCTCAAGCCAAAAGACTCGAGAAACATGTATCGGTACCCCTATCCAGAGCTCTTCGAACGGGTTCCTCTTCCCAACCAATACAAATTCCCAGACTTATCGAAATTCTCAGGGCAGGACAATGTATCAACCTACGAGCATGTCAGCCGATTCTTGGCACAGTGCGACGAAGCATCGGCTACGGATGCCTTGAGAGTTCGATTATTCCCCTTGTCTCTTTATGGATCAACCTTCACCTAGTTCTCTTCATTACCCTACAACTCGATTCAGAGCTGGGCCGATCTCGAAAAGCAATTCCATAGCTACTTCTACACCGACAACCATGAAATGAAGTTGTCGGACCTCAGCACCATCAGGCAGAAGCACAATGAATCGGTTCAGGACTACATTCAACGCTTCAGAGAAATGAGGAACCGATGCTACAGCCTGGTGCTGTCGGACACCCAGCTAGCCGATTTGGCCTTCCACGGCCTGATAGCGCCGATCCGCGAGCGCTTCTCTGCTCAAGACTTTGACAGCTTGGTGCATCTTGCGCAGAACATGACGTCCCATGAGTAGAGGTTTCAAGACACCAGGAAGGCCGTCAAGAACATAACTCAAGTCATCGTCGAATCGGACTCCGATTCCAGCGATGATAACGCAGAGGTGGCGGCAACCGAATGGGCCAAGAATAAAAAGGCCATCGTTTGCCAATGGCTGCTGAAGATTCCTAAGGAGGAGAAATACAATTTTGACATCACCAAGGCCGATAGGATCTTCAATTTATTACTCAAGGAGAAGCAGATCCATCTTCCCGAAAACCATGTGATCCCATTGGCTGACGAACTAAAGAAGAAGTACTGCAAGTGGCACAACTCTACGTCCCATGCCACTAATGATTGTAAAGTCTTCAGGCAGCAGATCCAGTCGGCAATAGAGGCCGGGAAACTCAAGTTTGCCGATTCCACTCGGCCGATGAAAGTAGACGACAACCCCTTCCCGGTCAATATGGTTCAAGCCGGCCCCAAGCAAGCTGATCGGCAGCATAGAATGACATATAGCTTAGCCGAGACATTAAAAGGGGTCAAGGCAGAGTGCAAGCCGACTGGAGATCAAGCCGCGCCAATCAACATGGTGCGCCCCGTTGTCCGATCGGCTGATCGACGGCCGATCAACATGGATAGCCGACGTCGCTTCCGACAGCAATCTTGGCGGGAAGAAGAGACTCGGTTTGAAAGATTTCGTCGGCAAGAGCCCGAGAGGCGAGGCCACCGGTACGACGGGGATCACAGCGGTGTTGATCATCATTGGCATTGTGAATTTTTTAGGCATTGCTGGGAAAACAGGGTGAGGCTGCCGACGCTACACAATTGCCCAGCCTGCAGCGATTACCGCGAGGACGAACACAGGAGCCCGCCAATCACCAGCCCAACTCAGTTCGTCCCGAGGGCCATACAGCTCAACCAGCACCGGCAGTCCATCCACGATCGGCTAGGTCCGATCCATCAAGACTTCTTCGACGAAGAGGACAAGAACAATGACTACTACGACGAAGAAGAAGCCGATGATGAAGAATCGGCCAATCCCCAATGGTGCCCTTCTGACCTCTTCACCAAAATGCAAAAACGAAGAATTCAAAGGCAAGCGTGAAGGAAGGGAAGAAGAAGTTTGCGATGATCCAAGAACAATCTCGGCTAGTCAAAAGCAAAAAGCAACGAGACCAAAAAGAAAACTATGCCAGCCGACGAGGATCAAACCGGAGAGACCCCAGCCAATCAAGCCAGGAGGGCAGCCAAGGGGAAAGTAAAAGTTTCTGCATCGGTCAATATGGTATTCATATTGCCAGCCGAATTCGGCGCCCCTGAGGCCGATGCAGACAACATCAAAGACGCCTTGGCCAAACTGGCACTGTCCTCGGATCAAGCAATTTTGGACAAACTAGAGGGGACCGAAAATCGGCATCTTAAGCCGCTGTACGTAAAAGGCTTCGTCAATGGCAAGCCGATGTTGAAGATGCTAGTGGATGGGGGAGCTGCCGTAAACCTGATGGCCTATGCAACATTTAGAAAATTGGGTAAGGGAGCCGAAGACCTGATCAAGACTAACATGGTACTCAAGGACTTCGGTGGCAACCCATCAAAGACCAAGGGCATGTTAAACATCGAGCTGACCTTGCCACTACCTTTCTTGTCATCGATGCGATGGGGTCTTACAGCCTCCTGCTCGGGAGGGACTGGATAAATGCCAACTGTTGTGTCCCTTCCACCATGCACCAGTGTCTGCTTCAATGGGACGGCGACAAGATAGAGATTGTACCAGCCGAGTGTCAAGCGTCGCCAATGCCGATTTGCCACTGGGAAATCGATGGCATTGATTGTTTGTCCGGGAAAATCTGGCAAGCCGATTTTCTAAAAGTGTCTGATTCTGCAATACAGCCAATTGGAAACGATGAGCCGCAGCTGCTGCTTTGAGCAAGACGTCAAGGAGGGCTCAAGCGTCTACGACATGGACACCGCGGACGAAGACGATGGCAAGCTTGGGCAAGGTTTTACGTCGGCCGATGAATTAGAGGAAATAGACATAGGCTCTAGAGACAGGCCTAGGCCAACGTATATTAACAAAAATTTATCTTCTCATTGTAGATCCCAGCTTATTAATTTGCTAAAGTGATATAAAGATTGTTTTGCTTGGGAGTACTTTGAGATGCCTGGTCTTAGCCAGTCTATCGTTGTTACTCAACTGCCAATCAAGGCAGGCTATCGGCCGTTCAAACAGCCTCCCAGGAGGTTCAAAGCCGATATGTATGATGCGATCAAAGCTGAAATAACTCAGCTATACGATGCTGAATTCATTCGGCCTTGCCGATACGCCGAGTGGGTCTCAAATATTATCATAGTATTGAAAAAGAATGGTAAACTTAGGGTGTGCATCGATTTAAGAGACCTAAATAAGGCTACCCCCAAAGATGAATACCCGATGTCTATAGCCGACTTGCTCATAGATGCTGCTTCCGGCCACAAGATCATCAGTTTTATGGATGGCAATGCAGGTTACAATCAAATTTTTATGGCCGAAGAAGATATTCACAAAACAGCTTTTCGATGTCCTAGAGCAATCGGCTTATATGAATGGGTTGCATGACGTTTGGGCTGAAGAATGCTGGGGCAACATATCAACGGGCCATGAATTACATCTTCCACGACATGATCGGCTCTCTGGTGGAAATCTGCATTGACGATGTTGTTGTCAAATCCAGGGAGGTAGAGAACCACATAGCCGATCTGAAGCAGGTTTTGGAGCGGACAAGAAAATATGGCCTGAAAATGAATCCGTTGAAGTGCACGTTCGGTGTGTCGGCTGGGCAGTTTCTAGGGTTTCTTGTTCATGAAAGAGGAATTGAGGTTACACCAAGGAGCATCAACGCTATCAAGACGATACAGCCTCCAAGGACAAGAAGCAACTTCAATCATTGATCGGCAAGGTCAACTTCTGTTAACACTAAAATTTGGTAATTGAGTCCTTGAGCCTGCAAAGGCGAAGCAGAATCGGATCGGCTGGTCTGGTGTGAAAACAGGGACCGCATCGGCTGAGGAGTGATCGGCTGTGAAACCAATCGGCTGAGGTTGGACCGGACAAAGGTAGCCGATAGCCGATTCCAGGTTCAGGAGAGATGAAACCATTTCTGATGCAGCAGTTTGAAGATAAATAGAAGATTTGGTTGTTAATAGCACGTTAAATGATATTGCCACATATGGATAGAGTCCTGTAACGGTAATTGTATCTGTAATCTAGGGGTTTGTTTAGACTGTTAGCTGTAACACGGCATGGGTCCTTTCTTGGATAATGTTGCATTTTAAATATTAGTTTAGATAGAGTCCAGGGTTTGTACAGATATTTGTATCTTGGGTATAAATAGGACCCGAGACCCTCTGTAAAAAAATCACAATCAATCAAACCTTCGACGCATCGCCAACCTTTTTCTTCAGACGAGCACTTTGTTTGGCTTTGGACTGCATCGTTTCGATCCCCAGATCTTGGTAAATGCTTGTCATTAGTGGTATGATCTGTCGTTTCTAGTGCTTCCATCGTAATGACACATTAGATTCAAGAGTTTATACTGCGCTAGTTATCATATAGCGCATGTAAATTAGATCAATGTTTAGATCTATCCTGCTATTGGCTAGTTCTGGCAAGAACTTGCAGCCAATAGGGCTAGATCTAAAGGTTGGCTGGTTTATATGTGGTATCTACCGTCTCAAGAGATATAAATCGGCTACAACAGATCAGGTTTTTCTTTTTCTACTTAATGCTGCATCGGGCTCGAACTATTAAGTCGTTTTTAGAACTATCAATGATCTGTTCGGCTAAGATTTATATTGTTTAGAGACAGCGCCGGGGTTTCAGCCGGCCTTATCTGCCCTGATATGTTTCTTTTAATATATTCATTATTGGATTTGTATTAGGACTGCCTCTTATGTTAAGATCGCATTCTTGTCGGATGTTGCCAGCCGAAATCAGCCTATCATCGACAGCCGATGGCCGATTTCTAGGCTATGCATCTGTTTCAAGAATGATATCTTTCTATAAGATTCATCGGAGTACTAGCCAATTCATTGTTAGCTTTCCAGTATCGGCTAAGTTATTGATTCATATAATTATTATCCTTTGTGTTATTTAGGTTACACGGCTGACGCTGTCTCGGTATAGCCGATCCATTCCAGTCACTTGGCTTAAATATAGTTTAGAATATCATATATATGTTTATGGATTCCCTTAGCCGATCCGATGGGGATCTAACCTAACGCTTAACGCATATTCCCTTGTTTTTCTTGTTGATTAACAGATCAAATCAATCGCACGCCCTACACAAGCACAGCGTGAGAAGGACCTGCACTGGGGTTAAGCAAAATCTCCCAGGCTAGCACGTGAGAGAAATTTCTCATCAACACGCTTCTTGGCACACCCGGTGGGACTTTCTTTGTCGGCTCGACTCAGACGCATAGATTCAGCCGGCAAGATGGTCGACTCCAAGAGCCCCAGCATTACGTAGGACAACGTCATGCCCGTGAAGATGGAACAGTTATCGGCGAACAAAGCAAGCCAATTATAAGAAGATGGTGGAAGAGCTCCGGGCTAACTACTTGCAATGTTTCACCCAAACAAGATCCAAGGCCGTGCATCAGAAATATAAGTTCAGCATGAATGACACTAAGGCATCCTCCTCTGGTGAGACAAAAGACAAATAGAAGATGGAGGAGCCGACCAAGGAACAGGATGATTCGGCTGTATATTCTCTACAAGACAGGATTGACTCGGCTGTCCACCACACGTTGGTCGACCAAAGTAGTATACCGGTCAACACTCTCAATAACATGATCGCTACTGTGGTCGACGCCAAGATAGTCGACCAGCTGCAACGGGGGCCAACGTACTTCACAGACGGCCAATTTCCTGGTTACAGGACGCTGGTCACGCAGAATCGGCCGATCCCACTGCTAGCGCAACAAGGGCCGCTGGGAGGAGTCCTTGGTCAGCCAAATCCAGGTGAATCGGCTATAAGGCCAGCAATTACTATGCTGAACCGACAGCAGCCGCTGCCCCAAGATCAGATTGCTAATATGTTCACTGACAATCGGCAGTTAGAGCCGATTGATCCAGATAGACGGTACAACGCCGGTGGTCGACAACTGTTTCCAGGACCACCAACGCCACCACCGGCGCATCGACCACCTCCCGCTGATCATCACCACCAGCACCAAGGAGGCCGTCAAGATCATCATTACAGGCCTCAGACGCCACCACCGCTGTATCGGCAAGCACCCGCGCCGTATGACCCATACGAGCCGATACAGCAAGACAACCGAACATGGGCCGACCTGATCGCAGATGTCATGCGCAATCAATTCGGCCTCAAGCCAAAAGACTCAGGGAACATGTATCGGCTATGGATGCCTTGAGAGTCCGATTGTTCCCTCTTTCTCTTTAAGGATCGGCTTTTACTTGGTTCTCCTCATTGCCCTACAACTCAATTCAGAGCTGGGCCAATCTTGAAAAACAATTCCACAGCTACTTTTACTCCGGCAACCACGAGATGAAGTTGTCGGACCTCACCAGCATCAGGCAAAAACACACCGAATCGGTCAAAGAATACATCCAACGCTTTAGGGAGATGAGGAACCGATGTTACAGCCTGGTGTTATCGGATGCCCAGCTGGCCGATTTGGCTTTTCAAGGTCTGATCATGCCGATCCGAGAGCGATTCTCTACGCAGGACTTTGAAAGCTTAGCCCACTTGGCGCAGAAGGTGACGGCCCATGAGAAGCGATTCCAAGACACTAGGAAGGCCGTCAAAAATATAACCCAGGTCATCGTCGAATCAGACTACGAGTCCGACGACGATGACGCAGAAGTGGCAGTAGCCGAATGGGCCCAGAACAAAAGAGCCATCGTCTGCCAATGGCTGTTGAAGACGGCTAAGGAAGAAAGATACGATTTTGACATTACCAAGGCCGACAGGATTTTTGACTTGCTGCTCAAGGAGAAGCAGATTCAATTGCCTGAAAATCACGTGATCCCGTCGGCCGAAGAATTGAAGAAAAAGAAATATTGCAAGTGGCACAACTCCACATCCCACGCCACCAATGACTGCAAGGTCTTCAGGCAGCAAATCCAGTCGACAATTGAGGCTGGGAAGCTAAAGTTTGTCGATTCAAATCGACCGATGAAGGTAGACGGCAATCCTTTCTCGATCAACACGGTCCAAGCCGGCCCCAGGCAAGCTGATTGACAGAATAGAATGGCGCACGGTGTAGTCAATACATCGATCGGGGCCAAGGCAGAAGGCGATCAAACTGGATGCCATGCCGCGCCAATTAATATGGTGCACCTAGTCATTAGATCAGCTGACCAACGGCCGATCCATGAACGTAGCCGACACCGTCATCAGTATCGGTCTCGGCAGGAAGAAGCTTACAATGAAGCACCTCGTCGGCACGAGCCGAACACCCAAAGCCGACGATACGAGGTAAACCACGACAATGCCGATCCGCATTGGCATTGTGATTTTTTTAGGTACTGCTGGAAATTCGGCATGAGACTGCTAACACTGGACGATTGCCCAGCATGCAACGACCACGCGACGACAAGCACAGGAGCTCATCGGCTGTAAGTCCAAGTCGGTTCGTCCCCAGAGCCGTTCAGCTAAACCAAAGGCGGCGGTCTGTCCATTATCGGCTTGGCCCGATCCACCAGGACTTCTTCGTCGATGAAAACCGCGATGGGAACAACCGCGACGATGATGAATCGGCCAACCCCCAATGGTGCCCATCCGATCTCTTCACAAAGACGCAGAAAAGAAGGGTTCAACGACTTAAGCGTGAAGGGAGAGAAGACGAAGTTCAGCAAATGATCTACGAACAGTGCCGTTGGCTGGGCAAAATCAAAAGCCGATGGGTACCCAAAGAGAAAGCTGCCTTAGCTGACAAAGAGAAAGCTGAGGAAAGCCCAGCCGATCAAGCCAGGAGGGCAGCCAAAGGAAAAAGCAAAATTTCTGCATCGGTCAACATGGTGTTCATATTGCCAGCTGAGTTCGGCGCTCCTGAAGCCGATGGAGACACCGTTGAAGATGACCTGGCGAAACTAGCAATCTCACCAGACTAAGCTGTCTTCGACAAACCCGAAGGAACCAAAAATCGGCAATTAAAGCCGTTTTACGTTAAAGGATTCGTCAACGGCAAGCCGATTTTCCAAATGCTAGTTGATGGGGGAGCTGCAGTCAACCTCATGCCTTACGCAACATTCACAAAGCTATGCAAGGGAGCCGAAGACCTAATAAAAACCAACATGGTGCTCAAAGACTTCGGTGGCAACCCATTGGAAACCAAGGGCATCCTCAACGTTGAACTGACCATTGGCAACAAGACCGTGCCCACAACATTCTTTGTCATCGACGGGAAGGGGTCTTATGCCTACTGCTCGGAAGGGACTGGATACACGCTAACTGCTGCATCCCTTCTACAATGCATCGAGCCCGATCCAATGGGATGGCGACAAGATCGAGATCGTACCACAGAAGGTCGCTTAGTATTGTCGTGCCGATTTGTCGCTTTGGGAAATCGAGGGCATCGATTGTTTATCCGGGAAAATCTGGCAAGCCGATTTTCTAAATGTGTCCAATTCAATAATACAGCCGATTGGAAATGACGAGCCGCAGCTGCTGCTTTGAACAAGACATGGTGGAGGGCTCAAGCGTGTTCGGCATGGACACCGTGGACGAAGACGATGGCAAGCTAGGGCAAGGTTTCACATCGGCCGACGAATTAGAGAAAATCGACATCGGCTCTGGTGATAAGCCGAGGGCGATGTACATTAGCAAAAATCTGTCCCCTCATTGTAGATCCCAGCTTATTGAATTGTTAAAAGAATATAAAGATTTTTTTCTTGGGAATACTTCGAGATGCCCGGCCTCAGCCGATCAATAGTGGTCCATCAGCTGCCGATTAAGGCAGGCTATCGGCCGTTCATGAAGGGTTACGCGGAGGCTACGCTAGCCAAAAACAAAAACTTTTACCGCGCAAACCAGGAACACTTACAAGTAAGGGCCGATAGATCGTTACCGATTGGAGTAGAGTGCAGCGGAATAACCAATCAGGGCAATCCGATCCGGAACAGTGTAGCCGATTCCCGGAGACAGCCAATTCGCCAATCAGCCGATTCGAGTCGTCCGGCCGCGTTCTCACGCCTCGCTCCGATGCGCCCGACCGCAGCCGATTCCACCACAGCCGATCGCTCCGATTGCAGCCGATCCGAAGCCGATCAACAGCGCGCAACGTAGCAGCGCCTCTACCGGTATCCACACGTCCGGGGACAGAACGCCGAACACCCGTGTGCTAGCACACGATGCAAGGCTAGGGTGTGGCTCGAAGGTGGGGAGGGTTTCCGTGGAGATTGATCTCGGCGACTTCTGTTGCACGCGATGCAATTGATATCTATTCAGCTCTCCACCCCTCCCTCCTTTATATAGAGTTGGCCGACTGGGACTAGTGGCCGATTAGGACTCTATTTTGAATCGAATCTCATCCGTATCTCATAGAGTTGGCCGCCCATACGTCGTAAGCCCATAGGACTCTATCCGATCGGATCCCTATCCGATCGAGCCGTATCCGAGTCCAACTCGAATATCTATTCTATCCCCTTAAGCGTGCGACCCTGTAGGTTCAGGTATACTCGGTTTCGGCTATAGTCTAACTTAGCCGACCGTCGGCTCGAGTCCAACTTAGCCGACCTGTCAACAGCGGCGCCTAGCAGCACATATTGACACCATAGTATACAAGAATATAATATCGGCTCTGAACCTGTAATGTGTACACAAATCCCTTTGCCTCACGATACCGCTAAGCTATAGGCAAGATGTGTGCCATCCCTTCAATAGCTTAACCATTCACTCGAACCGTATTGGATTATCCGTCCGTTGATTGACTCCTCAATCAACTTAGCATGGCCATGCATTTCCATAATCCATTACCTCGAGGGCCCAGAGATATCTCTCCAAAGGAGGGGCAAATTCCATCTTGATCACTCACATCCCACTCCATGTTTCATAGCAAACCCGAAAACTACCTTTATAACTACCCGTTACGGAATAGCGTTTGGTAGTCCCAAAGTAGGCTACTACACATGTTGGAATCCATGGTGATCTCAGGTCTAAGGACTTTGTACCAACACTACCCGAGACCAACTAATGGCACATTAATTCCCGTAGTGTCTCATGGTGGGTCTATCCAACAATGTGTTCTCTAACACATATGTCCATGTTTATTGATTTGGTATCTCCATACCCATGATCTATGAGACATGATCATCAATCAATAAACATGCCGATCTTAGAATCATATTTGTTCCAACAATATGACATATGATCAGGGATCGTTTAGAAATAGATTCATACATATCGAGTCTCATAAATAAGTCACGTACTTATTGATCAATACAAGATGTCTATTTCATGAAACTGAATAACACTTTATTCATTTATACATAAACATTGACGTGATATCCAACATCTCCATGTTGCCTCTAGGGCATATCACTAACAGTTCAAACAGCCTCCTAGGAGGTTTACAGCCAATATGTACGATGCAATTAAAGCCGAAATCACTCGGCTATACGACGTGGGATTCATTCAGCCTTGTCGATACGCCGAGTGGGTCTCAAACATCGTCCCAGTGTTGAAGAAAAACGGTAAACTTAGGGTGTGGATCGATTTCAGAGATCTAAACAAGGCAACCCCTAAAGACGAATACCCAATGTCGATAGCCAATCTGCTTGTCAATTCTGCTTCAGGCCATAAAATTATCAGTTTCATGGATGGCAATGTGGGGTATAATCAAATATTCATGGCTGATAAGGACATCCAGAAGACCGCTTTTCGGTGTCCTGGTGCAATCGGCTTGTACGAATGGGTAGTAATGACGTTCGGCTTGAAGAATGCTGGGGCAACATATCAACGGGCTATTAATTACATCTTTCACGATATGATCGGCTCGCTAGTAGAGATATACATTGATGATGTGGTTGTCAAGTCAAGGGAGATAGTAGGCCACATAGCCGATCTGAGACAAGTGTTAGAATGGACGAGGAAATACGGTCTGAAGATGAATCCGCTTAAGTGCGCGTTCAGCGTATCGGCCGGGCAATTCTTTGGATTTCTCGTTCATAAAAGAGGAATTGATGTTACACCAAGAAGCATAAATGCTATGAAGGCAATTCAACCTCCGAAGGACAAAAAACAACTCCAATCATTGATCGGCAAGATAGACTTCATCATATGGTTCATAGCCAATCTCTCAGAAAAGATGGAGCCGTTCACGCCACTGCTTCGGCTGAAAGCCGATCAGACATTCACATGGGGGGCAGAGCAGCAAAAGGCGTTAGACAACATAAAAGATTATCTAAGCTCCCCTCCAGTTTTAATGCCTCCACAAAAGGGAATACCGTTCAAGCTGTACCTATTAGCCAATGACAAATCAATCGGCTCCGTCCTAATCCGGGAGGTCGACAGCAAAGAGAAAGCCATCTTCTATCTCAGCCGACGGTTGCTAGACGCGCAGACAAGGTACTCACCTGTGGAGAAGTTATGCCTATGCCTCTATTTTTCATGTACAAAGTTAAGGCACTATTTGCTGTCCAACGAGTGCACAGTAATCTGCAAAGCCGATGTAGTTAAGTATATGCTATTGGCTCTAGTGCTCAAAGGAAGAATTGGGAAGTGGATTTTTGTGCTAACAGAGTTCGATCTGAGGTATCAGGCACCAAGGGCAGTCAAGGGGCAAGCCCAGAAACGACTCAATCGGCTCAGTGGAAATTATGCCTTGGACTTTGACGTTCGATGGCTCGGTTTGCACCAACGGCTGTGGCATCGGCTTGGTCATTATTTCACCCAGGGGGCAAGCTTCGAGTTTGCTTTTGCCATCGACCCCCACACTACAAAAAACCAAGACGAATACGAAGCCGTCCTTAAAGGGTTACATCTACTCAAGGAAGTTGAAGCCGACGCCATCGAAATAATAGGAGACTCGTTGTTGGTCATCAGCCAATTATCAGGAGAATATGAATGCAAAAACAACACGCTGATGGTCTCTTATCGATAATGCCAGGAGTTAATGGACGGTTTTTGGCTAGTTACTTTGAAACATATCCCCAGAGAGCAGAACACAGAGGCCAATGACTTGGCTCAGGGGGCATCGGGCTGTAGGCCGATGCTGAAAGAAGTCGACATAGACGTTTCCGCCATTACGGCCGATGATTGGAGGTTTGAAGTTTACAACTATCTCAAAAACCCATCTCAATCAGCCACAAGGAAGCTACGATACAAGGCATTGCGATACGTGTTGCTTGATGAAGATCTATACTATCGGACAATTGACGGTGTGCTACTCAAGTGCTTGGGAGCCGATCAGGCTACAATGGCCATCGGAGAAGTACACGAAGGCATCTGTGGCACACATCAATCGGCCCACAAAATGAAGTGGCTACTGCGCCGAGCAGGGTATTTTTGGCCAACGATGCTGGAGGATTGTTTCAAGTACTACAAGGGCTGCCAGGATTGTCAGAAGTTTGGCGCCATACAACGAGCACCAGCATCGGCTATGAATCCAATTATTAAGCCGTGGCCGTTCAGAGGATGGGGCATTGATATGATCGGCCATATTAATCGACCCTCAAGCAAAGGACATAAGTTTATCCTAGTGGCGACCGATTACTTCACAAAGTGGGTGGAGGCGATTCCCCTCAGAAAAGTAGATTCTAAGGACGCAATCAAGTTTGTCAAAGAACACATCATCTACCGATTTGGCGTTCCACAAACGATAACAACAGACCAGGGATCCATCTTTGTATCGGACGAATTCATTCAGTTTGCCGACGGCATGGGGATCAAGCTGCTTAATTCTTCGTCGTACTACGCACAATCCAACGGGCAAGCCGAGGCCTCAAACAAAAGTTTGATCAAGCTGATTAAGAGAAAGATCTCTGAGTACCCTAAACAGTGGCACAGCCGATTAGCCGAATCACTATGGGCATATTGGATGGCATGGCACGGGTCAATTCAAGTCCCTCCGTACAAGCTGGTCTACGGACATGAGGCAGTACTACCTTGGGAAAGTGTCGTCGGCTCAAGGCGCATTCAGCTACAGGATCAACTCACAGCCGACGATTATTATCACCTGATGGTGGATGAATTGGAAGATTTAGTTTTATCCAGGATGAGGGCCCTGGAAAAAGTCACAAAGGATAAAGAACGAGTAGCCAGACATTATAATAAAAAGGTGGTGCCTAGATCTTTCGAGGAAGGCGAGCTCGTTTGGAAATTGATACCGCCAATCGAGATCTAGAGACAACAAGTTCGGCAAGTGGTCACCAAATTGGGAAGGGCCTTTCAAGATCCACAAATGCATCTCTAAAGGAGCTTACATGCTAAAAGGACTGGACGGAGAAGTATTTGGAAGGGCTCTTAATGGAAAATGCCTAAAGAAATATTACCCAAGTGTATGGATCAACTCGTGATTCGGCTATGGTTACTTCAGCCGATTTACGGCAGCCAATGTCTTACATTAACAAGGCATCACCTTTAGGCATTTTTATCCAACTTTTTTGCTATGTTTTCTACGATCGGCTCATGATTGGCCGATAGGGACGGCAAGGATGCGCGAACGGCTCGAACTCACAATTTTGTCGACACCGAAGCTATCAACAAAACTTGGGGGCATATACATACACGAGCCGATTGCAAAATCAGGCCGATTGCAAAAATCGGGCCAATTGCAAAAATCGGGCGTCAGGATGTTTGAAAGATTCTCGCAACTGTTAAGCCTCATAATCAGCAGTCCAAATAAAAGCGTTGGAAGTGATTTGGATCGACAAGCTCATTGCCTGCCAATTTCAGATCATTAAATCACTACAAGCTCATTGTTTTAGGAAATCAGCTATGGCAGACAACGCCGTTTGCCTAATCTGGTCTATCTCGTCGATGGCCCTGACGTCGTCGGCCTCGGACCCCATCACTGGCCGGATGCCCTTACCAGATCCCGCAGGTGTGCCACAGCCGCCTTGAGCCCTTGGCGTTGAGCTTTAATCTCTGCTGGCAAGCCAGCCATGTACTCCTTATGGTGACCTGAACGAGATCGGCCACCAGCTGATCTTGGCGCACAAGGAGTTGCTCGAGCTTGGCCACCGGCTCGGTCTTCAGGTGGTCGAAGGCAGCCTTCTGGCTCTCGATGGCATCCTTGGTCGACTGGAGGGTGGCCGACCACACCTGGCTCTCGCGGCGATCGACTATCCACTGCCGTGCCCGTTCGTACTTAAGCTGGTGGGCTTCCATGAAGGTGGCCGGCACAATGGCGTTGGCTAGGGCTTCTGGCAGCTGCCTTGAATTTCTTTGAATCGCACGCGTATCGAGTCGTTGTCGACCACCACCGCGTCCAGCGAGGCCTCCAGCCGATTGCCGATGTCGGCTAGAGTGGCCCTCAGGTCCTCGGTCAGCGTAACCAATGCCTCTTCGCCGATTTCACCAGACTCCTCGAACTCCTACAAGTCAAAGTTGAGGAGGTCGGCTATGTTCTGCGGCAAAAAGAGAGATGATCAAAAGACAATAAGTTGACGGGAGGCGATCGTCAGTTTCAGTCGGCTTACCGTGGGCACCGGGGTTATAGCGATCGGCTCGACTGGATCGCCGCCTGCGGCCATCGTGGCCTCTTCGTCAACTTTGTCGCCGCCGCCCGCGGCAGGCGCAGCATGCTCGCTGGACGCCTGGGGGGCAGCCGATGGAGATTGCAGGGACTGCAAAAAAAAAAGTTAGCGGACAAATCGGCTAATTACTACAGGTCAATAGCAGGAGATGATTACCGATGGCACGGGGCGTGAAGTGCGGCCGGCCAATTTCTTGACCTGAAAAGAATGGTTCGATCAGATGCAAGTGATCATCGCGAAGCCAAATTTAGTAAAGTGAAGGCTTACCGGCCGATTTTTTGCTGAGGGACTTGGGACCGGCGGGGCGTCGGCGGGAGCGTTGACCTACTAAGGACTCGAAACCCCAGGTTCAGCTGCCGCTCCAACAGCCGTCGGCATTTCCTCGCTGGCAACAGCGTTGAGGAACTGCGCGATGGCCGGGTCCAACGGGGGGAGGCTATCGGCTGGCGTCGCCGGCTTCTTTTCTTTCAGCCTCTTGGGGGCAGGCGCGGCCGACGGCCGTGGAGGTGGCGCGGCCCTTTTCTTCTGGGCGATCGGCTGGTGCACCTGCCCTCGCAGCAGCGACGCCAGCTTCGACACCCCCCAGTCGATGGCCGATGGAGCGAGGCCATCCCCATCCAGAACACCTAAACGGTATTCGATGGGGCACCCGGAATCGCTCACCATCGGTCGCTCTATCTCCGTCTCCTGCAAATCAAAAGGGCAAATGTTAATCAGCTATATCAGCCGATGATAAGGAGAAGACAATCAGTTGGGACTTGAAGCATACCGAGGGGATCTCCTCGGGCAAGAGGAGGTCGACGTAATGAGACGACCGCTGGTGGAAGATGTGGCGCTTGATTTCAGTCCACCATTGGTCATAAGTAGCGCTTTTCTTCAATGCCAATGTCATCACGTCGATGTCGCCAAGGGGAGGGCCGGCTATATTCAGCAGCCAATCCATTATCAAGTCCTGGCTTACTACTCCCCTCGTCTCAATTTTATCGGCGTAAAAGAAGTCGATGGGCAGCTGCCCAAGACCGAACTGCCTCGCCGCCGACACCGGGTAATAAAATTCGTAGCTCTTGGCCACTGATCGACCCTGATGGATCTCGGTCAGCAAGATGCAGGGGGATAGAGCGGCGATGAACAGCTCCCTGCACCGCGGGTTGTCGGCTGAGTTGACATCTTCCCAATTGAAGTCGGTCGGCAACTCGAACAGCCCCCGGTCCCGGTAAAAGTACCAGGCGCGGTTCTCGCGAGATAGCCCATCATAGAGGGCTATGAACCATTCGGCCAGCAGTTCGCCTGATTGCTTTGAGCCTACGTGGACGGCTGCTGCCTCTCCGTAGCTCGTGCACCTGGTAGTGGTGATCTGGTTGCCGTCTTCATCTTCGATCGGCTCCAACCTTGGGAATACTGCGTCTATCAGAGGGAGCCGACCAGCCACTCTTTGGGTTGCCAGCACTAACCAAATCTGAAGGAACCACGAGGGGCCGCCAGTGGTGATGGGGGCGTTGGCGGCTATCTTCGCGGCGGCCTGATGCAACATCTGATATAAGTAGCCGAGGAGGTACTTCCCCAGCGCAAGTTTTCCCCCGTCGGCAAGGACTTTGGCCATGACCTGCTAGTTGGCGGTCAGCCCGCAGCTCGATCCACAGAACACAAATTTGTCGAGCCACATCATCAAGAATGCGGCGTGCTCCCTGTGGCCGACTAATCCGTCCCTCATGTTCTAGGCGATGAAGCCGCTCCACCCGCCGATGGCCTTGGTTTTGAACTGGTGTTGCCCTTTTTCGCTAAAGCTGCTGGGGTTGGCCGACGATTCGATGTCCAGCCCAGTTGTCATGTACACGTCGGCCAACGTGATAGTCATCGGCCCTTGACGAAAGATGAATGCGTTGAAGCTGTCGTTCCAGAAATAAGTTGCGGCCGATAGAAGCGGCTCGTCCTTTTCCATGCCGGCGATGGACAGGGCCAAGCACTGGGCGATCCCGGTCTCTTCCCACTGTGTGTATTTGGCCGATCGCACCCTTTTGTACCACTCAACCCAGGCTGCGATGGTGGTCAGCCATGATTTGAATGTCCCGTGCCAGTGGGTGAGGGATGGCTTGGCGGTGTTGAAGGAGATCCGGTTGTTTTTGGCTATGATCACATCGGCTGGATCTTTGTTGCCGATGGGGCCGAGAAAGTACCGTTCTGCTTGTGTCAGGTTTGGGATAAGCACTTGACGCGACAGGTGCTATAGTTCAGAAAAAGAAAAGAGAGGCGCTAATCAAGAGCGGTTGCATATTACGGTTCGAAGAAGGAAAAGGTACTAATTGGTAAAAATGAAGGAAAGTGCTACTCAAAAATGGCTAAACTTAATATTAATTCAATGTGTTTAAAGGAGCAGATTCGAAAGTAAAAGAAAGTTATGGATCAAAAGGGAGTACCTCAGGGAACTCGGCCATGGTGGTGGCCGAAGTAGCGGTGGTTGGCGCAGCGGCTACGGGCCGGCGTGGCGGCGGTGGCGCACGACGGAGGTGCTCGATGCGGCGACGGTGAAGGCCATCGGAGTGCTCGGGGAAGAAGATGCGTCTGGTCTGAAGAGCGCGACGAAGTTTGACGAGCACCGATGGGATCGCTGGAGAGGAGAGAGAAGGCAAGAAGCTTGTGTGCAAAGGAGGCTGAGTGCGCTTTGAAGGTGTAAGCGTCTCGGCCGAGGAGAGTGGATATTTAAAGGGCATTTTTGGGGAAAGAGGAGTTTGAACAGGCAAGCAAATCCGTAACACTTCGTATCACGGACTTGGGGGCATGTGTTAACACTGGAATTTGGAAATTGAGTCCTTGAGTCTGAAATGGCGAAGAAGAATCGGACCGGCTGGTCTGGTGTGGAAACAAGGACCGCATCGGCTGAGGAGTGATCGGCTGTGAAACCAATCGGCTGAGGTTGGATCGGACAAAGACAGCCGATAGCCGATTCCAGGTTCAGGAGAGATGAAACTGTTTTTGATGCAGCAGTTTGAAGATAAATAGAAGATTCGGTTGTTAGTAGCACGTTAAATGATATTGCCACTTATGGATAGAGTCCTGTAACGACAATTGTATCCGTAATCTAGGGGTTTGTTTAGATTGTTAGTTGTAACACAGCATGGGTCCTTTCTGGGATATTGTTGTGTTTTAAATAGTAGTTTAGATAGAGTCCAGGGTTTGTACAGATATTTGTATCTTGGGTATAAATAGGACCCGAGACCCTCTGTAAAAAAAACAATCACAATCAATCAAACCTTCGGCGCATCGCAACCTTTTTCTTCAGACGAGCACTTTGTTTGGCTACAGGATGCATCGTTTCAATCCCCAGATCTAGGTAAATGCATGTCATTAGTGGTATGATCTGTCGTTTCTAGTGCTTCCATCGTAATGACACATTAGATTCAAGAGTTTATACTACGCTAGTTATCATATAGCGCATGTAAATTAGATCAATGTTTAGATCTATCCTGTCATTGGCTAGTTCTGGCAAGAACTTGCAGTCAATAGGGCTAGATCTAAAGGTTGGCTGGTTTATATGCGGTATCTACCGTATCGAGAGATATAAATCGGCTACAACAGATCAGGTTTTTCTTTTTATACTTAATGTTGCATCGGGCTCGAACTATTAAGTCGTTTTCAGAAGTATCAATGATCTGTTCGGCTAAGATTTATATTGTTTAGAGACAGCGCCGGGGTTTCAGCCGGCCTTATCTGCCCTGATATGTTTCTTTTAATATATTCATTATTGGATTTGTATTAGGACTGCCTCTTATGTTAAGATCGCATACTTGTCGGACGTTACCAGCCGAAATCGGCCTATCATCGAGAGCCGATGGCCGATTTCCAGGCTATGCATATGTTTCAAGAATGAAATCTTTCTATAAGGTTCATCGGAGTACTAGCCAATTCATTGTTAGCTTTCCAGTATCGGCTAGGTTATCGATTCATATATTTATTATCCTTTACTGTATTTAGGTTACACGGCTGACGCTGTCTCGGTAAGCCGATCCATTCCAGTCACTTGGCTTAAATATAGTTTAGAATAGCATATATATGTTTATGGATTCCCTTAGCCAATCCGGTGGGGATCTAACCTAACACTTAACACATATTCCCTTGTTTTTCTTGTTGATTAACAGATCAAATCAACTGGCACGCCCTGCATAGTACAGGCAGCCGAGAAGGACCTGCAGTGGAGTTAAGCAGATCTCCCAGGCCAGCGCGTGAGAGAAATTTCTCATCAACACGCTTCTTGGCACACCCAGTGGGACTTTCTTTGTCGGCTCGACTCGGACGCATAGATTCAGCCGGCAAGATGGTCAACTCCAAGAGCCCCAGCATTACGTAGGACAACATCATGCCTGTGAAGATGGAACAGTTATCGGCTGAACAACAAGCCGATTATAAGAAGATGGTGGAAGAGCTCTAGGCCAACTACTTGCAATCTTTCACCCAAACAAGATCCGGGGCCGTGCATCAGAAATATAAGTTGAGCATGAACGACCCTAAGGCACCCTCCTCTGGTGTGACAAAAGGCAAACACAAGATGGAGGAGCCGACCAAGGAACAGGATGATTCGGCTGTATATTCTCTACAAGACCGGATCGACTTGGCTGTCCACCACGCGTTGGTCAACCAAAGTAGCATACTAATCAACACTCTCAATAACATGATCGCTACTGTGGTCGACGCCAAGATAGCCGACCATCTGCAACGGGGGCCAACGTACTTCAGAGACGGCCAATTTCCTGGTTACAGGACGCTGGTCACGCAGAATCGGCCGATCCCACTGCTAGCGCAACAAGGGCCGCTGGGAGGAGTCCTTGGTCAGCCAAATCCAGGTGAATCGGCTATAAGGCCAGCAATTACTATGCTGAACCAGCAGCCGCTGCCCCAAGATCAGATTGCTAATATGTTCACTGACAATCGGCAGTTAGAGCCGATTGATCCAGATAGACGGTACAACGCCGGTGGTCGACAACTGTTTCCAGGACCACCAACGCCACCACCGGCGCATCGACCACCTCCCGCTGATCATCACCACCAGCACCAAGGAGGCCGTCAAGATCATCATTACAGGCCTCAGACGCCACCACCATTGTATCGGCAAGCACCCGCGTCGTATGACCCATACGAGCCGATACAGCAAGACAACCGGACATGGGCCGATCTGATCGCAGATGTCATGCGCAATCAATTCGGCCTCAAGCCAAAAGACTTAGGGAACATGTATCGGTATCCCTATCCAAAGCACTTTGAGCGGATCCCGTGCCCAACCGATACAAGATCCCAGATTTTTCGAAGTTCTCAGGGCAGGACAATGTTTCAACCTACGAGCATGTCAGCCGATTCTTGGCACAATGCGGTGAAGCATCGGCTATGGACGCCTTGAGAGTCTGATTGTTCCCTCTTTCTCTTTCAGGATTGGCTTTTACTTGGTTCTCCTCATTGCCGTACAACTCAATTCAGAGCTGGGCCAATCTTGAAAAACAATTCCACAGCTACTTTTACTCAACAGCATCAGGCAAAAACACAACGAATCGGTCCAAGAATACATCCAACGCTTTAGGGAGATGAGTAACCAATGTTACAGCGTGGTGCTATCGGACGCCCAGCTGGCCGATTTGGCTTTTCATGGTCTGATCGCGCCGATCCGAGAGCGATTCTCTGCGTAGGACTTTGACAGCTTAGCCCACTTGGCGCAGAAGGTGACGGCCCACGAGCAGCGATTCCAAGACACTAGGAAGACCGTAAAAATATAACCCGTCATCGTCGAATCGGACTACGAGTCCGACGACGATGACGCAGAAGTGGCGGCAGCCGAATGGGCCAAGAACAAAAAGCCATTGTTCGCAAAGGTCGCTGAAGACGGCTAAGGAAGAAAGATACGATTTTGACATTACCAAGGCCGACAGGATTTTTGACTTGTTGCTCAAGGAGAAGGATTCAATTGCCGAAAATCATGTGATCCCGTCGGCCAAAGGATTGAAGAAAAGAAATATTGCAAGTGGCACAACTCCACATTCCACGCCACCAATGACTCGCAAGGTCTTCGGCAAGCAAATCCATGAATTGAGGGCGGGAAGCTGAAGTTCACCGATTCAAATCGGCCGATGAAGGTAGACGGCAATCCTTTCCCGGTCAACACGGTCCAAGCCGGCCCCAGGCAAGCTGATCGACAGAACAGAATGGCACATGGCATAGTCAATACATCGATCGGGGCCAAGGCGTAAGGCGATCAACCGGATGCCATGCCGCGCCAATTAATATGGTGCACCCAGTCATTAGATCGGCGACCAACGGCCGATCCATGAACGTAGCGATACACCGTCATCGCACGGTCTCGCGGGAAGAAGCTTACAATGAAGCACCCCGTCGGCGCGAGCCGAACACCCAAAGCCGACGATACGAGGTAAACAACGACAATGCCGATCCGCATTGGCATTGTGATTTTTTCAGGTACTGATGGGAATCCGGCATGAGACTGCCAACACTGGACGATTGCCCAGCATGCAATGACCACGCGACGACAAGCACACGAGCTCATCGGCTGCAAGTCCAACTCGGTTCGTCCCCAGAGCCGTTCAGCTAAACCAAAGGCGGCGGTCTGTCCATGATCGGCTCGGCGCGATCCACCAGTACTTCTTCGTCGATGAAAACCGCGGTGGGAACAACCGCGACGATGAAGAGGCCGACGATGATGAATCGGCCAACCCCCAATGATGCCCGTCCGATCTCTTCACAAAGACGCAGAAAAGAAGGGTTCAACGGCTTAAGCACGAAGGGAGAGAAGACGAAGTTCAGCAAATGATCTATGTTTATGGATTCCCTTAGCCGATCCGGTCGGGATCTAACCTAACACTTAATGCATGTTCCCTTCTTTTTCTTGTTGATTAACATATCAAATCAACTGGCACGCCCTGCACAGCATAGGTTGCCGAGAAGGACCTGCACTGGAGTTAAGCAGATCTCCCAGGCCGACGCGTGAGAGAAATTTCTCATCAACAACTTCATAAGGCGGTTTATAGCCAATCTTTTAGAGAAGATGGAGCCGTTCACACCACTGCTTCGGCTGAAAGCCGATCAAGCATTCACATGGGTGGCAGAGCAGCAGAAGACCTTGGACAACATCAAGAACTACTTAGGCTCGCCTCCAGTTTTAATGTCTCCACAAAAAGGGATACCGTTTAAGCTGTACTTGTTAGCCGACGATAAGTCAATCGGCTCAGTCCTAATCCAAGAGATTGAGGGCAAGGAAAAAGCTATCTTCTATCTCAGCCGATGGCTGTTGACGCAGAAACAAGATATTTACCAGTGGAGAAGCTATGTCTATGCCTATATTTTTTGTGTACGAAGTTAAGGCATTATCTGCTATCCAATGAGTGCACAATAATATGTAAAGCTGATGTAGTCAAATATATGCTATTGGCTCCAGTGTTAAAGGGGTGAATTGGAAAATGGATTTTTGCCTTGACAGAGTTTGATCTGAGGTATCAGGCACCCTGGGCGGTTAAAGGACAAGCTATAGCCAATTTTATCGTGGAACACAGAGATGACTCAATCGGCTAAATCGAAATTATGCCTTGGACATTGACATTTGATGGCTCGGTGTGCACCAATGGTTGCGGTATCGGATTGGTCATTATTTCGCCTAGGGGGGCAAGCTTTGAATTTGCTTTTTCTATCAACCCCCATGCTACAAACAACCAAGCCGAGTACGAGGCCGTGCTCAAAGGGTTAGATCCTCTCAAAGAAGTTGAAGCCGACGCCATCGAAATAATGGGGGATTCACTGTTGGTCATCAGCTAGTTGTCAGGAGAATACGAATGCAAAAACGATGCACTAATGGCCTACTATCAACAATGCCGAGAAATGATGGATGGTTTGCGGCTGGTTACTCTAAAACACATCCCCAGGGAGCAGAATACAGAAGCCAATGATTTATCTCAAGAGGCATCAGGCTACAGACCGATGATGAGAGATATTGAAATGGAAGTCGCTACCATCACAGCCGATGATTGGAGGTTTGAAGTCTACAGCTATCTACAGAATCCTTCTCAATCGGCCTCGAGGAAATTGCGATACAAGGCTTTAAGATATGTTTTGCTTGAGGAAGATCTTTACTATGGGATGATTGGTGGGGTGCTGCTCAAGTGTTTGGGAGCCGATCAAGCTAATGTGGCTATCGGAGAAGTTCATGAAGGAATTTGTGGCACGCATCAATCGGCTCATAAAATGAAGTGGCTACTTCGAAGAGCAGGGTTGGCCGACAATGTTGGAGGACTGTTTCAGATACTATAAAGGTTGCTAGGATTGTCAGAAATTCGGCACCATACAAAGAGCACCAGCATTGGCTATGAACCCGATCATAAAGCCTTGGCCGTTCAGAGGATGGGGCATCGACACGATCGACCGCATCAATCCACCTTCCAAGAAAGGGCATAAATTCATTCGGTAGCAACGGACTATTTCACAAAGTGGGTGGAGGCAATTCCTTTGAAGAAAGTCGACTCCCAGGACGCAATCGAGTTTGTTAAAGAGCATATCATCTACCGATTTGGCGTCCCACAAATAATTACAACAGACCAGGGATCTATCTTCGTATCAGATGTGTTTGTTCAGTTTGCCGACGGCATGGGGATCAAATTACTTAACTCTTCACCGTACTACACACAGGCACACGGGCAAGCAGAGGCCTCAAACAAAAGTCTGATCAAGCTGATTAAAAGGAAGATTTCTGAGTACCCAAAGCAATGGCATAGCCGATTAGCCGAATCACTTTGGGCATATCGGATGGCATTCCACGGATCTATCCAAGTCCTTCCTACAAGTTGGTCTATGGGCACGAAGCGACCGCCGTGGGAAAGTGTCATCGGCTCAAGACGGATTCAACCGCAAGATCATCTCACACCGATGATTACTATCACTTGATGGTGGATGAATCGAAGACCTCGTTTTATCACGGATGAGAGCCTTGGAAAAAGTAACAAGGGATAAGAAACGAGTAGCCCCCATTAAAACAAGAAAGTTGTGTCTAAGTCATTTGAGGAGGGCGAACTCGTTTGGAAATTGATATTTCCGATTGGATCAAGAGATAATAAATTCGGCAAGTGGTCAACTAATTGGGAAGGGCCTTTCAAGATCCACAAATGGATCTCTAAAGGGGCCTACATGTTAGAAGGGTTGGATGGAGAAGTATTTGGAAGGGCTCTAAACGAAAAATATTTGAAAAATACTACCCAGGTGTTTGGATCAATTCATGATTCGGCTGCGTTTTCGCCGATTCGTACCAGCCAATGTTTGTGTCGCACAGGCATCGCCTCTAGGACATTTTAACGCCAACTTTTTCCCTAATTTTCATGCATCGGCTTGGCCTAGCCGACAGCAAGAAGGTATTTGATTTGATAATTTTGTTAACGCTGGGAACATCATCAACAAAATTAGGGGGCATATACGACAACAACGTGATGACAAGGAGAGATGTCAAGCGAGCAGGGCAAAAAAAATTTCATGATTTTCGAACATTTTTTGAAATAATCGGCAATCAAGTGAGTTTGAAGTAATCGGCGAGCATACATTAAACAAGGAATGAAGTTTCGGTTAGCCGATTACAGAATATGTCTTAGCCGATTATAGAAGATGTCTTAGCTGATTACGTAAGATGTCTTAGTCAATTACGAAGATGTCTTAGCCGATCACAAAACGTTCAAAAAGTTGAGTACAAGAGGGCCTAGCCAGCTATTACAAGCAAGTTCAACGCGAAAGGAAGTCCTTAATAGCCGATATTGCCCTACGGTGGATCCCGTCTATTTTTTCGATGGCCTTTGCATCGGCTGCGTCATTCCTTAGGATCGACTTCATCGCCTTGGCCATATCCGACAAGTTTGACACAGCCGCCTTGATCTTTTCTCGCTGGTCCTCGATCTCCTTCGGCAGGCTGGCCATGCGTTGTTCCTTGGCCACGATGTCGGCGTCGATGTTGGCGAGTTCGGCTATCAACTCTTCCCGACGTTTGCGAAGCCGATCAAGTTCGGCAATCGGCTCAGTCTTCAAAGCGTCGAACTTGGCCTTCTGGGCAGTGATCTCTTGCTGGCTAGCCTTGATGGTGGCCTCCAATGCCTGGTTTTCATGGCGATCGGCTACCCTCTGTTTAGCTCGTTCAAGCTTGTGCCGATGCGCCTCCAGAAAAGTAGTCCGTGCGATGGTGTCAGCCAGCTGATCCAACAGCCGATCTTGAATGTCTTCGAACCGACTACGGATGGAACCATAGTTGGTGACCAAGAAATCGAGAGAGCACTCCAGCCGTTTGGCTATATCTGACAAAGTTGCTTGTAGCTCATCGTATGATACCACCATGGCCTTATCGTGCCCTCGTAGGGATCAAGGAATTCCGATAGATCAAAATCCAAGAGATCGGCTATAGACTACAAGTTAGAAGTTGGTTAAGAGGGCTGACAAAACTAATAAGCCAATTTGTGAGGCTAAAAAGGACTTACTCGGATAGCTGGAATTGAGGTAGCCACATCCTCAGCGTCATCATCACGCGCCACCATCGGCGTCGGCTCCCTTGATACATGGGGGGCAGGTGTTGGAGCACGGGGAGGCTGGAAAAGATGCAAGTTAGAAATTCAGCTGTGCTAGTAAGAAGGAAATGAAGATAGGGTTTACCAAAGGAGGGGAGCTGTTTTCTTCTTGGTGGCTAATTTCTTTGCCTATGAACACATAAAGCCGAGAAGTTGTAGTAAAAAAGGGAAAAATGGTAGGGTTAAGCAATGAAAAATACTTACCGGCTGAGGACGAGGGACGCATTTCGGAGGGCTTGGAGTTCGCTCGGTGGTCTGCTCGGCCGATGGAGTTTGAGCATACTTATCCGAAGAGCTTGTTTTGGTTGCGGTGGCATTGATGGCTTCCACCATTTCCTCGTCCCTAACCTTTTCTTCAAGGGCAGCGTCCACGTCCGGATCGACCGGGGCAAATCATCTGGGTTGTCCTCGGCTTCTTTGAAGCGTGTTTTTTTTTGCGCAGTCGGAGTAGCAGCAGCCAGATGGTGCCGCCCTTTTAGCCGATGCAGCGGCACACGGGTCTTGCCGTGGAGCAAAGTGCCCACCTTCGGCGCATGGCAGCCGATGATGGACGGGGCCAGTCCGCAGCCACCAGATAGCACCCCAGGGGCATAGTGGACGGCCACTCCTGTGTTGCTTGTGTGCGAAGGTGAGGAGTCAGTCGTCTGCAAAGAAATGGAGCATGATCAGTCAATAATATAGGGAGTGGCCGAAAAGAAAAATGGGGCTAAGATAGAAAAAGATACTTAACGATGGAGTCATTTCCAGGTCGATGATGGTCAGATACATTGAGGCCGACTGATGGAACAAGTGCCATTTCCATTCGTTCCACCATCGGCTGAAGATTGTTGTCCGTCTCACCGCCAGATCGATATTGTCGATAGTGCCTAGAGAAGGGCCAGCGATATTGAGCAGCTGATTCATCATGATATCTCCCTCAATCTTGCCTCTAGATTGGATCTTGTCTGCATCATAGAGGCCGATCGGCAGCTGACCCATGCCAAGTTGTCTTGTTGCTACCATCGGATGATAGAATTCATTAGATTTTTGAATATTGCGCCCTTGGTGAATGCCGACAGGAAGGATGCAAGGTGTGATAGCCGATGTATAGATTTCCCTTGGTTTATCATAGCTCTCGGAAGTGAGCTCATCCAGCTGAAAATCATGTGGAAGTTCGAATCTTTCAAAATCTGTATAAGCGAACCATATCCTTGAAGTGCTTGGGAAGCCGCTATATAGATTGCCAAACCAATTTTTGAAGTGTTTGGCTGTTAGCTTGGATCCGGGATAGGTTGCTGCTACTTCCCCATATGACAGCATCGACGGGTGGTCACTTCTTCATCATCCTCAAATCTTGGCTCGATTAAGGGGAAATCGGCCTCTAATGGGGATGGCCTTTCCGCAACCTGGTGGAGGTGAAGGTTTAGCCACAGCTGCAGCAGCCACCAGGGCCCTCCTGTGTTGATAGCTTGTTGAGAAGCTAGCCGAGCCGATGCATTACTTAGCATCTGGTATAAGTAGCCAAGCAAGTATTTCCCCAAAGGAACTTGTTTTTGCTCACTAAGGCTTCGGCTACGTGCTGCCAGTTGCTAGTCGGCCCACAGCTTGACCCGCAAAAGACATATTTCTCCAGCCACATTAGCAGGAAAGCAGTGTGTTGTCTCTCAGAAATTGGGCCGTCTTTCATGTTCATGGATATGAATCCGCTCCAACCCCCTATGCTTTTGGTCATTAAGTTGTGATAACACTTGATGTTGAGGCTGATTGGGTTGACTGTGGATGTTATATCCAACCCTGTGATCATCACTATATCCATAAGGGTTGCTGTCATCGGCCCTTGCCTAAAAAGGAACGCATTTAGCGTGTCCGACCAGAAGTAGGTGGCAGCCGATAGGAGGGGTTCGTCCTTTGAGATATCGGATATGGTTAGGGCTAGGCATTGATTTTTTCCTATCTCAGTCCAATGGGTTTGTTGCCTAGCTGACATCCGTGAATACCAAGCTGGCCAAGTTTTATCCGTTGAGGGCCAAGACTTGAAGGCACTGGACCAGTGAGCTAGGTCAGGAGTGGAAAATCTGAAGGGGACTCGGTTCATTTCAGCGTTAATGAGCTCGCTAGGGTCTACGTTGCCAATCGGCTCTAATAAGAACTGATTGGGACTAGCGAGGTCAGGAATAGCAATTTGGTGGGCGAGATGCTATGATTTAAAGGATGAAAAAACAAGATTACAAAAGATGAAAGCCAAATTGCAAGAAGTAAAGGGCGACAGTCGATGAGACTTACCTCTAGGTATTCCGTTTGGGTCGCTTCGGAGGGAGTGCTTGAGGACGCCATTTATGGGCGGGATTGGCGCCGCAGAAAGAATCGCTGGTGATGTCGCGCTTCGGGTCCGACAAAGTCGCCGAGGAGACGAAGAGTTTTTTTGGGCTAGGGCTTGAAAGATGAAAGTAACAGTGTGGTTTGTTTCGGCGCAAGGCAGGAGCTATTTAAAGGGATTTCTTGACAGCCAAGACAGAGTCATGCGAGAAGTGCGCGGAAATTTGAAAAAATCGGCAAATCCGCGATATTATCTTATCACAGACTTGGGGGGCTTGTGTTAACGACCAAATTTGGCAACTAAATCCCTAAGTCTGAGCCGAGGTTATAGCAGAATCGGATTGGAAAACGATTTGCGAAGAAAACAGAGGTTGCATCGGCTACGAGCAAATCGGGCCGGAAGGCCACTACCGAGTCCGAGTCGGACATGGATAGCCGATAGCCGATTCTAATTTCGGGAAGAAGATGGAACCATTTCCGGTAAAGGGGCTTGAAGGTAGAAGGAAGATTCGGTTCCCAAATGCTCGTTAAAATATTGCCATCTATGGATAAAGTCCTGTAACGGCAATTGTATCTGTAAAATAAGGTTTGTTTAAATGTTCCTATTGTGATGCAGCATGGGACCACGTCCCGAGATATTGTCGTATTTTCAATAGTAGATTGGATAGAAACTATGGTTCATATGGATAATATTATTCTTAGGTATAAATATGACCCGAGACCTTTGAAAATACATTACACACAGAATCAATACAACTTTCGACACATCGCCTCCTATTTTCTTCAGACGAACACTTGATCCGGCGGGCTGCATCGTTTCGATCCCCGATTAAGGTAAATGTTTGTCATTAGTGGTGTATCTCGTCGAATTTAGTGCTTCCATCGCTATGATACTCTAGATTCAATGATTTATGCTGCGCTAGTTATCATATATCACATATAATCTAGAACAATGCCTAGATCTGCCTCGACATCGGCCTGTTTCTGCTAAGAACCAGCAGCCGATAGAGCTAGATCTAGGGGTAAGCCTAGATTATATGCGATATCCACCGTCTCGATGGGTTTACATCAGCTATAATAGATTTGATTGTTCTTTTTATATTTAATGATGCATCAATTTGATCTATTAAGTCGTTTTTAGAGCTCTTATGATCTATTCGGCTAGATGTATCTGCTTAGAGACAGTGCCGGGGTTTCAGCCGGCCTTATCTGTTTTAATATTCTTTTGGTATATTTACTATTAGATTTGTTAAAATTGCCTCTTATATTAATATCTTGCTCTGGTTAAATGCATTAAGCCAGAATCAGCCTGTCAGCCACAGCCGACTGATCTAGGTTTAGCGCATTTAGCTAGAACAATATCTTTTCATAAAATAAATCGGAGTATTAGCAGATCCACACTTAGTCCTACGATATCGGCTAGGTTGTTAATGCGTATATTTATTATCCCTTTGTACATTTGGATTAAGTGGTTAATACTGTCTCGGTTTAGCCGATCTATCCTAATCACTTAGTTTAAATGCACTTTGGGATAGCATATATATGTATGTAAATTGACTCCCACCGATCCAATAGGATCTAACTTAACCCTTAATGCATACATCTTAGTTTTTCTTGTTGGTTAATAGATCAAACCAATTGGCACGCCCGTATTTCGGATGACCGAGAAGGACCCGCAATGGAGCTAAGCGTAGATCTGAGCCGCCGCGTGAGAGAAAAATCTCATCAACACCTCGCAGCCCTTCTAAATTGACTGCCAAGCCCTATTTTTACCAGGTTGACATGTAGTTTTACCCGACACCATCATGGCAACTTTAACTTTTATTTTTCGAAATATCCCAACCGACAACCTTTTATTTTAAGGGGGATTGGTTATCATAGTCCTATGAACCCAAAGACAGATAATAACCTTTTCAAGCCCCCACAAGCCTAAACAGAAAAATTATATTAGAAAACAAGTCGTAACCAAACTATGTAATTTATGTTCGATGACTCAATGCGCAAGTTTTGTGCTCCTTTCGAGATGGATGCAAAAATTTGTAAATTGCAGCAACTCACAAACATGGTTTGGAGACTTGACTTGTATCTTTGATAAGCCTCCCAATATATGTATATATATACACACACTTATCATTCCTATGGCATGAAGGCAATACAAAAATATATTCATGAGCATCGCATCAATTCATACATTCATAGCATCATACATTCATCATGATATCATAAGCATTCATACAGGTCCTTTTCGCATAAAAGAAAAAGTGTTGCCACACATGCCATACGACAATCGTTTTCCTATTAAGCCCCCAGTATGTAAACATAAACCCATGGGTATCCGCGACCATTTTCCCATGCCTCTGAAAATTTCGGGTAGAAATTGATGGACTTACAAAACCCCCTTTGGTAAAGACTGTCCTTGAGCCGGATACCGCCATATACCTATTACCCAGTCGGAAATTCTGCCCTGTTCTTCGCAGAACAAGGTGTAGATAAACCTAGAACTACCAAACCAGCTCATTTACCCATTTCGTGCAACCTCCTAGCCATGAATTTTTCAAACTTTAGGGGGATAGCATAGATGGTTAACCTCAACCACTCAAGACAGCAACCATGTTGCCATTGCTCGCCATCGCTGTAAACTGCCCAAGCGGAGAAAAGTTCTACTGCTATTTTCCCATCTTAGCCTAACGAACCTTTAAGGACGAAGGTAATAATAGACAAGGACCCGTTGACCTCTACTTCCATAGCCTACGCACTCGCTGCTCCGAAATTTAACCCTCATAGATATAAGCTTGACCGAACCACAGTTTGACCCCCAGATTTTCCATCATTATGCCCGAAAGACGACCTGACGTCACGAAACCTTTTGTACCAATTCTCCATTTGCCCACCAGAAAATAGTGGGTAGCTAACACGCTCGTCAAGAACGCTTCCTCCTCACCTCCTTACTAAAGGTTTTTCCCAACCTTAGTTAAGCAATTCTATTATACAACTTAGGAAGAGATTAGAAATAAGCGTATTAAATCTTGTATGTTTGAAAAGCTTTCAAACAACAAGAAGCCGATAAAAACCACGTTATCCGAAACGCAGTGCCCGCTGCAGTAGCATCCTTTTTGGTGCATTCGAGTCATTTTCCCATGCACTCTACCTTGCCCGTAATACCCCCTAAAACCTCCAAACAAGGACTAATGGGTATTACCCTAGCCGGTGAGGAGCGAATAGCCGAACCGACGTACCGCACCTTTACCCACACCGGACGCCAAGCGGCAACCCCTTTTGCCGAATGTAGTCCCATGTCCAAAGTGCCTCGCACCACTATTTTCCAAGTGTCGTCACGTACGATGAAACTATCCGTTTCCCATGAGCCGATAAGGAGACTACCTTTCCCTCCTCGATCCCGCGACCGTGTAACACCCGAAAACCAGAGAATTTAAAACTAGGAATTAAAAATCAGAACTTACAAAAACATTTTGCTTGTTGCTTCTTGATCGTTTTTATTGCTTCTTATTTGCCGCTTTGGTTGCATAAAATTCACCTTGGAAATGCTTTGATTTGAAGTTGGGTAAAAACCAAGTTTGAAATTCCCAAATGGGAGAAAAAGTTCAAAAGATAGATTTGAAGGAGGAAAATAATTAAGATTTTGGGATTTATAAAAGTTGTCTTAAAAGTATAAACTATTGGTTCAAACCCTAATTTAATAATGAAAAATAGGTAATAATCAAAAATATATGATAAAAATAATTTAGAAGGAAAAATATGAAGATGGAAAGTAATCCTAAATCAAAAGACCTAATTTTTGAATTTAAAAGAAGGAGATAAGTTAGAATTTAAAAATATAAAATTTGGGAATAATAAAGGTGGGGGAAAAGTTTGAAAATATATTTTAAATTAATTTTTGGGAATATTAAAATTTATTTGCAATTTTTAGAGTGAAGGAAAAAATTTGGGAAAACAAAATCACAAAATCGGGAAAAATAGGATTCGGCAATGTTTATGCGTCGGCAGTGTTCCACCGTGTCCCGTGCCCGCGCGCAAGCACACCACGTGTTGCCGCGCCGGTACCAGGGCCCTGCGCCGCGTGCCGCGAGTTGCCGCCCGTACCGCGTCGTGCCGTCGCTCGCGTCAGCCACGTCGCCGCCGCACAGTCCGCCGTACACCAGCCATGCCGTCGCCGCGTCACCACGCCCCGCACAAGCACTGCCGTACCACGCCGCATGCCGGCCCCGGCCGCCCGCACAACCGCGCACGTCGTGCCCCGGCCCCGCCCACGCTGCGCGCCGCTCCCGCCACGCGTTGTGCCGCTGATCGGGTGAGAGAGAAAATATGTTTGTTTTGTGAAAATAGTTTGTATTTTCAAAATAATCCTATGTAGGGATATTTCCCTTGACCAGCTATAAAGGGGTGGGGCGCCGCTTGTCTTATCCTACGCCGCACCGCTTCCGATACCAGCTCAGACCCCCGTTTTTGAGGACGGGAATCATTCGTGTTTATAGTACCTTATCCCGGATCGAGTAGTTTGGTACCCACGAATACGTTCAATTACAGTGCAAAGTGCACGAATAGTCTTACACCAAAATTATTACAATAATAGGCCCGAAGGCAATATCCAATACATATAGGACCAACCGGTCCGGATACAACCGAAAACAGAAATTAGATAAGATAGCAGACGGAAGGCAGCAACATGCCGATTGCCACAGGCAACGACTGGGGACTAAGACCTATTGCGCTCCATCGTCTTCATTCCTCCTGGTAGTAGGCATAGGGGTCTTCCTCATCTCCTTCATCTGGAGGTTTGTGCGTATAGCAAGGGTGAGTACCCAAAGTACTCAGCAAGCCAACACAGAATGATGCACATGATAGGGTCATTCAAAGGATGGCGAGGTTCTTTTGCGTAAAGCCAATTTTCACAAATCATTTCACAATCCTAGCATCTAGCCAAGTCACATTTTAGTTTCAGATTATATTAAGTCGGCGACGGTTCTGTCCACCATCCATTGTGATCCAAAGGATAGCTTCTCGCCTCCGATTCATCATGGTTTTCTGGGGGTGTCTTCCCCCTTCTCTCAGATAGAGAAGTTGGTTTCCCCAGCACATAAAGTCAATATGCAATGCCACCCATCATTTTAAAATTTATGAGTCTAGCCACGGGAGAAACTTGTCACATCGCTCATTAACCGCGAGCACGGCTATCCGAATAGGTTGATTGACTCACACTGCAGTGGATGTACACTTTACCCGTACTCTGCAACCACTCATTGAATGAGCTTACATCCCTCTATATGGGACAGTCACGGCAAAGCCTTTCGATAACCTCACTTTGGAAGTACCCGCTCCATGAACTTAAAGCCCTCATGCACTCTAGCCGTCATTTCCTAGCAATAAGAGGAGTTCTGGCGTTCCCGGGGTAAGAGAAAGAATTGCTCTATTCTTGAACTTTCCATCTTCATGTCCTTTTCTTCATGTCTTCATTTCTTCATGTTGATCGCATGCCCGATCTCTGCCCAGGTACCAACCAGCGGTACACCCCCTGCCGGTAGGCCCTTAACTTTCGTCCAAGCACCCACCAGTGGTGCACCCCCACCAGCAAGCCCTTACCTCAACGCCAACACCTGAACCTACTATGCAAGGATACTGTCTCCGCTCGGATATTTAATCAGCTAGGTCTATACCCATTCGAGAAGAACGGTTGTACTGGCTCGTTCTAAGTTGTAGTCTCACGGCTCGGTCCTTAACTGACCAGGGACGGTACTAGCCTTTCCCGGAATCCACCCAATTCCATCCATCCACCCCGGTCTAAAAACGTTGGTTTCATATTTTTGTTTTTCCATCAAAACCATTTTCATCATGTTCAAAGCAATGTGGCGCTCATGTCTCCACATGCCGTAGCTCAACTACCTTCCCTACGGTAGCTGCCCAAGCATAAAGCTCTTTATAAAATCATGAGTATGCATGACTCTAAGAATAGCATGGCTAAGCATTTTACCGAAGATATTCTTCGGTTGTATGTATCACATCGAGGGTTACAAGGAATAATTCTAAAGGTAATCAATAACAAGGCATGGCATATAACAAGTATAGATAATTCTTTGTGTATAGCATGCACGTTTGAAGTTTAGAACAACATCATTTCGCAATTGGGATCAATATGTTCAAAGAGTGTGATGACTTGCCTTACTCGCACACTTGTTGGTTGGGGTCTTCGCGTACTCAACACCTTCCTTGGACGCTAATCGTACGTGTGAGAAATCAAATTTGAATTCGATTAGAATTCAAATAGAATCCAAGAAGATTCCAAAAGAAAACCAAGTAAATCGCAATAGCGGCTCCTAACACTAGGCTATGACTCTACGCGAGCCTAGGCTCGAGTTTCGACGAAATCCGAGTTAGAGCGAAAGGTTTATAAGGATTTGAAGTTTGGTAATGAATCTGATTTTGTTAAGAAGGGTGCGATATTTATTTTAATATGCTTAAAGTTTGAGAAATACTAGAGTTGATGATTCAATTAATAGAAAGAAAGTGGTTATCTTTAAATTTTATCAAAAATATTCGTTGGGTCGAGAAGTCCTAGGGTTTAAATCAAAATTAATTGATAGAAGCTAGACTTGTATATAAGTTGGATTTCTAACTTTTAGAAAATCTATATGATAAACATTATGTGATGACCAACTAAGTCGTAAATAAAATCCCAAACGAATAAACTACGCGACGATCAATTGTTTCCGAATAGCTAGCCTTGATACGACCTAGGGTTAATAATAATTGATTCAAAAAAATATAACCTCGAAGCTAAGTATTATACTAAACAATCTATGCGTCACAAATAGTATTTTGGCGACAAGCTAAGATAGATGGATTCCGAGATAAATAAATAAATAATATGATGGCTATATATATATAAAAATAAAACCCCATTTAATAATTGGTCCCGAATTATTTTTGGAATCCAAATTTGTTTTGAAGAAAACTATGTAATTTTGCCCAGAGATTTTCCTGAAATATCCTAAAAATTTTCCCTAATTTTTCCAAAATTTTCCCCTTTTTCTTTCTCTTTTTTTCTTCTTTCCTTCCCTCTTTTCTTTTTCTCTTTTTTTTCCTTTTCTTTCCCTCCCTCCTGTTCATCTCCTTCCTCTCGCCCTTTCTCTGTTTCTCCTCTCCTCTCCTCTACCCGGCTCTTCTCTTCCTTCTCCCTCTCCTCACTTCTCTCAGCCATGGCTGCGCACAAGGACGGCGACGTGGGATGGGCGGCTACGGGGCTTACCGGCGAGGGAGGGGCGTCGGCACGGTGGGGACTCGGAGCGGCGCGGCCTCGTCGCGGGAGGAAAAACAACAAGAAAGCGAGAGCGAGGGAGTGCAATCGGGCGGTGAGGTGAGGGGAAAGGAGGGCTCGGGTCGCCCTTTTATAGCGCTCGGCGCGGTGGCAGGAAGGGGTCCCGGCGGCGCACGGCATGAGCACGCGCGAGGCGGTCCGGCGGCGTGCGGCGCGGCACGGCGCGCCGAGGCGCGGCACGCGCACGGAGAGAGGAGGGGGCCGGCGGCGGCGCGCGGCACGGCGCGCGGCCAGGCGGCGCGCGTGGAGAGGGGGAGGGCCGGGCGGCTGCGGCGGCGCAGGACAGCGGCGCACGCGGCGGCTGCGGTGGCGCGGCGCGTGGCAGCGGGCGGCGCGGGTGGGTCGGTGCGTGCGCGGCGTGGCGACAGACGCGTGGGCGCGGGCGCGGCCCGGCCCCGGGATTCTGGCCGAACACGTGCCCGACAATGAACAGAGCCATTTTTCATTTTTCCCGAATTAAATTCCTAATTTCCCATTTCTATTTCCTTTCATTCTAAAATTCGAAATAAATTCTAATATTACTAAAATTAATTTTAAAATACATTTTCAAATTTTCCCCACTTTTCAATATTCAAAATATATTTTCACCCCTAATTTATTCCTTTCCTTTAAATTTAACAGTTAGGATTTTTGATTAAAATTACTTTCCCAACTTCATATTTTCTTTTCTAAATATTTTTATTATTCATATTTGGATATTAATTATGTTTCAATCACTATTTTAGGGTTTAGACCAAAATTATATACTTTTCAAATAATTTTTATAGATTCCCAAGTCTTACATATTATTCCCTCAAATCTATATTTTAAATTTTCCAAAATATTATTTTTGATTCAAAATCAACCCTAGACTTCCCTATATATATTTATAATTAATTAATTTTGTTTTGTTTATTTTGGATCTTTATTTTTTTAAATTTCCTCTTTTTGGATTACGAAACTCCCTCGGCTTTTCATTCTTTAAATAAATTTTTATTATATCTATATCACGCGACAAAACTTATAGATAAGAGACGATAAACACGACGAGATGCAATAATACCAAAAGTTTTTTTAAGTCCCAAATTTTAGTTTTTGATTTTTTAAATCCCCGATTTTCAGGGTGTTACAAACCTACCCCCCTTAAGATAAATCTCGTCCCCTAGATTTGGGTTGGGTTGTGGTTGTAAGTCTGTGGGTTCATATAAGACTGATCCATTTAGGACTTCATCCCAACAAACGATGGATAGGATGATTATTTATAATAAGGCGGGAATCTATCACGGAGTTCTTAAGGTGATCCCTACAGTGTCTTTGCAATTCCTTGTTTCAGATAACTATATTATCCCTTTTTTTTAAAAGAAACCTTTCTGGGTACTCTAGGCTTAGTGGTCCTATTAATCTAATATTTCCGTAAGGAATCTTTTGATGTGTGCCCTTGCTTCATTTTTAAAGGAAAGGGGAGAGAGAGGTGGTTTGTCTCTCACACTTGTCCCAGCTAGTAGATCGGAGAGTGAGTGGAGGCGAAGTAGCTCGAGTGAAGGAGGGATGGAGCGAGGGCTCCATGACGAAGGCGAAGTAGAGCGAGGGGTTCTTGGCAGAAGCGGACTTTGTCGGCGGTTAGGGCTTGCAGTCGCAGGCTCTAGGGTGGAAGGAGATGTTTCATCATCGGTTCAGGCAATGGGTGGATTCGTCGCCGGAGACGATGCTCGGAGGATAGTGGTGTCGAGGTTCTTCGGCCACGGAGGCTGCATTCTGGCGAAAGGGGTTGCTGCCTGGCGATGGATGTGGGCAAAAGTGTGGTATGTCGGAGCGTCTATTAGTACTTTACTGGCTTGGGTGCTATACCCATTGGTTTTTGTTTGGAGGCTGTGGCGGGATGCGACAGAGGATGGTTACTAGGATTTCCTTTATGAGGCGGTTTGTCTTCTCGTCGTGTTGGCACCCATTGTTTTCTCTCTTTTCGGGGTTACTAATAGATTAGGTAGTCAACGGATGGTCCCTAGAATTTGTCCCCTTATGTATGGATCTGGCGATCACTGCCTGAATCTCTCTTTTGTCTTTATATCAGGAGTACATTGGATGTTTTGTCTAAACTGGTGCTCGGGTGGTTTAGGTTGTTGTTGGGTTTTGCTTGTCAGAAGAGTGGTTGGATGACATTGGTTGCTAGGATTGCTACTAGCGTTCCAACTAGTTTCCTATGTAAAGTATATGAATCTAATTATGTTTTGAGGGGGCTTAGATCCATCTAAACCTTGTTCTGCTGAGAATAGGCGTAATGTCCAACAGATGGTGGCGGTGTCTGTCTAAAGAATGATCTTTCAAACACACAATATTTAGTATGTCTATTGCTAAGCTTTTCTTAAGTTGTATAATAGACTTGCTGCTCCAAAATTTTAGAGACCTTTATTGCATAGATTGGTAGTGACCTTATATGGTATGATTGTGATCCCGGGTATGGTTGACGGAAGACTATCCGAAGAAGGTTTGGTTTCATCTAGCTACAACATGGGGCACCATTTAAAGATCCATGGTCATGTCATTCTACCCCCCTTAAAATAAGTTTTAAGCTTTGCTTTAGGCATAATCAACAAATCCTTAGGAAATATGTTCGGGTAATCCTGATCTTACCGGCCTACCGGTGGTGGTAGTAGGGTAAATAATCCCATGGCGCGCTCACGCAACATCGAGTTTCGGTCCATGGTTATACTTGTCGGTGAAGTCCATGGGGTGGACATGGTGTCTATCTCTCGGGTCACAGGTTATAACCCTCCTCATTCTCGCCGTGGTTCATGCTAAAATGGTACCGAGGATTTGGGGTGGTATCATGATATTTGAAGAAAACACCATGTCTCTACTTCCAATGGGCATATCAATGTTGGCACGGGGTATGGCTATGTCTCTCCTAGGGGAAGGTATCATTATGGGTCTCTTATGGTCTATCCGACATAGGTTACATTCTCGTGCTTGTCCTCGAGGTTATGAAAGAATGCAAAGTTTTGAAATCGAACAAAACTTTAACTTAGTGTAATGGATGGAGAACGTACCCATTAGCACGTTCGGTCCTCCCGGGCCTCTTCAAGACGCGCATCATTCACTTGGCCATGGCGGATTCGTGGTGGACTCCTTCTCTGGGGTGTCCCGAACAGTCTGCGTCCTGTGCCGGGCAGGGGTCCCTCTTACAGCAATGGCGTTGGCCCCGACGAACGGGGTGTTACGTGGCTTAGGCGGTGATTGGCGAAATGTCCAAATTTCCCACGCTTGAAGCGGTTCACATTCTTAAGTCTTGGGGTCGCCAAGGTAGGTGCCGGGAGCGGAAAGGGGTGGCAGGTGGCCCGCGGGCGTTGCCGGGTGCAACGGGCGATTGGTCATTGTGACGGCCGGCTTCCAACCTGTTGGTGTTGCTCCTTTGGGTCGGGCGTTCCTTGAATCGGGCGGGCTAGAGCAAGTCTTCTTTCGGTTGTTTTCAACCATCCTTTGGTCATGCTCAAGCCTTACGACCTTGTTGATGAGGCTCGAAAGCTAGCGTGGTCCCGACCGATCATCGGTCTTCTTAACTCATCGGTCAGTCCTTCAATAAACTTGTCCATCTTTTCCTCTTCATCCGCCGATCGCTTGTGGCGTAACGGGCAAGCTACATGAACTTGTTAAGATACTCTTGTACCGTGGCGTTTCCTTGGCGCAGCTCGCGGAACTCATTTTTCTTCATGCTCGTAACCGCGGCTGGTACGAAATTTTCACGGAAAGCAACCGTGAATTCTTCCCATGTCGGTTCTCCGGCATCTTCAGCCCGAGTCTCTTTGTAGGTGTCCCACCGTCACTTGCGGCACCTTCCAACTGATTAGTAGCGAAGATGACTCGTCGCCTTCCCGTACTCGACGAGAGTCAACTTCTTCTCTAGTACCCTCAACCAATCTTCAGCATCCATTGGTTCCTCCGCCATGGAGAACGTTGGCGGCTTGGCTCGCATAAACTCGCCTAAGCTTGATCCTCCGCGTTGTCCTTGGTTGTTGGCAATGGCTTGAACTAGTTGGGTCGTAAGGTCATGACTTCGCTAGGGTGGAGGGGTTAGGCTCCGATGGGTTCTCGCAGCCGAGGCTCGCGACGGTGCGCCATCCGAGGAGTATAGATGAGGTAAGAATATAGTGATCCTCGAGTTGTTTTTAAGTGATCTTTTGTACACAACAAGCATGGTGGAATAAACTCATTTAAGACATAACATGGAACTTCATATTAGTTCGTAGATGTTACATCGGGGGATACATTGGACATGTGTAGTCCATACAACATAATATAACAACATTAATATCGATCTAGGGTCTTGATCCATAAAGGGAAGGGGCAAGGTCATTGTTGTCTTAATTCCATCCAAAGCAAGACCGAGTTGATCCGGACTTCTTGTCTAGTTGTTTGGGCCGCCGCCCGATCCGGGGTTGCCACCTATGGTCGTTGCATTGGCACCGGTAAGAGGAGGGGTTCTGTGTGGCTTGATGCATTGGTTGGCGTAGTGCCCAAATTCTTCACGCTTGAAGCAAGTCACATTCCTTTTCCTTGGGGCTGCCAGATAGGTGTTGGAGTGCGAAACGGTGCGGCAGCTTGTCCTAGCATAGTCATTGGCATAATGCCCTAACTCTCCACGTTGAAGCAGTGCACATTCCTCTTTAGACGTCTGGGAATCTCCTCAAGCATCTTCGGGGTACACACCGTGCTCGTGATGATCATCCCGCCGCACCACCGTGGTCCATTTTGGTGACTTCCTCTTCCCGAAGTTGGATGGCGAAATGAGCCCTTGGCCGAACATTGGATTGAATTCCTTGTCCTTCCTTCCGCATCGTATCTCCCCTCGATCGGGGTTCCGGTGTGTTTTTCCCCCTGCATCTGTTCCTTATTCCATATCCTTGTTCCATGAAGCCGCAGTGGGGGCCAAGTGTTTCCTTCCCTCCTAATGGTGGGTTTGGCGTTACGCTCTCGTGGGCTTGACAAGATGTTCGCAGGGGTCATCGGGGCTTGAGTCGGAACGTACCGACGTTGCTGCGGACACGAACCCAATACTCGAAGGTGTCGTTGCATTTGCTGCACCATCATGATCATCAATTGTGTCTGGCTAGCCATTATCTGGGCTAAGGTTGGATTCATAGGGAAAGAGGGTGGAATGTCCATAGGGTTTCTCTGGGTTGATCCATGAGATTGCCGAGATCTTGATTTTCTCGCCCTTGTTCTTTCCCATCTATTGCAAGAGAGAAAATGAAATCGAAGAAAGGTTAAGCTCAGCTGAGACCTTATTCCTATATACTCTTATTGCTTTAGCGGGTGGAATAAACAATCTCTCAAGCTTTAACAGGGTCACAATCCTATATCTATTTTTGAAGATCGTTTAGGGTTTAGAGAAAGGTAATTGGTAAAATCAAATGTCTGTAGATAAATTGGGGTGAGAGAGAAAATATGTTTGTTTTGTGAAAATAGTTTGTATTTTCAAAATAATCCTATGTAGGGATATTTCCCTTTGACCAGCTATAAAGGGTGGGGCGCCTTGGTCTTATCCTACGCCGCACTGCTCCGATACCAGCTCGTAGACCCCGTTTTTGAGGACGGGAATCATTCGTGTTCATAGTACCTTATCCCTGGATCGAGTAGTTTGGTACCCACGAATACAGTTCTGAATTACCAGGTGCAAAGTGCACGAATAGTCTTACACCAAAAATTATTACAATAATAGGCCCGAAGGCAATATCCAATACATATAGGACCTACCGGTCCGGATACAACCGAAAACAAAAATTAGATAAGATAGCAGATGTAAGGCAGCAACATGCCGATTGCCATAGGCAACGACTGGGGACTAAGACCTGTTGCGCTCCATTGTCTTCATTTCTCCTAGTAGTATGCGTATGGATCTTCCTCATCTCATTCATCGGAGGTTTGTGCGTATAGCAAGGGTGAGTACCCAACGTACTCGCAAGCCAACACGGAATGATGCACATGATAGGGTCATACAAAAGATGGCTATGGTTTATTTGCGCAAAACTAATTTTCCCAAATCATTTCACAAACCTAACATCTAGCCAGGTCAAGTTTTAGGTCCATAGTATATTAAGTCGGCGACGGTTCTGTCCATCATCCATTGTGATCCCAAGGATAGCTTCCTGCCTCCGATTCGTCATGGTTTTCTGGGGGCGTCTTCCCCCTTCTCTCAGATAGAGAAGTTGGTTTCCCAAGACATCAAGTCAATATGCAATCCCACCCATCATTTTAAAATTTATGAGTCTAGCCACGGGAGAAACTTGTCACGTCGCTCATTAACCGCGAGCACGGTTATCCGAATATGTTGATTGACTCACACCTGCAGTGGATGTACACTTTACCCATACTCCGCAACTACTCATTGAATGAGCTTACATCCCTCTATATGGGACGGTCACGGCAAAGCCTTTCGATAACCTAACTTTGGCCACTCCGCTCCATGAACTTAAGCCCTCATGCACTCTAGCCGTCATTTCCTAGCGGTGAGAGGAGTTCGCGTTCCCGGGGTAAGAGAAAGAATTGCTCTATTCTTGAACTTTCCATCTTCATGTCCTTTTCTTCATGTCTTCATTTCTTCATGTTGATCGCATGCCCGATCTCTCGCCTGTACCAACCAGCGGTACACCCCCGCCGGTAGGCCCTTAACTTTCGCCTGTGCACCCACCGGTGGTGCACCCCCACCAAGCAAGCCCTTACCTCATCGCCAACACCCGAACCTACTATGCTAGGATACCGCCTCCGCTCGGATATTTAATCGCTAGGTCTATACCCATTCGAGAAGCACGGTTGTACCGGCTCGTTCTAAGTTGTAGTCTCATGGCTCGGTCCTTAACTCGACTGTGGACGGTACTAGCCTTTCCGGAATCCACCCAATTCCATCCATCCGCCCGGTCTAAAAACGTTGGTTTCATATTTTTGTTTTTCCATCAAAACAATTTTCATCATGTTCAAAGCAATGTGGCGCTCATGTCTCCACATGCCGTAGCTCAACTACCTTCCCTACGGTAGCTGCCCAAGCATAAAGCTCTTTATAAAATCATGAGTATGCATGAATCTAAGAATAGCATGGCTAAGCATTTTACCGGAGATATTCTTCGGTTGTATGTATCACATCGAGGGTTACAAGGAATAATTCTAAAGGTAATCAACAACAAGGCATGGCATAACAAGTATAGGTAATTCTTTGTGTATAGCATGCATGTTTGAAGTTTAAAACAACATCATTTCGCAATTGGGATCAATATGTTCAAAGAGTGTGATGACTTGCCTTGCTCGCACACTTGTTGGTTGGGGTCTTCTCGCGTACTCAACGCCTTCCTTGGACGCTAATCGTACGTGCGAGAAATCAAATTTGAATTCAATTAGAATTCAAATAGAATCCAATAAGATTCGAAAAGAAAACCAAGTAAATCGCAATAGCGGCTCCTAACACTAGGATATGACTCTACGCAAACCTAGGCTCGAGTTTCGACGAAATCCGAGTTAGAGCGAAAGGGTTATAAGGATTTGAAGTTTGGTAATGAATCCAATTTAAGAAGGGTGCGATATTTATTTTAATATGCTTAAAGTTTGAGAAATACTAGAGTTGATGATTCAATTAATAGAAAGAAAGTGGTTATCTTTAAATTTTATCAAAAATATTCGTTGGGTCGAGAAGTCCTAGGGTTTAAATCAAAATTAATTGATAGAAGCTAGACTTGTACATAAGTTGGATTTCTAACTTTTATAAAATCTATATGATAAACATTATGTGATGACCAACTAAGTCGTAAATAAAATCCCAAACGAATAAACTACACGACGATCAATTGTTTCCGAATAGCTAGCCTTGATACGACCTACGTTAATAATAATTGATTCAAAAAAATATAACCTCGAAGCTAAGTATTATACTAAACAATCTATGCGTCACAAATAGTATTTTGGCGAGAAGCTAAGATAGATGGATTCCGAGATAAATAAATAAATAATATGATGGCTATATATATATAAAATAAAACCCCATTTAATAATCGGTCTCGAATTATTTTTGGAAACCAAATTTTTTGAAGAAAACTATGTAATTTTGCCCAGAGATTTTCCTGAAATATCCTCAAAAATTTTTCCTAATTTTTCCAAAATTTTCCCAAAATTTTTCCAAAATTCTCCCAAAATTTTTCCTTCCCTCTTTTCTTTTTCTCTTTTTTCCTTTTCTTTCCCTCCCCTCCTGTTCATCTCCTTCCTCTCGCCCCTTTCTCCGTTTTCCTTTTCCTCTCCTCTACCCGGCTCTTCTCTTCCTTCTCCCTCTCCTCACTTCTCTCAGCCATGGCTGCGCACAAGGACGGCGATGCGGGACGGGCGGCTACGGGGCTTACCGGCGAGGGGGAGGGGCGTCGGCACGGTGGGGACTCCAGCGGCGCGGCCTCGTCACGGGGAGGAAAAAAACAACAAGAAAGCAAGAGCGAGGGAGGGCAATCGGGGCGGTGAGGTGAGGGGGAAAGGAGGGCTCGGGCCGCCTTTTATAGCGCTCGACGCGGCGACGAAAAGGGGCCGGCGGCGCACGGCATGAGCACGCGCGATAGGGGGTCCGGCGGCGTGCGTCGCGGGCACGGTGCTTCAACGTGCGGCGCGCGCGCGGAGAGGGGAGGGGGGCCGGGCGGCGCACAACATGGGCGCGAGGCGCGAGGGAGGAGGTGTCCGGCGCGCGACACGGGCGGCTACGGGCGGCGCAAGGACACGGCGCACGCGGCGGCGCGGCGGCGGCGGCGCGGCCGGCGTGCGCGGCGTGGCCGACAGCGCGCGCGTGTGCGTGCGGTGCGGACCGGGCCCCGGGATTCGGTCGAACACGTGGCCGACAATGAACAGAGCCATTTTTCATTTTTCCCGAATTAAATTCCTAATTTCCCATTTCTATTTCCTTTCATTCTAAAAATTCGAAATAAATTCTAATATTACTAAAATTAATTTTAAAATACATTTTCAAAATTTTCCCCACTTTTCAATATTCAAAGTATATTTTCACCCCTAATTTTTTCCTTTCCTTTAAATTTAATAGTTAGGATTTTTGATTAAAATTACTTTCCCAACTTCATATTTTCTTTTCTAAATATTTTTATTATTCATATTTGGATATTAATTATGTTTCAATCACTATTTTAGGTTTAGACCAAAATTATATACTTTTCAAATAATTTTTATAGATTCCCAAGTCTTACATATTATTCCCTCAAATCTATATTTTAAATTTTCCAAAATATGATTTTTGATTCAAAATGAACCCTAGACTTCCCTATATATATTTTATAATTAATTAATTTTGTTTTGTTTATTTTGGATCTTTATTTTTTTAAATTTCCTCTTTTTGGATTACGAAACTCCCTCGGCTTTTCATTCTTTAAATAAATTTTTATTATATCTATATCACGCGACAAAACTTATAGATAAGAGGCGATAAACACGACGAGATGCAATAATACCAAAAGTTTTTGTAAGTCCCAAATTTTAGTTTTCGATTTTTTAAATCCCCAATTTTCAGGGTGTTACATAATCGAATTCAAATTGGATTTCTCGCACGTATGATAGAGTCCGAGGGAACCGTTGAGAACGTCGAGGACTCAAGCCAACAGGATTGTGAGCAAGGCAAGTCAACACATCCGTTTGAACATATTGAACCTACTTTGCGAAATGATGTTGATTTTAATTACAAATTGCATGCCATACACAAATGAGTACCTATACTAGATATACCCGGCTTGATATTGATTACCCTTAGAAATATTCTTTGTAACCCTCGATGTGATACAACCGGAGGATATCTTCGGTAAAGTGCTTAGCCACGCTTATACTAGAATCTTGCATATTCATATTTTTACAAAATGCTATATGCTTGGGCAACTACCTTAAGGGAAGGTAGTTGGAATACGACATGTGGAGACATGAGCGCCACATTGCCTAAAACATGATGAAGTGAGTTTTTATGAAAACCAAAAAGGAAAAACCAACGTTTTTAGACGGGGCGAATGGATGGATTTGGGTGGATTCCGGAAAGGCTAGTACCGTCCCTAGTCAATTAAGGACCGAGCCATGAGACTACAACTTAAAACGAACCAGTACAACCGTACTTCTCGAATGGGTATAGACCTAGCGGAGTAGATAACCGAGCAGAGGTAGTATCCTGCGTAGTGGTTCAGGTGTAGGCGTTGAGGTAACGGCCTACCGGTGGGGACTCACCACCGGGGTGCCTGGACGAAAGTTAAGGACCTTCCGTAGGGGTGCACCCTGGTGGGTACCTGGGTAGAAACCGGCATACGACCAACATGAAGAAATGAGGACATGAAGAAAAGGACATGCGGGCTGAAAGAACAAAGATGGAGCAAGTCTTTCTCTTACCCCGGAACGCTAGAACTCCTCTCACCGCTAGAAAATGACGGCTAGAGTGCATGAGGGCTTAAGTTCATGGAGCGGGTACTGCCAAAGTGAGGTTATCGAAAGGCTTTGCCGTGACCGTCCCATATAGAGGGATGTAAGCTCATTCAATGAGCAGTTGCGATGTACGGGTAAAGTGTACATCTACTGCAGTGTGAGTAAATAAATCTATTCGAATAGTCGTGCTCGCGGTTAATGAGCGACGTGACAAGTTTCTCCCGTGGCTAGACTCATAAATTTTAAAATGATGGGTGGGATTGCATAATAATTTTATGTGCTGGGAAACCAACTTCTCTATCTGAGAGAAGGGGGAAGACACCCCCAGAAAACCATGAAGAATCGGAGGCGGGAAGCTATCCTTGGGATCACAATGGATGGTGGATAGAACCGTCGCCGACTTAATATACTATGGACCTAAAACTTGACCTGGCTGGATGTTCGGTTTGTGAAATGATTTTTGAAAATTGGCTTTGCGCAAATAAACCATAGCCATCCTTTGAATGACCCTATCATGTGCACCATTCCGTGTCGACTTGCTGAGTACGTTGGGTACTCACCCTTGCTATACGCACAAACTTCAGATGAAGGAAACGAAGAACTGGAGGACCCCTATGCTTACTACCAGGATGAATGAAGACAATGGAGCGCGCTAGGTCTTAATCCCCAGTCGTTGCCTATGGCAATCGATATGCCGCTGCTTTCGTCTGCTATCTATCTAAACTCGGGTTTGGTTGAATTCGGACCAGTAGGTCCTATTTGTATTGGATATTGCCTTTGGGCCTATATTGTAATAAGTTCGATGTAAGACTATTCGTGCACTTTGCACCTGGTAATTCAGAACTGTATTCATGGGTACCAAACTACTCGATCCAGGGATATGGTACTATGAACACGAATGATTCCCGTCCGCAAAAACGGGGGTCTACAGAGCTGGTACCAGAGCAGTGCGACTGTAGGATAAGACCAACTGGCGCCCTACCCCTGAATAGCTGGTTAAAGGGAGATATCCCTACATAGGATTATTTTGAAATTATAGACTATTTTTACAAAACAAATATGTTTTTCCTTACACCCTTGACCCCCAATTCTCTACAAACATTTGATTTTACCACTACTTTTCTCTAACCCTAAGCTATCTTCAAAAATAGATGTTAGGGTGTGACCATGTTGGAACTTGGGAGTTGTTTAACCTACTAAGACAATGAGAGTACACAGAATAAGGCCCCATCCATAGTTTGACCTTTACTTTTCTCTTTCTCTCCGACAATAGAAGGGAAAAGCCAAGGGCAGTAAATCAAGATCCCAACAGTTTCATGGATTGACCCAGAGTGACCCTGTGGACACTCCACCTCCTTTCCCTATGAACCCGACCTTAGCCTGTAGTGGCTAACAAGACACGCTTAATGGTCATGATGATGCAACAGATGCAACTACTGTTCCAACAGCAACAGATGCAAACTCGTGGTTGGTACCTGAGCAACGCGCATGTTCCGTCACAAACACCTGTCAAGCCACACAAAGACCCTCCTTTTACCAGTGCCAATGCAACAGCCATAGGTGGCAACCCCAGATCGGGCGGCAGCCCAAACATCTAGACAAGAAGTCTGCATCAACTCTGGTCTTCCTTTGGATGGAATTAAGATAGCAATGACCATGCCCCTTCCCTTTATGGATGAAGACCCTAGATCGATATTAGTGATGTTGTATTGTGTTGTATGGGACTACACATGTCCAATGTATCCCCATGATGTAACATCTATGAACCGATATGAAGTTCCATGTTACATCTTAAATGAGTTTATTTCACCATGCTTGTTATGTGCAAAAGATCACTTAAAAACAACTTGAAGATCACCGAAAATCGATTAGAACCATGACCTTAGTCGATCCAATCTCTTACATCATCTATAATTCCTCGATCGCGCATCGTCGCGAGCCTCGCAGCCTACCGAGAAACCTCCGGAGCCTAACCCCTCCACCCTAGCGGAAGTCATGGCTCTACAAACCCAACCGCTTCAAGCAATCGCCAACAACCAAGGACAATGCGGAGGATCAAATCTAGGCAAATTTATGAGAGCCAAACCGTCAACATTCTCCACGGCAGAAGAACCCATGGATGCTGAAGATTGGTTGAGGGTAATAGAGAAAAAGTTGACTCTCGTCCAAGTACGGGAAGCTGACAGAGTCATCTTCGCCACCAATCAGCTGGAAGGTCCCGCAAGTGACTGGTGGGACACCTACAAAGAGACTCGGGCTGAAGATGCCGGAGAAACAACCCGGGAGGAATTTACGGCCGCCTTCCATGAAAATTTTGTACCCACCGTGGTCATGAGGATGAAGAAGAATGAGTTCGTAGGTTGCGCCAAGGCAACACCTCGGTGCAAGAATACCTCAACAAGTTCATGCAGCTTGCCCGTTACGCCACAAGCGACCAGCGGACGAAGAAGAGAAGATGGATAAATTTATCGAAGGACTAAACGATGAGTTGAGAGGACCAATGATCAGCCAAGACCATGCCAGCTTTCAAAGCCTCATCAACAAGGTCGTGAGGCTTGAGCATGACCAAGGACGGTTGAAAATAACCGAAAGAAAAGGCTTGCTCGGTCCGTCCAACACAAGGGATATCTCGGTGACCCAAGGAAGCAACATCGTCAAGTTGGAAGCCAGCCATCACGGCAACCAATCGCCCTCTCGCACCCAAAGAACGCAAGCGCACCACACGCCACCCCTTTTCGCACCTCGGCACCTCCGTTGGCAACCCTAAGACTTAAGAATGTAAACCGCTTCAACCGCTTCAACCGCATCAACCGGGATGTCGCCAATCACCGCCCTAAGCCGCGTAACACCCCGTCCGTACTAGAGCCAACGCCGTTGCCGTACGAGGAACCCCGCCCGGCACTGGACGCAGACTATTCGGAACGCCCCAACTGAAGGAGGCTACCACCGGAATCCGCCGTGGCCAAGTGAACCACGTGCGTGCAGAAGAAGCTCAAGAGGACCAGATCGTGCTGATGGGTATGTTCCTATCCATTCTGCACTAATCAAAGTTTTGTTTGGAAATCCACATTCTTCCATAACCTAAAAAATAAGCACGAGAACATAACCTACGTCCGGTAGACCTTAAGAGACCCATAATTGTACATTCACCCAGAAAGATATAGTTGTACCCCATACCGGCACCAATATGTCCATCGAAGTTGAGACATAGTATCTTCTTCAAATGACATGATACCGCCACTGCACCCTCGCATCACTCTAGCATGGACCAGTTGATCGGGAACAAGGTAACCTATGACCAAAGAGAGTCACCATGACCACCCCGAGGACTTCACCGACGAGCATAACCATAGACCAAGACACAATGAGGTATGAGCAAACCACAAGGAAAATCACCGTACCCAGGGACGAAGGAATCGCAAACCATGACTCAAGAAACCCAGTCCTAGATATGATACGAAGAGCCCATTCCGGTGAACCATTCCTACTCAAAGGTTGAAAGAAAAGCCTAGGAGATCGACGGATAAACCAAAAAAGGGGCAAGCTTGAACTTATTGTTAGGGGGTAGAGTGACATGACCATGGACCCTCAGATTGGACACTATATTGAAGTTGGGTAAAACCAAACCTTCTCTAGATAACCTCCTGTCACCCACCAAAATCACACGACTGCAATCCTACCAGGATCACCACCCGTCTGCAGCTAAAGGTTCCAACAGTTTAGAACAGCAAGTCTATTATACAACTTAAGGAAATTAGAGACCTACTGAATCCTACATGCTTGAAGGATGCCCCAAGGAATAAGAGCTGACAACATCATGTTGTCCGAAACTAAGAATCAAAGTGGACCACCCTTAGGAACTCACTGATAGATTCCTGTGTCACTCGGAGCAGCCAACCGATTCACCAACCTACTGAGGAGGAGTCCTAATGGATCCATCCCATATGTTTATGCCGACCAACTCCCGATCGCACCCAACCCAAATCTCGGGACGAGATTTATTGTTAGTGGAGTAGGTTTGTAACACCCTAAAAACCGGAGAATTTAAAACCAGGAATTAAAAATTGAAACTTACAAAAAGTTTTTGCTTGTTGCTTTTTGATCGTGTTTATTGCTTCTTATTTGCCGTTTGGTTGCATAAAATTCACCTTGGAAATGCTCGATTTGAAGTTGGGTAAAAACCAAGTTTGAGATTCCCAAATGGGAGAAAAAGTTCAAAATATAGATTTGAAGGAGGAAAATAATTAAGATTTTGGATTTATAAAAGTTGTCTTAAAAAGTATAAACTACTGGTTTAAACCCTAATTTAATAATGGAAAAATAGGTCATAATCAAAAATATATGATAAAAATAATTTAGAAGGAAAATATGAAGATGAAAATTAATCCTAAATCAAAAGACCTAATTTTTGAATTTAAAAGAAGGAGATAAGTTAGAATTTTAAAAATATATTTTTTTGAATAATAAAGGTGGGTGAAAAGTTTGAAAATATATTTTAAATTAATTTTTGGGAATATTAAAATTTATTTGGAATTTTTAGAGTGAAGGAAAAAAATTGGGAAAATAAAATCAAAAATCGGAAAAATAGGATTCGACACCGTTTATGTGTAGGCAGGTGTTCGACCACGTCCCCGCGCCCGTGCGCACGCACACCACGCGTCGCCGCGCCGTACTGTGGCCTCGCTCACGCGCGCTCGCCGTGCCGCGTTTGCCGCCCTACCGCGCCTGCCGTCGTCGCGTCGCCATGTCGCGCGCGCATCCGCCAGTACACCCGCCATGCCGTCGCTCGCGCCACCACGCCCCGCACCGCACCCGCACGACCGCGTCTTCGCCCGTCTTCGCCCCGCACGACCACGCACGCCGCCCGGCCCCGCCTACGCTGCGCGCGCTCCCGCCACGCGCAGTGCCGCCGTGCGGCCGCGCCCACACGCGACGCGCTCGCCGCCGCGCCGGCCCTCGCCATCGCGTCCGCCATGCGCGCCGCCGCGCTCGGCCATGCCGCCTCGCGTCCGCGCGCGTGCTTTCGCCGTCCGTCGCTGTCGCCTCTCTTTATCTCTCTCTCCGCGCAACTATAAAAGGGAAGCCGAGCCCCATCTCCCCATCCTCCGCCGCTCTCTTCTCTTCCGTTTCCCCTTTCTCCTCGTCGCCGTTTCACCGCATTTCCGCCGCCACCGCCACACCGGGATTCGCAAGCCGCCACCGCGCGCCAAGTCCGTCGCCACATCGCCGCCGTTTGCCGCCGCACCGGTGAGAGCCGCCCTCCTCATTTCTCCCCGCTTGTAGCGCGCGCCGCCGTCGTCGTCCGTCGCCGCGTCGCTAGCCGCGCCGCAGCCGCCGCTCGGCCAAGGGGGTAGGACGTGGGGAGAGGAGAGAGAAGGAAGCAGGGCGGGTAGAAAAAAAGAAAAGAAAAAGAAACGAGAAAAGGAAAGAAGGAAAAAGGAAAAGAAAAAGAAAAAAGGGGAAAATTTTGGAAAAATTTTTGGAAAAATCAGGAAAAAATTTTGAAGATATTTCAGGAAAATGACTGGGCAAAATTACATATTTTTCTTCAAAACAAATTAGGACTTCAAAAATAATTCGGGACCGATTATTAAATGGGGTTTTATTTTTAATATATATATATATATATATTTAGCCATCGCATTATTTATTTATTTATCTCGGAATCCATCTATCTTAGTTTGTCGCCAAAACACTATTTTTGAACGCATAGATTATTTAGTATAATATTTAGCTTCGAAATTATTTTGGAATCGATTATTATTAACCCTAGGTCATATCAAGGCTAGCTATTTGGAAGCAATTGATTGTCGCGTAGTTTATTCGTTTGGGATTTTATTTACGACTTAGTTGGTCATCACATAATGTTTATCATATAGATTTTCTAAAACTTAGAAATCCAACTTATATACAAGTCTAGCTTCTATCAATTAATTACGATTTAGATTATTATAAACCCTAGGACTTCTTGACCCGAGAAATAATTCGATGAAATTGAAAGATAACCTCTTCCTTTTATTAATTGAATCATCAACTCTAATATTTCTCAAACTTTAAGCATATTAACCTAAAATAAGTATCACATCATACTTAACCAAATCAAAAATCACAAAACCTCAAATCCTTATAACTCCTTCGCCCTAACTCGGTTTTCGCCTAACTCGAGCCTAGGTTCGCGTAGAGTCATAGCCTAGCATTAGGAGCCGCTTTTCGCGATTCATTTGGCTTTTATTGGATCTTATTGGATTTTATTTGAATTCTAATTGAATTCAAATTGGATTTCTCGCACGTATGATAGAGTCCGAGGGAACCGTTGAGAACGTCGAGGACTCAAGCCAACGGATTGCGAGCAAGGCAACTCAACTAATCCCTTTGAACATATTGAACCTACTTTGCGAAATGATATTGATTTCAATTACAAATTGCATGTCATACACAAATGAGTACCTATACTATATATACCCTGGCTTGATATTGATTACCCTTAGAAATATTCTTTGTAACCCTTGATGTGATACAACCGGAGGACATCTTCAGTAAAGTGCTTAGCCACTCTTATACTAGAATCTTGCATATTCATATTTTTACAAAATGCTATATGCTTGGGCAACTACCTTAAGGGAAGGTAGTTGGAATACGACATGTGGAGACATAAGCGCCACATTGCCTAAAACATGATGAAGTGAGCTTTTATGAAAACCAAAAAGGAAAAACCAACGTTTTTAGACTGGGGTGAATGGATGGATTTGGGTGGATTTCGGGAAAGGCTAGTACCGTCCCTGGTCAATTAAGGACCGAGCCATGAGACTACAACTTAGAATGAACCAGTACAACCGTACTTCTCGAATGGGTATAGACCTAGCGGAGTAGATAACCGAGCGGAGGCGTATCCCTGCGTAGTGGTTCAGGTGTAGGCGTTGAGGTAAGGGCTTACCGGTGGGGACTCACCACTGGGGGTGCCTTGACGAAAGTTAAGGACCTTCCGGTAGGGGTGCACCGCTGGTTGGTACCTGGGCAGAAACCGGGCATACGACCAACATGAAGAAATGAGGACATGAAGAAAAGGACATGCAGGGATGTAAGCTCATTCAATGAGCAGTTGCAGAGTACGAGTAAAGTGTACATCCACTGCAGTGTGAGTAAATAAAACTATTCAAATAGCCGTGCTCACGGTTAATGAGCGACATGACAAGTTTCTCCCGTGGCTAGACTCATAAATTTTAAAATGATGGGTGGGATTGCATAATAATTTTATGTGCTGGGAAACCAACTTCTCTATCTGAGAGAAGGGGGAAGACACCCCCAGAAAACCATGACGAATCGGAGGCGGGAAGCTATCCTTGGGATCACAATGGATGATGGATAGAACCGTCGCCGACTTAATATACTACGGACCTAAAACTTGACCTGGCTAGATGTTAGGTTTGTGAAATGATTTGTGAAAATTGGCTTTGCACAAATAAACCATAGCCATCCTTTGAATGACCCTATCATGTGCACCATTTCATGTCGGCTTGCCGAGTGCGTTGGTACTCACCCTTGCTATACGCACAAACCTCGATGAAGGAAACGAAGAACCTGGAGGACCCCTATGCTTACTACCGGGATGAATGAAGACAATGGAGCGCACTAGGTCTTAATCCCCGATCGTTGCTGTGGCAATCAACATGCCTTTTTTCCATCTGCTATCTTATCTAAACTTTGATTTGGTTGAATTCGGACCGATGGGTCCTATATGTATTGGATATTGCCTTTGGGCCTATTATTGTAATAAGTTCGATGTAAGACTATTCGTGCACTTTGCACTGATAATTCGAACTGTTTTCGTGGGTACCAAACTACTCGGTCTAGGGATATGATACTATGAACACGAATGATTCCCGTCCTCAAAAACGGGGTCTACGTGAGCGCAGACTCCGAATCGTCCATGAAGGTCACAATATCTGAGCAAGTGTCCTACCCGTCGGTATGATAGGATAAGGTTTTAGGTGCAAAAACCCAGGTCAACCAACGAACACCCGACCACACCCAACCCAAACCTCGGGACGAGATTTCCTTTAAGGGGATAGAGCTGTCACATACCCAAATTCTAGGGTCAACGGAATTTTGTCCAAACCAAATAAAAGTAAAGTTTTCTGATTTTGTGAGCCAAAAATTTGTTTTCTAACTTAGGTTAAGGAACCTCAACCTACTTGTATGAATTATAATTTGAAGAGCTAAAATTTCATTTTTCCAAACAGTGAGAACAACCTAGGCCTTTGCATGGTAGACTAGATTTTAGAACAAATTAAATACCTTTTACTTTTAGCCTAGGACAACAATGCAAGCTCATGTGGAAGTGTGCATACTAACTTAGCGCCTACTTTGACTTAGGTCATTCGTGTGTATTTGGATTTTCGAAACTCAACTCGTGATAGGTCATATAAGCATAACTCGAGCAATTTAAATTTACGAGCGAGCCTTCAACTAATCTTAGATACTAGCATGTGGACTTAAAAATATAAATTCAAAGATCACCTTCTCACCAATAGGGAATTTAATATAAACCCAAATATTTTTAATAAGTGCATGCGCCTAGGGTGAACGCCTAAACCTAGGAGGATTAATTTAATCTTCTAAAATAGACCAAGCAAAATACAATCATGGAAAAATTCATGTAGGTGCCAGGTTCTATACTCAACATAACATAATTTTTGTGCAATTTAATAACTAGGTTTGGTGCTTGTTAACGGCCAAACTTGGTAACCAAATCCAAGTCTTAGTAAAGTTGAAACAGAATCGGATCGATTGGTTTGACGAAGAAACAGAGGCCACATCGGCTAAGAAGCTATCGGTGTGAAGCCGTCGGCTAAGGTTGAATCGAGTAAAGAACGATCGATAGCCGATTCCGTGTAAAGAAGATGAAGCCGCTTCGATGAAGGTATTTGGAGATAAATAGAAGATTCGGTTATCGTTTGCGCATTAAAAGATATTGTCATCTATGGATAGAGTCCTGTAACGGCAATTGTATCTGCAAATTAGGAATTTGTTTAAACTGTTTATTGTAATGCGGTGTGGGTCCTTCTCGAGATATCGTCGTATTTTAAATAGTAGTTTAGATAGAGTCCAGGTCGTACGAGATAATGTTACTCTTGGGTATAAATAGGACCCGAGACCCCTGTAAATTCTAATCACAATCAATTAAGCAACTTTCGACGCATCGCCAAACCTTTTCTTCAAACGAGCAATTGATTTGGCTCCGGGCTGCATCGTTTCGATCCCCAAATCCAAGTAAATGCTTGTCATTAGTGGTATGTTCTACTGATTCTAATGCTTCCATCGTAATGGCACATTAGATTCAGGGGTTTATACTGCGCTATTCACCATATATCGCATATAAACTGGAGCAATGTTTAGATCTATCCTGCCATCGGCCAATTCTATCAAGAACTGGCAGCCGATAAGGCTAGATCTAAAGGTTGAACTAGTTTATATACGGTATCCACCGTCTTGAGATATTTACATCAGCAACAATAGATTAGGTTGTTCCTTTTATACTTAATATTGCATCAACATTAAACTATTTAGTCGTTTTTAGAACTTTCGATGATCTGTTCGGTTAGATGTATATGTTTAGAGACAGTGCCGGGGTTTCAGCCGGCCTTACCTGCCTTGATATATTTTTAGTATATTTATTACTAGATTTATGTTAGGACCGTCTCTTATATTAAGATCCCATTCTTATCGGACATGATAAGCCGAAATCAGCCTTTAGCAACAAGCAATGACAATGGCCGATTTCCTAGGCTAAGTATATCCGGTTCAGAATGATATCATTTCATAAGAATCATCGGAGTACTAGCCGATCCATAGTTAGCTTTCAAAGATCGGCTAAGTTATCTATACATATATTTATTATCCTTTAGTGTATTTGGGTTATAGCCGATCCATTCTAGTCACTTGGCTTAAATATATTTTAGGATACCATATATATGCTCATGGATTCCCTGAGTCGATCCAGTGGGGATCTAACCTAACACTTAACGCATATATCTTGTTTTTCTTGTTGGTTAACGAGATCGAACCAACCGGCATGCCTTGAACAAGATAGGTAGCCAAGAAGGACCTACACTGGAGCTAAACAGATCTCCCAGGCCAGCGCGTGAGAGAAATTTCTCGTCAATAGTGCCCCAATCAAATTAAACAAAACAGTACCGCAATAGGCCAATTAATAACTTTAATCGGCTAAAATGCCAACTCACCCAAAAGACCATTAAATTGCACATAAGTATATGCATGAAATATTTTATTCAAATACTAGGATAAAAACCATGAATAAATGTAATTTTTCTAGAATTTTTCTCCTCTGTTTAGGGCTTGTAAAAATTCAAACCAATCTCAAAATACCGTATCTTTAATTAATTTATGGGAACAAACCACTAATTATGTTTGAGTGCAACTAAAGAAAATCGAACCTAGGGATGACCATCTACCTCCAGTAAAAATTTCGTGAATTTACCATGTCCACAGAATAAGTTATTCAGCTCCAAACTTTAGGGAGAGGAATAATTACGAAAATATAGTTAAAATCACTTTCATTTGCCTAGCCCTACACGCAGTGACCCCATCTGCCAGCCACTGGGCCTTGCTCCACTCAAGTACAAAGTGACCCACCGCTTGGGAGCTGCCAGAACAGAGGAGAGAAGCCGAGGACACGCGGTAGCCTCCCAACAGACCGCCCAAGCCGCACCACGCCAGCTCAACCTCTCCCATTTGAAAAACCCTCTCACCACCACATTCTACATCCTTCGCTCATTACGTGCCATGAAAGAAACGAGAGAGAACACCTCAGAATCGCCGGGAACAAGCTCTATATATCCATCGCCCGAAGGTGTTCGATAGCTTTCATGATGAATCCAGTGAGCTTCGCTGCAACCCATTCTCGGGAACACGATCCTCATCCTATGCCGGATTCAGCCATGCGTTTTGTTTCCTAGGTTGCGATGATCGAAATCACCGGAGTGTGGCACTCGCTGTCCCGAGCGCCGCAGCCACGACATCATCGCCGTTGCCGTCGATCGGGTGAAGCTCAGGCCGAGCCACTGCGCCACCATCATCACCACGATCTGCTCTTCGAAACCCCTCAAGAATCTTGGCCGAATACGCCGCAAGTGGGGAGATCGAGCTCGTCTTCTCCAACCCTGCCATTGCGCTTGCACCGTCGATTTCTATCAAACCAGTGAGTTTTCCATCGATTCCTCGCAGTAGTAGCCTCTCGGGATGATGTTCCATCTTCCGAGTGTGAAGGTTTAAGCATGCATGCTGCAGATCAAGATGTCGCCGTCACCCCGAAGTTCTTTCTCCGCCGACGGGGCGTTCCGCAAGGCAGCCACTTTGCCAGAGCTCGCCAACCCCTGCAAACAGCTCGGTGAGTCTCCTGTAACCCTTAAGACACACCTGCATGCATATGTTTAGCAAAATCGAAGCCCCAAAGCAACGTGCAGTGGAAGCCTTGCACAAACCGCCGCTCGGACAAGCCTCTAGCAATGATCCGGCCACCTCAATGGATAAAACAACCATCTACGGATGCGCAAGAGGACCGCGCATAATTTTGCTTTTGGTCGCGCGATGAGATTAGCCACCATTTGCCGCCGGCGAGCTCACTCGTGCTGCAGCCATGCCTCCCTGCCTGCAAACACAAGCCAAGGACCATATTTTGTAAATTCGACAAAATCGAGGGATCGTGTTAAAAACAGCAGTTCACTTACATGTGGGAACCGGATCTATAGGCAATACCTTTGAAACTCAGAGACCCTTAAAGAAAAGATTATAGACATGTGTCACTTTAGATTTTGAACAGGAAAACTAACCAAACTTTGAAAATCCATATAAAATCAGAGAAAGCTCCTTTTAGATGATTCCAATTGCCATAGGTTCAAACCGTTATGAACTTCAATATTATGAAATAACAACTTGCACTTACAATACAAACTTTAGCTCTAAAATTAAAATAAGGAAAGTCACCCATAGAGCTACCATAAACTTCTAAAATACATAGGAAATTCAATTTAACTTATTTTTGGGAAAACTAAAGTTCTAAAGATCCACCAATTTACACACTAAATTTAGGAAAAATCAAAACCTGTAGTCATTTTGTACCAAATATCTTTAAAATTATTTTCATTGAAATGATGTGCTTTAGGCAAGCTGGATTTTGGAGATTTATTTAAAACTCATCTTAACTCCTTTTGAGTAAACTCAAGTTCTGTAGATTCACCAAAATACTTATTTTCAATTAATAAAATAAAAACATATGCTTACTGTGTGAAAAATCCCTCAAATATTTAAATAATAAATAAACCCCTTTTATGTATCCTCCAACTTGTAAAATTTATAGAAAATTCATTTTTAATCCATTTTGAATGAACCAAGCTTCTTTAAAACCAGAAAATAATAAACTACAATTAGGTAATTAGGTAAAATAAAATATGGCAACTCAAATGCCAAGATGTCAATCAACCTTAAGTATACAACCAAGGTGCTAATCACTATAATATTATAGTAGTTAAGCACTATACACCTATATATATTTATAAAAATATGTATATGCACCTTAGCTCCAAGATAAGTCTAATTAAAACTTAATATACCAGAGTGGCCATAGTTCCCTCCTTATACACTAAAGAGTTTAGGTCACTTAGCTCATAAGACTACTCATAAGACTAATCCTAGGTTTATATGTTAAATAGCTAACATGGGAACACTCTCTAATTTATAGAATAGGTAGTGGAGCAAATTAAACTCTAAAAATTTGAACCAAAATTAGATTTGTTAACTAAAATATTTATTTTTATACCATGCTAGAAAATAGAACATTCTCTGAAAATAAAACCTCTAAAGTCATATAGGTGTAGAGACTATGTACCTAGAACACATTATAAATTGTAAAACCCGTAGAAAATTCATAATAATTCTAAAAATTATGAAACCAAATGTGTTAGACTTAGAAACCACTTCCCCACGCCCTTATGAAGTCAAACTAATGAAAACCATCACATAGGAGCACTGTCCTAACAACACTTACCCCTATGTCGCTAATTACCGATAGAACTTCTAAAATAAACAACTCCCAAATGGGATATGACAAATTAGAAATTCTTTCACCTAAAAGCATTAGAGACCAGTACCTACTAAATGTGTAAAAATCTTGTATTTTAGAGCATTTTGGATTTTTCCTATATTTCGATGTTTAATTGCATAACGTCTATTTTGTATAGATGAATGCTTAAACGGTGAAGAAGAGATTAGGATGCTGACATTTTCAGGCAAGTCCCACCTCCCTCTCTTTGATCACCTTGATCCCATGTTTCACCTTGATCCCATGTTTCGGAGGTTATTGAAGATGTTTGCAAATCTTGCATGTTGATTCTACACTAATAAAGTAAAATCTTGCAAAACTTGCTAGACCATCTCCTAATACTTGTATATTACCTTAACCCCACATATGTCCATAGCCTTCATTCCTAACCTTAGGAAAATATGATTATAACACCTCGTGTCAAAAGTTTTGATGTCTAGAGTACTATGATGCTTAGCCATGCTTAAAAATGTTTTCTCGATGTTATGGGCTTATCACAAACATGAAAGACTTATTTTAAAATAATCTGGACAGAACTTGTATACTTGGTATTTTGACAAATAAAATGATGAAAAACATGGATTTTAGGTTTGGGCCACAAGTGGTGAACATATGGTGATTCTTTGTGCACCGATGGGGAGAGTGTGCCCTGACCGACTTAAGGGCTTCACTCAACGTATGTTCATTTCATATCTTTGTACAACCACATGTGCCGGTATGGGATGGCCTAAGCCAAAATAAGCTATTTAGTGACTAGCCTTGCACTCTGGTAGGCTGGTGTGTATGGGTTCGGAATAACCTAGAGGAACTTCCTATTTACCCCGTTGTGGTAATTTAGGCGACTAAGTCTATCCAATACAACGGTATCGTGCCACGTGGGTGGGTTCCCTGTCGTGTTCGCCACCACGACATTAAGTTAAGGCGTGGGCTCGCCACTTAACGGTTATGGGTTATATTTCTAGTATGCCCGAGGATGGGAGAAACACGTATCGTGCTAGTGCAAGGCTAGGAACTAAGTAGTGTAAAGGGTTCGTTGTGAACTCTAGTCTGTACTCAACATGCGGAGTATGGTGGTACCGACGGGTAACAAACAAAACTAGAGCATTTCACTTTATGTGAGTGATTCACATCATGTGGGTAAAGTATACAAACTCGCGAGTCTAAACTAATCGATTAGCCATGCTCACGGTTACGGCGACGTGTGGATATGTATTGAGTATAGACTTGTATTTTTACTCCTAATGCTGAAATTTCCTTCAAATCATGTCGCATTTTGTGAATGAACTCCTTGCTGCCATGGAGGGCAATGAGGCGTATATTTAATCATGATTAATGTCCACTTTGATGCTCATATGCTAAGATCTTGCTTGCTGAAATTTCATTTGAAAACAAATCTGATTTAGAAGTGTTTTATGCAAATAAAACTTGCTTTACGCCAAACTGAACCGTATAATGCATTCCTTGATTACTTGCCGTACATGTAGAGTGTTAGGCTTGCCTTGGTGCTTGCTAGTACATTAACTTGTTTAATGTCGCCTCTTGCCACAGGAATATCCACTTTGCTTGCGGTGTAGATTTAGTCTTTTGACCGATGCGGGTAATCGACTGTTTCTTTTAGGATGAGAACTTAACGGGGTAAACCCTTAGTCAGTGTGCTTGTGGTATGGGTAGTAAGCCACTGCTGTTCGCTGCTCTCTGATAAATCTATTTGGCCGGTCGGCCTATGTAATTATCCTTTGTTGTAATCTTTTAAGTTTCACCCAATTTAAGTGTAATCGCGATGTATATTCATGCTTGTGACGAAAGTGTGAGTCTAAAACACATCCTCCGACAGGACATGATTCCTATTACTGATTAAATCTCTAAATAAACAGACATTATCTATAAAGGAAACTATACAAAATATCCTAACTTAAAGATACAATTGTCGTTGTAGGACCTTATCCGTAGATGACAATATCTTTAACACACTTCTAGAAACCGAATCAAGTAATTTATCTTTAAGCTTTCCTTTCGGGATTGGCTCCACCTCCTTCTCCAATCGAAATCGGCTATAGGCTATCCTGGTCCAACTCGGACTCGGCGGGCTCGTAGCCGATTCGGACTTAACCGATGCGGCTCTCATTTCGTAGATTGCACGTTTCCTCCGATTCTGCTCCAATCTCTACTTCAAACACGCTTCAAACTCGGGGTTTGGTTACTAAATTTGGTCGTTAACACATCCCCGTCGTGGTAGCTCTTCGAACGTCGGCTCCGCAAGTCGAAGCGGAGGAGAATGACTCCACTTTTGGTCGCATGCACTATGTGATCAAAAGCTTGGATAAGATGCACTCATATGTGCACAAGGCGGCCAAAGCCTTGAACGACAAGAAGATGGTGTGGATCATGAGCTTGACGGACGAGGTGGTCCGCCTCAAGAAGAAGGTTGCCGCCTTAAAGGGATTCCACCACCACGTGGCATTCCAATCCGTACGATGCCCCGAAAGACCACCCAGCTCCTATGTGCATCCAACGATGCCCGGGAACCCTCCTGCGGCTCGTCCGCGGCCGGCCCAAGCCCCGCCACCAGCACCTGCTCGACTGCTCCCGCCGATGGACCCGTCCTCACTTTTGTCCCGGCTTCGGTGTATCGGGCGAAGGTGGCGAGAGGCAGTGGATCTCGGCTTCTAGCACCAAAGAGTGGAGCGTGAGTAGCTCCACTCGAGAGACCCCGGCCGGAGATGTGGAGATGGTGGACTCCCGGAGTCGCTCAGAGGAGGAGGGAGATGCTCATGAGAGCGCCTATGACTCCACCGACCGCAGGAGCCGCTCGGGCGTTAGAGAGTCGCTACCCTTAGATTTCTGCTTTCCTAATTTGTCTTCTTGTTAGATGCTATGTGTTAGGTGTGTCTGTTTGTGGGGTAGTGGTCGGTCTATATCAAGTGTTGGTATGGATTGTCGATTTAGGATGTTGCGTGAATTTTAATTGTTTTATTAAGATCATATCACAACAGTTGATTAATTAATAAAGTTCAGTTCCTTAGTCAGTATGTTTTTCTCCTTTTCTCTCCTTGTTTGGTCTGCCCCTCCAGATGGTGAACACAAGAAACACTGGCGCCAATGGCAACGACGAGCAGAATGGGAACAACAACAATGGTGCTAATGGCAATGTTCCACCACCGCCACCACCCGAGAACCTCACGATTGCTCGGGTCTTGGCGATGCGGACTCGAGATGATGGTTGCAATGATGCAAAGCAAATGCAACAACAACATCAACGAGATGAAACAACAAATGTTGCGTAGATGCACGCGGCAGCGAAACAACAACCAATTCGCTCCTCCACCTCCCTCTCAATCCAAATTACCGAAATTTCTCCGTGTCCGGCCACCTACCTTCTCAAGCATAACTAATCCAAGGGAAGCAAATGACTAGCTTCATGCGATTGAGAAGAAATTGGACCTCCTGCAATGCTTCGACAAGGAGAGGGTGTCCTTTGCCACCCACAAGCTACAAGGTCGGCCTCGCTTGGTAGGATAATTACTTGGTCACCGCAAGCGGGTGCGGGTAGTCGGTTGGGAAAAGTTGCGCAATTTCGTAAAGGCGCACATTCCTGTGGAATTGTCACACAAAAGGAGAGGGAATTCAGAGCCCTCGAACAAGGAAGTAGGTTGGTCACCGAGTACCTACAAAAGTTCAATCGTCTTGCACGTTAAGTTCAATCGTCTTGCACGTTACGCTTTGAAAGACGTGCAAACAGAAGCAAATAGGCGGGAAAAGTTCTGCGGACTTGATGATGAACTCACCGACAAGATGATTTCAGGAGAGTACGCTGATTTTGAGAAGCGGTAGACAAGGCCATCCAATAGGAAGACCAGCGTAATAAAATGAGCTGAAGAGAAAGGTCACGCATTCGGACCTCGGCCTCGGCGGGGAATCAGCAGAGGCCGCTCTTCATGCCCGAAGGTCGGTGGACCTACCACCATGATTGTCCGCCAACATCGGTCGTATCACCCGGGAACTTCCATGCGGCGGTGGAGTGGCGGCCACAACAATAATGGTGGGCGGAATAATCACAATCCCGCTCCGCGCCCTCCAATGGCGAAATCTCGGCGCAACCCATGGCGGCTCCACTAAAGGAGGACTTCGGAGGAAAGCCGGGTGCACTGCTTCAATTGTGGCGAATCCGGAAATTTTCCCGACAAATGTCCAAAGCTAAAGCGTGTTGGACCCTGTTCATCCAAGCACGCGTTAATCATGCGTTAGCGGAAGAGCACAAGCTGCACCTGGGAGTTATACGGGTACGTTCCTGTGAACTCCTTTACCGCTATAGTATTATTCGATTCTCGGTGCAACACATTTGTTTATTTCCAAGCAATTTGTTGGGGCATATGGGATATCGTAGTGAAACTTAAGATAACTATGCGTGTTCAAACCCCTGGAAATCATTTGAACACCGCTCACTATTGCCCCTCGTTGGCAATATAAATTTAAGGGTCCCAATTTCTAGCCAATCTTATCCTTCTTCAATCAAAAGGCCTAGATGTCATTCTTGGGATGGATTGGTTGACCAAATATAAGGGAGTGATCGATTGCACGAGTCGCACGATCACCTTGACCAATGGTAATGTGGAGAAGATAACTTTTAATTCCTAGTGCCACCAAAGTCTATAGCAAGTTTGAAATAGGCTTCTACCAAGGAACATGAGGTAGAAGTGAAAACCTCGAAGAAATTGGAGGATATTCCCATAGTTTGTGAATACCATGAAGTCTTCCGGAAGATCTAACAATGCCACCAAGGAGAGAAATATAGTTCGAATTGATTTAATATCGGGACCGTCCCGATCCACAAGAGACCATATAGGATTGGAGCCAATGAGTTGGCAAAAGTCAAGAAGGAAGTTGACGAGCAGCTGCAGAAGGTTATATACACCCGAGCATGTCACCTTGGGGTGCTCCGGTAATATTTGTGGAGAAGAAGGACAAAACTAAGAGGATGTGTGTTGATTATCGCGCACTTAATGAGGTTACTATCAAGAACAAATATCCTCAACCCCGGATTGATGATCTGTTTGACTAGTTGAAGGGAGCAGCTGTGGTCTCCAAGATAGACTGCGATCGGCTATCATCGGTTAAGGATCGAGAAGAGGACATCCCGAAGACAGCCTTTATCACTCAGTATAGGTTGTACGAGTGTACGGTCAACTTACCAACACATCTTCCTTCTTCATGAATTTGATGAATAAGGTGTCTATGGAATTTTTGGACAAGATTGTCATAGTATTCATTGATGACATACTTAACTATTCCATGTCCGAAGAGGAACAAGAGCGGCATCTTCGGCTAGCGCTCAAGAAGTTGAAGGATCATCAACTCTATGCCAAGTTACGCAAGTGTGCCTTCTAGTTAAAGGAAGTGCAATTCCTTTATCACATCGTGAATGCTCAAGGAGTAGCAGTGTGCCTATCGAATGTGGAGTCAGTTACTAAATGGACCCTATCGAAGACTGTTACCCAGATGAGAAGTTTTCTTGGACTTGTGGGTTATTACCGCCGGTTCATTTAAAATTTCTCCAGAATTGCCAAGCCAATGACGCAATTGTTGAAGAAGGATGAAAAATTCATATGGTCCGCAGAATGCAACAAGAGTTTTGAAGGCTTAAGAAGAAGCCATTGTCTACGCCATTCTTAATTTTGCCGAATCGGACAAAAGATTTCCAAGTTTATTATGATGCATCCTGCCAAGGGGTGGGATGTGTATTGATGCAACAAGGTAAAGTGGTCGCATACGCTTCTTGCCGATTGCGTCCACATCCGACCCATGATCTAGAGTTAGCAGCGGTAGTTCATGCCTTGAAGATGCGGCGGCACTACGATCGGTAATCGTTGCGAAGTGTATACGGATCATAAGAGCTTAAAGTATATCTTCACCCAACTGGATTAAAACATTCGCGAGTGAAGATGGTTGGAGTTGATAAACGATTACGATCTCGGAATACACTATCACCCTAACGAAGCTAATGTGGTAAAATGCTTTGAGGCGGAAAAGTGCGCAACTCCATCAACACGGAAGAAATGTGTATCAAGTTGCAGCAAGATCTAGAGCGCCTAAACCTAGGAATTGTTGAACATGGGTTTGTAGCCGCTCTTGAAGCACAACCCACTCTCATAGACCAAATCCGGGCAGCTCGGGCGTCGGATCATGAGATAGCCAAACTTAAGAAGAACATGAGAGTCGGAAAAGCTCATGATTTCACTAAAGACGAGCATGGAACAATGCTGGATGGGTGAAACGTTGTGTGTACCCAGGACAAAGAATTGAAGAATTTGATCCTCATAAAAGCCCATCGGACCCAGTACTCAATCCATACGTGAAGTAGCAAGATGTACGGGACCATAAAGAGAAGTTCGATGGGTTAGTATGAAGAGAGAAATAGCTGAATTCATCGCACTCTATGATGTATGTCGCGAGTGAAGGCGAGAACATCAATGGTCCGACGACTGTTACAACCCCTTCGGATTACGGAATGGAAATGGGAAGAAACCGGAATGAACTTCATCACCGGTTTGCCTATAACATCATCGGGACATGACTCAATTTGAGTCATCGTTGGTGACTCATGAAAGTGGCTCATTTTATCCCTGTGCATATCACTTACATTGGGAAGAAGTTAGCAGAAATTTACCTCACCAGGATCATGTGTCCGATCGTGTCCGATCGAGGAAGTCAGTTTACCTCCAAGTTATGGCATAAGTTGCAAGAAGAGCTTGACACTCGTTTGAACTTTAGTACTTATCACCCACAAACGGATGGTCAAACCGAGAGGGTAAACCAAATTTTGGAAGATATGTTGTGAGCTTGTGCTCTCAACTTTGGAGGAGCATGGGACAAGAGTTTGCCTTATGTGGAGTTCTCCTACAACAATAATTACCAAGCCGGTTGCAAATGGCACCATTTTGAATCGTTGTATGGATGGAAGTGTCGTACACCACTCTTTTGGGACCAGACTAGTGAACATCGTTGTTTGGAACTGAAGTGTTGAGTGAGGCAGAAGAAAAAGTTAGAACCATCAAGGAAAGATTGAGAACTACGCAGTCTAGGCAGAAGAGCTACGCATACAACCATCGAAGAGACCTCACTTTCGAAGCAGGAGATTATGTGTACCTTCGTGTCACTCCGCTTCGGGGAGTGCACCATTTCGAAATGAATGGCAAGTTGGCACCATGTTTCATGGGGCCATACAAGATCGAGAATGTCGAGGAGAAGTTGCATACCAGCTTGAGCTTCCACACAACATGGTTGGTATTCACGACGTGTTCCATGTATCTCAGCTCAAGAAGTGTTTGAGGGTACCGAAGACTAGTCAAGTCTTGACAAGATTGAGATTCAAGAGGACTTGACCCATTCGGAAAAACCAGCTCGTATCCTTGAAACAAGTGAGCGAAGAACCGAAAACAAACTTATAAGGTTTTGCGGGGTTCAATGGACTCATCACTCGGAAGAAGAGGCCACTTGAGAAAGAGAAGATGAGTTGAAGGCCGCTCATCCGCACCTTTTCCCAGCCTCCGAATCTCACGGTCAAGATTACATTTAAGGGGGTAGGTTTGTCACACACGAAGTTTCTTTGGTTTAAAAATCATTTAAGAAATTCCAAAAAAGAAACTAAAATTGGAATTAAACTAGAGTAAATAAATAACTCTAAAATGCTAATTATAAGTGGAAATGGCATGGTAGAATTTTTCTTGAGTTCTACATGTCAAAATACATTAACAGGATTTTTAGTGGAATTTTACGAGTTAAAACTAATTTTTAGCCAATTAAAACAATTCTCGAGAATTAAATAAATCCTTGGGAAATCTTTTTAGTTTTCAAATTTTCTTGCCTTTGTCCTCCTTCCCAGGTCTACGGCCCAATCCGCCGGCCCAACACCCCGCGCGCCCTCGCTCCTCTCTCTCTGTCTATGGGTGGCGAAGGCCACGGCCCATATTCACTGGCGCGCGCCCGTCGAAAATGTCGCATCGCGTACCTCTTGTTTCGGGCCGCCGACAGGGGCCCCACCTCAACCCCGTCTTCAACACGCGCACCGCCGCCGCCTAGACGAGCCTCGCCGCCGTGCATCCGTCCCGTCCCGCCTCTCCCACGCGCACCTTAATGCCACCCACCTTCCCCGCCCCGTCCCGGCTACACGGCGCCTCGTAATGGCCGGATTTAATCCTCGGCCATTACTTCCCTATTTCCTCCCTGCATTAACTTCGACGAGGGATTACCGCCCTCCCGGCCGTTTCCTCCCTCTCGAGCTCCTATAAATACCGCCGGCCTCCCCTCGTTCGAATCCACCTAATTCCGACCTTCCCGTGCCCTAACTCGCCCTACCGCCGTGACCGTAGCTCCGCCGCCTCTCGCGCCGACGTTCGACCGTTGTTCCTTGCTGTCCCACGCTGCGTTGCCCCGTGACGCCGCCGTCATCATCTTCATGAGACCCGTGATTCCCGTCCGTCGGTCGCCTTCGCCGTCCGCCGTCCGGACGTTGCCGCCGTCCTCTTCTTTCTCCACTCCGGTGCCCTGGTAAGCCCAATTCCCCTTCCTCTCTCTCGCATCCCCACGTGCCACCACCCTTTATGTGCACGATGTTGTGCGCGTCGCCACGTCATCCCGCCGCCTTGCGTCATTGCTTTTTTGGTGTCGGCCGGCCGTCGGTGGCCGTGCGGCATAGCCGGGCGCGCACCGTGCCGCGCCCACGCCTTGCTCCGCGACATCCTATCTACCTTCGATGAGATCGGGCCGTCCATCCCCGTGTGCCCGCGTAGCAACCATGTGGCCACCACGTTGGCACCGCGTCGGCGCCACGTGTGCCACATGGTGCACCATGCCCCTTCGGCCCGTGGACCCGGTCCACCACGGACCGGAAATCCTGCGCCCACTGACGTCAGCCTTAGCCGCTGATATCATCACCCGGAGATTTATTGCATAATAATTAATTAAGGATTTTTCTATTTTTGTAGTAAACATAGATAATTTTCTAAAATTCATATCTAATTAATCCGAGCTCTGTTTTTGCCCATCCAAATTTCGTTAAATTCATAAAAATGTCGGAATTCAATAAAAATAGTTTTGTTCCCTATTTCAGTAGATTTTTAGCATGTTTGTTGAGTGCCTTGTTTGTCGTGTAGATTTCGGTAGTTCCGCGACCCCGTTTATTTTAAGGTTGTTGCGAGAGATCCCCCAAGCTTCAAATCAAGGCAAGTCATGCTCCACTTTTGATCATATATTACCTAGTTTATCAAATTATCTCGATTCCCTTAAATATTGCGTGTATTTTAGAATGTCATTTAGTGGAAATATTTTACCCATTGTACTCAACCATAGGACTTGATTACCCTAAATCTTTGATAACTTGTGTACTAATATGATTATATAATTGTTCATTAAATGGGTCCTTACACTAAATTATTCTAGTATAGACGTTGTAGCGATGAATTCAATTATGAGACACTATGGAATTGTTAATCCACTCAAATATGACAATGGTGGGTTGTGGGCGCAAATGGTTTTGATATACGCTCCCATGGCAATTAAGGACCGGTTCGCGGAAAACCACAGGAGAATTATCGTGCGTACCACAAGCCGGCGTGGTCAACGGCTAGGCTTGTAGTGTAGCTTGCCTCTAGCCGACATAACCAGGTTAGGGTGGACGTGATGGAGTCGAGTCGGCCGGGTGTACCGGTTGATCGGCTACCAGATTCACCGAGGCACGAGGGGGCTGCCCACTACCTATAGAGGAGTGGGGGCAAAACCTGACGTGTGGTGCGGTTGGTTAGAGGGGGCTATGTGAAAGGTCCTGTCATGGTCCCTTTTCGGTGTACCATGGTGGTATACCGGCACACGAAAACGTGTCGTGGGGCTGTGTTTTATGGTACGGTTGTACTCCTTTGATCGAGTAAAACTATTCGAACAGCCGTGCCACGGATAAGGGTGATCAACCGAGATTCACCGTGATTAGTCTCACCCTTTAATAACTTGATTTATTGCAACATGACTATATCAGGTGGTTGGTTGGGCCTGTCGCAACATGGTGTAACGTTGGACAGTGATTACGTTAATATTACTTAATTATTACAACCTGTTTCTTGTTTTCAACTATTATTGTGAAATCTTTGCTTTGTGCAAAGTAAAACCCTAGCCTATCCTTGAGTTACTCCCTAGCATTCATACTGCTCTTCCGGTATGACTTGATGAGTACCGTGGGAAGTACTCAATCTTGCTCTATCTCCCCACTCTAGAGCCGGTCTTGAGGCGGATGAAGACCACGAGGAGGAGTAGGCTTCGTCCGACGTCCAAGATGCTGTGGAGTTGTGGACCCCGTTTTTGAGGCGGGAATCTTTTCGTGTTCATAGTACCATTTCCCTGGATCGAGTAGTTGGTACCCACGAATACAGTCTTTGGATAATCAAGTGCACATGCACGAATAGTCTTACATTATCATTATTACATTAATAGGCCCGAAGGCAATGTTCAACCCATAGGACCTTATGGTCCGAATACAACATAACAACAGAATTTTAGATAAGGCGGCGGAAAGAGGCAGCGGCTTGTCAATTACCACAGCAACGACCAGGAGCTAAGGTCTAGTATGCGCCGTCAGTTCCTTCGTCCTCCTGGTGATACGCGTATGGATCTTCTGGCTCTTCATTCCCATCAGCTGGAGGTTTGTGCGTATAGCAAGGGTGAGTACCAACCGTACTCGGCAAGCCAACACGAAATTGATGCATATGATAGGGTTATTCAAAGAACATGGCTATGGTTATTTTTGCGTAAAGCCGAGTTTTCACAATTCTTTTCACAAACCTATCGACTAGCCAAATCAAGTTTTAATTTTCACAGTTCATAGTCCGGTGACGGTTAATCTACCATCCATCGTGATTCCAAGGATGGCTTCCCGCCTCCGGTTCGTCATGATTTTAAGGGGAATCTACCCCTTCTCGCTTATCAAGAAGTTGACCCACCCAGCGAATGAAATCATCATGCATACCCATCCCAGCATTTTTAAATTCAAAGTCTAGCCAAGCGAAAGTCTTGTCACGATGCTCAATATCCATGAGCACGGCTATTCGAATAGATTGATTCACTCACACTGCTGGTGGATGTACACTTTACCGTACTCCGCGACACACCCAACGAATGAGCCTACGCCTCAACACATGAGACGGTCACGGCAAAGCCTTTCGATAACCTCACTTTGGCGTACCCGCTCCATGAACTTAAGCCCTCATGCACTCTAGCCGTCCTTTTCTAGCGGTGAGAGGAGTTACGGCGCACGGGGTAAGGAAAACTTTCCAAATCTTTAAGTTTAATTAACATCAGTTTAATTCCACCATTCATATCAAAGGCCGCAGCCTCATTCTCATCCCTCAACCACATCATAGAGAACCATCTATGCAAGGATACGCTCCGCTCGGCTATCTAGTCAGCTAGGTCTATACCCATTCGAGAAGTACGGTTGTGCCGCTCGTTTCCGGCTATCTCATGGCTCGGTCCTTAACCGGACTGGGTCGGCACTTGCCTTTTCGGAATCCGCCCAAATCATCCGTAGCCGCCCCAGTCTAAAACATTTGTATAGTACTTTAAATTTTCATCAAACTTAGTTCACCATCCTCATGGCCATGTGGCGCTCATGTCTCCACATGCCATATCTCAACTACCTTCCCTAAGGTAGTTGCCCAAGCACAAAGCTTTTTCATAAAGTCATGAGTATGCATAAATCTAAGCATAGCATGGCTAAGCAGTTTACCGAAGTTATTCTTCGGTTGTTTGTATCACATCGCGAGTTACAAGGAGTAATTCTAAAGGTAATCAATAGCAAGGTATGGCATAACAAGTATAGGTAACTCACGCCAAAGCATGCAGGTTTAGAGTTTAAAATAAAATCATTTCACAATTGGGATCGATATGTTCAAAGGGTGTGAAGACTTGCCTTGCTCGCACGCTGGTTGAGTGGGGTCTTCCGCGTAGTCGGTGTTCACCTCTTCGGACGCTATCCGTACGTGCGAAAAGAAGGGTTGAATCCAATTAGAATTCAACAACATCAACGAAAAGAAAGAGATCTCAAAATGATCGCGGAAAGCGGATTCCAAACACAACCTCAAATTTGGAAATCTTAAAGGTTGAATCAACGAAAAGGTTTTCAGTTAAACCGAGCGAACCATCTTGTAGTTGATATGTATTTTGCACTTAAATTTGAAGATATCCTAGAATAATTAGGTTTCTAATTTTTATATCTCCAGTAATTGATCTTTAATGTTGCAATTATATTTATTAGGGTTTTTGAAATTATAACGACAGGATAATGTCATCCATGCTTAACCAATATTTAAAAAGGTCTCATGTGAACTTCGATAACAATTTAAAGGTTGGACAATATTTGAATTCATAAAAAAGAAAAATTTAATCTATAAATCATTTTCACAAAGTATTTCTTTTTGGAAGGGAAAGAATATTATACTTATTCCTAAATAATAATATTTCAGAAACCTTATTTTATCCTAAAATATTTCCAAAATAATTTATACATTTACCCCTATTCCTTTACTATTTTTCTTTTCCTTCTTTTCTTTTTTTCTTTTCTTTTTCTTTTTCCCATTTTCCTCTGTTTCTTCCCTTCTTTCTTTGCTCGCTACCACGGCGGCCGACGGCGAGGGAGAGGGCGCCGACGGTGAGGAGGGCCGGAGCTAGGGGAAGGAGGGGCTTTTCACCATCTTGGGACCACGGGGTCCCATTTCTCCACTCGGTCGAGACCGGGAGCGGTGAAGAGGGCTGGCGACGGCGAGGTGGTTCGGCGGCGGTGGCGCCGTCGCGCGGCAATCTCCGGCGAGGTTTTGGCCAAAGCAAGGGGTCTACGAGCATCGGTGAGCCCTAGGGATGCTAGAGGAGGGGTTGGTTCGGCCGGGAGGTGCTGAAGCGTGCTGGCGACGGCGAGGCGCGGCGGCGAGGCGAGGAATTCGAGGGCTCGCCGCGGCGATTTTCCGGCGACCATTTGGCTCGGGAAGCTTAGGGGAAACAACACTTAGAGCATGGGGATAATGATGGTACCTTCAATTCGGGAAGAAATCGGCCGAGGGTGACGAATTTCTCGAAGTGTTGCCAGGCGGTCGAGTTAGGGTTCTTCCGACCGAGCTCCGATTCTTCCCAAAATTCAAGCAATGCAACGGCTAACTTTTGGGGAAAAACGGGAGAAAGCACGAGTGAGCAATAGGGAAGATTTGTTATGTGGCCAGCTGGGTGCGGGGAGGCCGATTTATAGGCGGTCGACGGTGAGATGGTTCGGTCGACCTAGTGCGGCGGTAGGGCCGACGAGCGCGCGCACGTCGCGCGACGTGCGGCAGCGCAGCCACGCGCGCGCGTACGGCGAGCGCGGTGAGGGCAAAGGCGCGGGCGGGAGCGTGTGGCGCCGGGCAAGGACGGCGTGGCACGGAGCGTGCATGCGCGGCATAACGCGGCGCATGGCTAGCGTGTACGACGTCGACTTTTGGGAGCAACGGCATGGCGCGACGTGCACCGGCGATTCCCGTGCGTGGACCGAGCCGATGACGATGGGAACGTGCACGCGCGAGGTCTCTCGGTATGGCGGGTGGCCCGCGGCGGCTGCGAACGGGGTGGTGGAACCGGTCGAACACCCGCGATCAATGAATAGTACCATTTCCTATTTTCTCGATTTAATTTTCCTAATTCCCTATTTCTATTTCCTTTCTTCCTAAAAATCCCAAATAAATTTTGGTATTCTCGGTATACTCTCTAAAATGATATTTCCCATTTCTCCCTATTTTTCAAAATATATTTTTCGTATTTATTTTGTTTCTTCTTTTGAATTCAAGAAAATAGGGTTTGAATAGCGACAATTTCTATCTTCATTTTTTTCTTTTTTTTCAAAAATATCTTTATCATCAAATCCCAATTATTCATTATCCTTCCCTCATCAATTAGGGTTTAAACCAAAATATATCCTTTTTGTAATTCACCAAATTATACATGTATGTGCTCTTTTCAAGGTATACACATTTATATTTTGAAATCATTTTCACTTAGGTTGAAATTTCAAAGCTTAGGGTTTTGCCCCATTTTCCTCCTAGTAATTCTATAAGAAAACCTTATTTTGCTTCAGTGCGGCAATCCGGATCGAAAACACGATAAGAATCAATGATTCCCAAAAAGTTTTTGTGAGTTCCGATTTTTACGTTCGAATTCCATTCCTTCGATTTTCGGGATGTTACAAACCTACCCCCTAACAATAAATCTCGTCCCGAGATTTCTTACCGGTTGCGAATAGGTGTGGGTATTCGTCCTCGGGAACTCTTCGCTCTCCCGAGGTAGCTTCTTCTTACGTGTGATTGCTCCATTGTACTTTGTACATGCGCCATGACTTGGTTCGTGTCTTCTTTTACGCCTCGTCTAGTATCTTGATTGGATGCTCCGGGTAGGTAAGGTCACTTGTGGACATGGATGGTTTCTAACGGAGGCTTGCTCTTCGGTACGCAAACATTTCTTCACTGTGATACGTGGAATTTGGGTGGACATCGGAGAGATTCTCGGGCCAGTTCCAATTGGTAAGCCACTTCTCCCCTCCTAGCGCTTATCAAGAAAGGGGCCCACGTATCGTGGTGCGAGTTTCCCTTTGACTTTGAATCTCTGTGTTCCCCGTAGTGGTGAGACCTTTAGATACACGTAGTCACCTTCTTTAAATTCCAATTCTCTTCGTCGGGTATCCGCATAGCTCTTTTGTCGTGATTGAGAAGCTTGTAGTCGGTCCCGGATCAGGCGAACCTTTTCCTCAGCCTCCTTGATTATGTCAGGCCCGAATACGGTTCGTTCACCGGTTTCTGACCACATCAATGGGGTTCGACATAGGCGACCAAATAGAGCTTCGTTTGGCGACATCTTCAGGCTGGCTTGATAGCTATTGTTGTAGGAGAACTCGGCGTACGGCAAACATTTCTCCCAATCCTTGGTGAAATCCAGTGCACAGGCTCTCAGCATATCTTCTAGTACTGGTTTCGTCCTTTCAGTCTGCCCATCGGTCTGTGGGTGATAAGCGGTACTGAAAGCGAGATGACTTCCGAGTGCCTCGTGGACTTTGCTCCAAAAATGAGATGTGAATTGGGTACCACGATCCGATATAATCCTCTTTGGTACACCGTGGAGACATACAATCCTACTCATGTATAGTTCCGCTAGCTTGGCAATTGTTGTAGTTAGTTTTACGGGAATAAATACGCGGAGTCTTAGTGAGCCGATCTACTATTACCCAAATGGAATCGTAACCGATCGTAGTTTTGGGTAATCCTACTATGAAATCCATGCCTATCTCGTCCCATTTCCATTCGGGATCTTGAGCGGTGGCCGGCAAGCCTGCCGGTCGTTGATGCTCAGCTTTCACTCTTTGGCACACATCGCACACGGCTACGTATTCGGCTACATCTCTTCATATTGGGCCACCAGTATTCTCCTTTCAAATCTGGTACATCTTCGTGCTTCCGGGATGTAACGAATATCCCGATTCGTGGGCTTCTTTTAAGATCAATCCTCGTAATCCACCCTGTTCCGGCACGCAGATTCTTTTCTTGTACCACAGGATTCCCTTGTCATCTACTGAAAACTCCTTAGCGCGCCCCGCGGCCATGCGTTCCTTGATTTCCTGGGTTTCCTCATTCCCTTTTGGGCTTCTTCTATTTGAGTCCTCGAAGAGGTTGGATTTCCAAGTGAGTGCACTTCTCCGCGAGGAATCAAAGTGCGAATTAAGTCTAGCCATTTCTTCTTGGAGCTTGCTGGCCATACCTCCCAATCCCATGTGGTTGCATTGGGCTTTGCGGCTCAGCGCATCGGCCACTACATTTGCCTTGCCGGGATGGTAATGGATTCCTAGATCGTAATCCTTGATCAACTCCAACCATCGCCTTTGTCGTAGGTTGAGATCGAGCCGAGTAAAGAAATATTTTAAGCTCTTGTGATCGGTATACACATCACGGTGGTTCCCGATCGATAGTGCCTCCGGATCTTCAATGCGTGTACAACCGCGGCTAATTCCAGTCGTGTGTGGGATAATTCTCCTCGTGGGGTCGTAGCTGTCGCGAGGCATACGCTCACGACCTTCCCATCCTGCATTAATACTCCTCCTAATCCTTGATGGGATGCATCACAAGTACATTACGAAGTCCTTAGGTTGTCGGGTAAGGTCAAGATTGGGGCAAGTGGTTAACTTTTCTTTTAATTGGTCGAAGGCTTTTTTGACACTTCTCATTCCACTCAAACTTCTTTTCCTTCTTCGAAGTTGAGTCATAGGTCGGGCTACGGTGGAAAACCCTTCGATAAACCGTCGGTAATAACCGGCCAAGCCCAAGAAACTCCGAACTTCCGTCACTGAATTGGGTGCCTTCCATTCCATAACGGCTTCGACCTTGGCGGGGTCTACTGCTACTCCTCAGGCTGAAACCACGTGGCCAAGAAAAGCGACTTCCTTGAGCCGAACTCGCATTTGCTGAACTTTGCATACAATTTGGTGCTCTCGTAGCTTTTCCAAGACGAGTCGTAGATGCTCCGCGTGTTCCTCATCGTTCTTGGAGTAGATAAGTATATCGTCGATGAATACCACTACGAATTTGTCCAGGTATTCCATGAATACCTTGTTCATCGATTCATAAAGTATGCGGGGGCATTGGTCAATCCAAAGGACATCACCGTGAACTCGTATAAGCCGTAACGTGTAGAGAACGCCGTCTTAGGAATATCTCTCCGGCTCTAATCTTCAACCGATGATATCCCGGACCGTAGATCAATCTTTGAGAACACTGCGCACCTTTAAGTTGATCGAATAGGTCATCGATCCGAGGTAGCGGGTACTTGTTCTTGATAGTTACTTCATTCAGCGATCGGTAGTCCACACACATTCTCATACTCCCATCCTTCTTTTTGACGAAGAGTACTGGGGCTCCCCAGGGAGAAGAGCTGGGGCGTACGAATCCCTTCTCTTGTAGTTCTCTTATTTGCTTCTTGAGTTCCTCTAACTCGTTGGCCGGCATTCGATAAGGCCTCTTGGATATGGGGGCAGTACCCGGCATTAGATCGATGATAAACTCTACGTCGCGATCCGGGGGCATTCCGGGTAATTCCTCGGGAAACACATCCGGGTATTCTTGTACTACTGGCATTCCGCCTAGAGGTAGCATGGTGAACACTCCCGCGGCTTGCTCACACAACTTTGAGTTTTGATCCATAGTTATGCTCATCGGTGATCCCCATGGGGTGGATACCGTGACTTCCCTTCACTTGCGTCTATGATTCCGTTATTTTTGGTCAACCAATCCATTCCGAGTATGACATCTATGGTTTGGGGTGATAGCACCATAAGGTTTGAGAGAAACACCACGTCCCTAATCCGTATGGGCACATTAATGCAGGCATGGGGTACGGTTATGTCTCCCGGTGAGTGTACCGGCATAGGTCTTCTAAGTGCTACTTGGTGTAGGTGGTGTTGTTTGCTTACTCGGGAAGATATGAATGAATGTGAGGCTCCGAGAATCGAATAAAACTTTAAGCGGTGCTGAGTTGATAGAGAACATACCCATCAATACGCTCCGGTCCTCCCGAGCTTCTTCGCCGCACATGATTCACCCGGCCACGTCGAAACCCGGTGGCGGCCTCGTTGGGTAGCGGGGTCACGAGCGGACCTCGTCTGCCCGCGGGGTGGGGGTTCCTCGGACGGGCGTTGCATTGGCGCCGGTGCGCACGGGGGCGTTGCGTGGTTTTGGGCGGCTATTGGAGTAGTGCCGAATTCTCATAATTGAAGGCTCACATTCTTTCTTCTGGAGCGGCTAGGGTTGGTGTGGGTGTACGGGCCGAGGTGTAGCTGACACATTGACATGGTCGAAAGCGGGAGAACGTCCGGTTGCCGGAACATTTGGCTTCCATCCGGACGGGGTGGCTCCCTTGGGCGTTGTGGCGTTCCCGAAATGGGCGAGCCATAGCGAGCCTCTCTTGCGGTTGTGTCTACCACCTTTTGGTCATGCTCAAGTCGGACGACCTTGTTGATGAGGCTTTGGAAGCGGTGTGATCTGCCCGATCATTGGTCCCCTCGGTTCATCATTTAGTCCCTCAATGAATTTGTCTATCTTTTCTTCTTCGTCTTGCCGTGTCCCGGTGGCGTAACGAGCAAGCTGGGTGAACTTGTTCGAGATATTCTTATGCGAGGTGTTCCCTTGACGTGATCTGCGGAACTCGTTTTCTTCATCCTCATAGCTTGGTGGCACGAAATTCTCACGGAACGCAGTGTGAATTCCTCCCATGTTGGTTCGCGGCGTCTTTGGCTCGTGTTTCCTTGTAGGTGTCCCACCGAGTCACTTGCGGGGCCCTCCAGTGGTTAGTAGCGAAGACAACTCTATCGGCTTCTCGGATTCGACGAGGTTAGCTTCTTCTCTATCACTCTTAGCCAATCTTGGCATCCATAGGTTCTTCGGCCGTGGAAAAAGTGGGTGGCTTAGCTCTCATGAATTCTCCCAGGCTCGATCCTCCTCGACCTCCCGATTATTAGCAATCGCTTGGGTAGCTGGGTGCAAAGCCATGACCTCCGCCGGGTGGAGGGTTGGGTTACGCGGGTTCTCGTTGGTTCTTTGCGGCTCGCGGCGATGTGCCATCCGGAAGATAGATGAATTAAGAGATCGGACCGGTTTAGGTTATGGTTCCCGGGGATTTTTCTTCAAGATCTTTTGAATGATCTTCAATCAATGGACGGGGGTGAATTAATAATAAGCTTACGAATTAAGACACCGCAAGCGATGCTTAGGTTCATCATATTACATAAGGGGATACATGGGTGTACACACACGGTCCTTCATGTCATGATAGCAACAACAATTATATCGTCCAACTACATCAACCGATTAAGGGAATAGAGAGTGGTTCGTCTTTGCCGAGGGGGAAGGTCCTCCCGCCTAGTCGTCCAACCATTCGCAAGAGCCGGCGCGGAAGTGGGTGGTCCGCTCTTGAAGCAAACCGGAGTCCCCATGGCTCGGAGGTGGTGGCCTCGAGTCACACCGAATCTTCCGAGCTCGGTGCCGCGTACTCTTGCGGCGGTGCGGCGGGTGAGGGGGCCTCCGGTGTGAGTCGGGTGACGAGGGAGCTTCCTCCTCCATTGGGTCGGTGTCGCTAGACTCCCATTTGACTTCCATGGGTTACGCCTCGAGTCCAGTGTCGGTGTGGATCTGGATGGGGTTCTCCTCTCCGATCCAGGGCTCGGATGGTATTGCTACGGAGCTTGAGGTGGGTCCCATGGACGCGGCAAAGATGGGGTCTACTCGAGTACGGTGCGAGGCTCGTGCTCAACATGAAAGCTTGCTCCATCATGGCTTGAAAAGTATCCAAGCATGCTGGAGTCGGAGCATGGGGCAGAGGTGATGGTACGGGCTCGGTGGAAGTACACGGCGTAGACAGGACGAGTGCGCATTGCTCCTCCTGGGTTGGTTGATTTGCTGCTTGCTCTTCCTGAGCCGCTCTTCCAGCTCTACCGAGCTTCCCCACGGGCCATGTAGCGGTCCGAGAGTTGCTCATCTTGGCACCATTGGCCTGTTTGGTCTCCAGAATGTTTATCTGGTCTCCACACCTTGGTGGTACATGACCGAATCATTGAGGCGTGGCGCGATCGTTGATCTCGAAAGCGAGGCCTCCTCATAACGATCGTCTGCCGTCTCCGCCCAACGTGATAGACGCGTGACCATCGGATTGTAGCAGCAGGGTAGCCTCCACGGTGCAGTGGGTTGCCCTCTTCGCGATAAGGATGATGCACGAACTGTCACCGTGAGTTCGCACGGTGTATCGCATTAAGGCGAAGGAAGGCCTCGCGAGCTGCATCTGAATAGGCGCATCGCTAGGTCCGGTGGTAGCGGGGTGTGGAAGCGAAGGATGTCTCACTTCCCATGCGGGCTTCTATGGATACGCTGCCTCCCAGTGGATACTCTTGGAGCCATGCCTCTTGGTGTGATAGGTGGGTGGTTCCGGTGCGTCAAACACCATAGTAGGGACTGAATTTGTACCACAAACCCTCGTCTCGCGGGATAGTGACTTCCAGTTAAAGTCGTGGTTTGACATCTTTTTGTAGGCAACTTAGGGTTAGCGGGAGAGAGCTATCATGATCATTTGGTAAAAGGAAATACAGATGTAGAAAAGGTATATTTGCATTTTCGGAAATAATAGTTTAAAACTGATCCTATTGTAGGGATATTTCCCTTTAGCCAACAGTTAGGGTAGGGCGCCATTTAAGTCTTAGCTACGGCCGCATGGCTCGATACCAGCTCCGTGGACCCCGGATTTTTGAGGCGGGAATCTTTTCGTGTTCATAGTACCATTTCTCCGGATCGAGTAGTTGGTACCCACGAATACAAATCTTGATAATCAAGTGCACATGCACGAATAGTCTTACATTATCATTATTACATTAATAGGCCGAAGCCAATGTTCAACCCATAGGACCTTATGGTCCGAATACAACATAACAACGTAGAATTTTAGATAAGGCGGAAAGAGGCGAGCGGCTTGTCAATTGCCACACAATGACCGGAGCTAAGGTCTAGTATGCGCCCGTCGCTTCCTTCGTCCTCCCGGTGATACGTATGGATCTTCTTCGGCTCTTCATTCCCATCGCCTGGAGGTTTGTGCGTATAGCAAGGGTGAGTACCAACCAGGTACTCGGCAAGCCAACAATTGATGCATATGATAGGGTTATTCAAAGAACATGGCTATGGTTATTTTTGCGTAAAGCCGAGTTTCACAATTCTTTTCACAAACCTATCGACTAGCCAAATCAAGTTTTAATTTTCACAGTTCATAGTCCGTGACCTACGTCTACCATCCATCGTGATTCCAAGGATGGCTTCCCGCCTCCAGGTTCGTCATGATTAATCTCTGGGAATCTACCCCTTCTCGCTTATCGAGAAGTTGACCCACCAATGAATGAAATCATCATGCATACCCATCCCGGCATTTTTAAATTCAAAGTCTAGCCAAGCGAAAGTCTTGTCACGATGCTCAATATCCACGAGCACGGCTATTCGAATAGATTGATTCACTCACCGCTGCGGTGGATGTACACTTTACCCGTACTCCCCGCTTGACGGTACCTCAAGAAATGAGCCTCACGCCTCAACACATGAGAGTCACGGCAAAGCCTTTCGATAACCTCACTTTGGCGTGCCGCTCCATGAACTTAAGCCCTCATGCACTCTAGCGGTCCTTTTCTAGCGGTGAGAGGAGTTCAGGCGCACCGAGGGTAAGGGAAAACTTTCCAAATACTGTAAGTTTAATTAACATCGGTTTAATTCCACCATTCATATGAGGCCGCAGCCTCATTCTCATCCTCAACCACATCATAGAGAACCATCTATGTAAGGATACCGCCTCCGCTCGGCTATCTAGTCGGCTAGGTCTATACCCATTCGAAAGTACGGTTATGCGGCTCGTTTAAGGCTATCTCATGGCTCGGTCCTTAAGCCGACCGTGTCGGCACTTGCCTTTTCGAATCCGCCAAAATCATCAGACCGCCAATACAGCCTCTCAAAACATTTGTATAGTACTTTAAATTTTCATCAAACTTAGTTCACCATCCTCATGGCCATGTGGCGCTCATGTCTCCACATGCCATATCTCAACTACCTTCCTAAGGTAGTTGCCCAAGCACAAAGCTTTTTCATAAAGTCATGAGTATGCATAAATCTAAGCATAAGCCCAAGTCTATTCTTCTAAGTTGTTTGTATCACATCTCGAGTTACTGGGAGTAATTCTAAAGGTAATCAATAAAGGTATGGCATAACAAGTATAGGTAACTGTAAGCATGCAGGTTTAGAGTTTAAAATAACATCATTTAGCAATTGGGATCGATATGTTCAAAGGGTGTGAAGACTTGCCTTGCTCACTTTGGTTGAGTGGGGTCCCGTGTCGATTGTTCCACACCTCTTCGGACGCTATCCGTACGTGCGAAAAGAAGGTTGAATCAATTAGAATTCAACAACATCAACGAAAAGAAAGAGATCTCAAAAAATGATCGGAAGCGGATTCCAAACACAACCTCAAATTTAGGAAATCTTAAAGGTTGAATCAACGAAAAGGTTTTCGGTTAAACCGAGCGAACCATCTTGTGAAGTTGATATGTATTTTGCACTTAAATTTGAAGATATCCTAGAATAATTAGGTTTCTAATTTTTATATCTCAGTGTTTGATCTTTAATGTTGCAATTATATTTATTAGGGTTTTTGAAATTCTATGACAGGGATAATGTCATCCATGCTTAACCAATATTTAAAAAGGTCTCATGTGAACTTGATAATTTAAAGGTTGGACAATATTTGAATTCATAAAAAGAAAAAATTTAATCTATAAACTCATTTTCACAAAGTATTTCTTTTTGGAAGGAAAAGAATATTATACTTATTCTAAATAATAATATTTCAAACCTTATTTTATCCTAAAATATTTCCAAAATAATTTATACATTTACCCCTATTCCTTTTACTATTTTCTTCCTTCTTTTTCTTTTTTTTTTCTTTTTATTTTCCCATTTTCCTCGTTTCTTCCTTCTTTCGTGCCTCTGCCTGCGCGTGCCGAGCGAGGAGGGCGCGACGGTGAGGGCGCCGGAAGCTAAAAGGGGGAAGGAGGGAGGCTTTTCACCATCTTGGGACCACGGTCCCATTTCTCCACTCAGTCGAGGCGGAGGCGGTGAAGAGGGTGCAGCGACGACGGAGTGGTTCGGCGGCGGTGGCTGCCGTCGCGGCAATCTCGGCGGTTTGTGCCAAAGCAAGGGTCTACGAGCATCGGTGAGCCCTAGGGATGCTACAGAGGAGGGTTGGTTCTGGTGGGAGTCTTTGAAGCGTGCTTGGCGACGGCGGGAGGCGGCGGGGGCGGAAGGAACCGAGGGGGAGGGCTCGTGGCGGCTGGATTTTCCAGGCGACCATTTGGCTCGCCGCTGGAAGCTTAGGGAAACAACACTTAGAGCACGGGGATAATGATGGTACCTTCAAGTTCGGGAAGAAATCGGCGAGTGGCAATTTGAGTGTTGCCTGAGGCGGTCGAGTTAGGTTCTTAGTAGAGCTCCGATTCTTCCCAAAATTCAAGCAATGCAACGGCTAACTTTTGGGGAAAAACGGGGAGAAAGCACGAGTGAGCAATGGGGAAGATTTGTTATGTGGCCAGCTGGGTGCAGGAGGCCGATTTATAGGCGATCGACGGTGAGATGGTTCGCCGGTCGCCTAGTGCGGCAGGCAGGCAGGCTGCGCCGCACGTTCCGGGCGAGACTGCATCCGGCAAGCTACGCCAACGTATGTCGTGGCCTTGGTGGCGCAGTGCGCGTGGGCGGAGTGCGGCCCAGGGAGCAGGACGGCGTGGCGCGGGCACATGCGCCTGCATGCGCGGCGCTAACGCGGGCGGCATGGCTAGCGTGTATGGCGTCGACTTTTGGGAGCAACGGCATGGCGCGGCTATCTGCGGCGATTCTGTGCATGATCGGAGCCGATGACGATGGGAACGTGCACGCGAGGTCTGCAGTACCGGGTGACCGCGCGGCTGCGAACGGGGTGGTGGAACCGGTCGAACAAGCTGGCGATCAATGAATAGTGCCATTTCCTATTTCTTGATTTAATTTTCCTAATTCCCTATTTCTATTTCCTTTCTTCCTAAAAATCCCAAATAAATTTTGGTATTCTCAGTATACTCTCTAAAATGATATTTCCCATTTCTCCCTATTTTCAAAATATATTTTCGTATTTATTTTGTTTCTTCTTTTGAATTCAGGAAAATAGGTTTGAATAGCGGCAATTTCTATCTTCATTTTCTTTTTTTCCAAAAATATCTTTATCATCAAATCCCAATTATTCATTATCCTTCCCTCATCAATTAGGGTTTAAACAAAATATATCCTTTTTGTAATTCACCAAATTATACATGTATGTGCTCTTTTCAAGGTATACACATTTATATTTTGAAATCATTTTCATAGGTTGAAATTTCAAGCTTAGGGTTTTGCCCATTTTCCTCCTAGTAATTCTAGCAAAAACCTTATTTTCTTTATGCGGCAATCCAGGATCGAAAACACTGATAAGAAGCAATGATTCCCAAAAGTTTTTGTGAGTTCCGATTTTTCGTTCCGGATTCCATTCCTTCGATTTTCGGGATGTTAGGTGGAGTTGCCATGTTGCGACGTCAAGACCTAGTTTTAGTCGTCTTTTCTTTTCGCTTCATTTGTGTAATCTTTTGTATTGTTTAGGATTACGTAATATCAACAATTGTCGTGTGTACCTGGCGGTCTGGGCGAGGGGGTCTAATACACATAAAGCTTCGAGGTATTGTTTGGAATTTACGTGACACTTGTGCATCAACCTACGACCTCAATAAAGCTTGCCTAAAGATCCTTTCCCTTTGTCATAATAGAGCAGGATATTTCTAGATGCATGGGTTAAGTTAATACGGATGAAGTTTGAAATCTAGCAAGTGTACGTTCGGAGTTCTTGTTAGGCAAGCTTTTGGCTTCCTTGTATCCGACCAAGACATTGAGGTGAACCCAGTAAGATTTAAGTTGTTGAGCAAATGCGTACGCGTGTCTTAGGGAAGCACAAAAGCTGGCCAGGGTGCATCATGGCACTCGGCCGCTTTATTTCAAAAGGGCAAGTGCTCCATCACTTCAAGCTTCTCAATAAGGCCGGGGGCTTCACTTGACGAATAAACTTGTCAATTCTAATGATCCACAATATAATTTATAGGGTGCACTAGATCAAGGAGAGATAGTGACACTGAGATGTTTATCTGGTTTAGGCCCTCGTAAAGGTAATACCCTACTCTAGTTATATGTGGGTGGATACGTATCAATGAGCGATCAATTAAGATTACAGTGAGGTTTTTTTTTCAGCCCTCCTTACATAGTCAGGAGCGGCCGACTAGATATGGTAGGGTAGCCCTTATAATATGGGTACCTACCATCTATTTACATGGGATAAAAATTGATTTCCTTATCTCCAATCCTTTCCTTAAGTCCAAGTAAAATTGGATGAGCCTAAAGTTTGGCCCACCATGGGTATTCGGTGTCATGTACCTAGTAGCCCCCAAGGACTAAGCTTGTGAAGACTCAAAGTTGATGAAACCATACGGAAGAGATGAGACAAGCTAAGTATTCACCCGATATTATACGTAAGCTAAGTATTCACCCCCATACCTTGACATCTCGGCTAAGCGGTTCTTTCTCACATAAAACTCGACGGAAGGAAGGGAGATCCTAAACCATATCTTAGAAAACACTTCCTTCGTGAAGAATGCCATGAACACTCCATCCAGAAGAAGTCAAGGCGAGCGACAGCGACTCCATCACAAGGCGAATCCTCTTGTACCCTATACATCTCATGATCCGGCCATTGAATCCTTGGCCAGAACCACGAACTTAGAAGGAAGAAGAAATTCAACCTTCGAGTTTCCTTTCATATTCGAGGTAGATTTATTTGAAGATTATGAAAATACCTCCAATTACTTTTGCAAAAGAGACCACCAATTCCGGTTGTCTCCTATGCATCTCGAGGTGAATTCCTTAGGGAGACCGCGAAGGGGTCAACGTCCATCTTGAGCCATGAGTGGTTGAAATAGTGTGAGATTTCATCAAAGCAATTCAAATTAGCTCACCTTCGTCAACCATTCATTGCAACGTAAATTAAAGTTTGATGTCCTTTACAATCCCTCGGAGGCAAATATCATATCTAATTCCTTTGCATTTGCACTTCTAGGTGACAAATCTTTGACCCGACCAAAAAACTTTGAAAACTCCATCTAGAAATCTTTGAAACTTGTGAGATTGGCAAAATGTGGCCGTAAGGCAATGAAACCTCAGGCGTCATCCTCGATTTTCCACATGTTCGAAGCCCTGGACTTCGGCATTCTAATCGGGCATTCATGTGAAAAACTTTTCCTAGATGCACCGACACTAGAACCTCGACGTTAAACTCGGAATGAGAGAGTTTTCCATTCCCTATCTCTAGAGCTCTCAACAAGTGGCTAAACCCTTTCTAAGTGAACATATCGAGGAAGTAATGGAGGTTTACCACCTTTCGAGCCCCAGGTGTCCTTGAAGTTTCATCTATTTACCCAAGAAATGGATAATTCAGGAGAGACTATCGAGCTACCCAAGTTCTGCGCCACCATCACAACCTACGTGTCAAACGATAACCCTTGAGGCTAGCCTTCAATATGGCACTACATGGAGATAAAGATGCAGTCATCATTATTGACAAGCTTTCCAAGGAAGAACTTCTACAAAACTCATCACCATCATAGAAAGCATCAATCTCTTCTAGGCTATTCTCTCAAGATCTCAAAGGGATAAGTCTAGCTCCTCTGCACCAATCGCATCCACATTTCCAACTCTTACAAGTGGGGGGGACCTCAAGAGAAGGTTAAACAGTACAATGAGAGAAAAGTGATGAAAAGGTCACAAGAACAATTGCACCAGGATATTTTATCTCGTTCCTATAGTGAGGGGTGTTACACCAATTTTCTCCCCTCGGTTTAAAATTCATCTAAGAAATTGAGCAAACGAAATTGCCGGGAATTAAGTTGGAGTGAAATCCTAATAATTAAATCCATTTAATAAATGGAATGGGCTTGTGAAATTTTTCCTAAATTCCCCATGTCAAAATACATCAAGAGGATTTTGTTGGAATTTTCAAAGAAAGGAAAATAATTTCAAAATTTGAATTAGGATTATCGGAATTAATTCCTTTCCTTTCCTTTTTATTTCCCTCTTTTTCTCACGGGGCGGGCCATCCACACATCCTCTCCCGCCTTCCCTTACGCTGTGCTCCCCATTCTCTCTGTTTAGTGGGCAGGGCGAGTGGCCCGACTCCGCGCGTGAAGTCTGTCGCCCTTCCCCTTTCGCTCGGGACCGTGGGTGGTCCACCTACTCGGATCATCCTCGACCTCCGCCGGATGACGTGGGCTGATGTCATCCACGTCGTGCCTCCCGCCCGGCCTCCCGCCTCTCCCAGGGTGTTCGCCCGCTCTGCCTTTGCCCGCGCCACTCCACCCTCTTCTCATGCGCGAATGGGCGGAGCAGCTGATCAAGACCGGCCACCCGCTTTCATGCCGCCATCGGCCACGACTACACTCTCTCACCGCCTATATGTGACATCCTAAAAATCGGAGAATCAAAATCGGAACTTTCAAAAACCGTGGCCTATTGCTTCTTCTCGGGTTGTCGCTTCTTATTTGCCGCTCAGTTGCATAAATTGTTACGTGATCAATTCCCTTTTCGGAGTTTTTGGAGGTTTCGGAGTTGTCAAAACGGTGATGCGAAAGCCGCATCGGGATTTTAAAAGGAATTCGAGGAAAGTGCGGATTCGTGAAAACGTGTTAGGACATATAAAATAAAATTTTTGGTTAGGAAAAGATGAATTAAGACACATGATGAACAATAAAATTCTCAGGGCGTTCTCAAATTTGGGAAATTTTTGAAAATAAAATGGGTGAATTATGAAAATTTGGAAAAAGAAATTTAAATAAATATGAAAAATAATTATGGAAAATAAAAGTCAAGAAAAAGTTTAAAATATAATGTTAAAAATTTTTGAGATATTAGGATTTATTTTGGAATTTTTAGAAGGAAAGAAAATAGAAAATGAGAAAAGAAAATGGAAAATCGGGAAATTAAAAAGCGCGCTTTCTTTGTTCATTGGTCGCCACTTGTTCGTGCGTCCCGCCCCGCCTCGCGCCGCCCGCGCGTGCCGCCAGTACCGCGCACGCGTGCGCCACGCGTCGCGTGAGCGCGCCGCGCCGCGCGGCCGGACCCGCGCCAGCGCCGGCCGCCAGCGCCAGCGCCGTTCGCGCCGCAGCGCTGCCGCCATGCCGGACCAGCGCGCCCGCTTGGCCGTCGCCCGTCTTGCCGGCCAGCGCCAGCGCCCACGCCTTTATCGTTGCAGCGTCGCCGACCAGCGCAAGCCGCCGCGCTCGCGCCGCGCGCACGGCCGCCCGTCACGTGGCCGCGTTTGCGCCGCGCCCCTTCCGCCACGCGCCGCCGCGAGCCGGCCGTCGCAGCGCCGCCGCGTGGCACCAGGCTGCGCCGGTCCCCCTCCTCCATTCCCTCGCCCCAGCCATGCCTATAAGAAGGCCGCCCGCCTCTTTCGCGCACCGCCGCTTCCTCCCGTTCCGAGCACCGCCGTCGAGGGCGCCGCCGTTTAGCGTCGCGCGCGGTCTGCAAAGCGTCCCCGTGCCTCCTGCTCTCCCGAGTCGCCAGGTAAGCCCTTTCTTGCCGCGTTTGTGCTATTGCTGTTTGCAGCCGGTCACCGGTCGAGCGGTTAGCGGCAAATGAGCGATGCGCCGAGAGAAAAGGAAAAAAAAAAAAGAAAAGAAAAATAGGGAAAAATTTTGGAAAAATTTTGGAAAATTTGGAAAATATTTTGGGAATCTTGAGTAAAATTTTGGGCAAAAATAAATTATTTTCTCGCATGTTTTCTCGGTGCAATGTTTGAAAATCGGAATCGGGCGTTTTCAAATTTCCAATCGCATCGTTTTGATCCAGTTCCGTTTAATTCTTTCCCGCCATCGAAATAGGTTTCGCTTTTGTACTCAAACCCTCAAATTTCGAGCATGAATTTTCTTCGCTGATATTTTCAAACGTAATTTCCAAATTTATTACGATCGCCGACTTTGCGAAAACCCTAGGTCATCAACTCGATTCCAAAACCCGGATTTTCCTCGCAACCCTTGTTCTAACTCGAGTAGAATTTTGGCAAAACTCTTTGAAGTGGTTTTCATGGCTTTTGTGGTTCTTTTCGATCTCTCGGTGTTTAGTTGAATTCTAACTGAATTCAATTGATCTCTACGTACGGGTAGCGTCGGAAGAAACCGGCATCGACACGCTGAAGATCCCACCCCTCAAGTGCGCGAGCAAGCAAGTCTTCACACCCTTTGAACATATTGATCCTTTGCGAAATGATGTTATTTTAAACTCTAAACATGCATGCTTTACCGGGTTGCCTATACTTGTTATGCCATACCTTGCTATTGTTTACCTTTAGAATTACTCCTTGTAACTCGCAATGTGATACAAATAACCGAGCATAACTTGGTAAGCGCTAACCACGCTAAACTTAGACCATGCATACTCATGACTTTATGAAAAAGCTTTGTGGCTTGGCAGCTACCTTAGGGAAGGTAGTTGAGGTCGGCATGTGTGGAGACATGGCGCCACATGGCCATGATGAACTAAGTTTGGTGGAAATTGAGAGTGCTATACAAATGTTTTGGGGCGGGGCGGCCGGATGATTTGGGTGGATTAGGAAAAGGCAAAGTGCAGGCCACTGGTCAGTGGGGCCCAGGGAGCCATGAGATAGCGGAAACGAGCGATTACTGCTTAGGTACTTCTCGAATGGGTATAGACCTAGTGACTGAGGTGGCCAGAGGCGGAGAGCGGTATCCTTGCATAGATGGTTCTCTATGAGTGTGGTTATGGGATGGGGATGAGGCTGCGGCCTTTGTTATAAATGGTGAAATTAAACTCTACATTAATTAAACTTAAAGATTGGAAATGTCTTCCCTTACCCGGGTGCGCCCGAACTCCTCTCTTTGCTAGAAAAGGACGGCTAGAGTGCATGAGGTATAAGTTCATGGAGGCGAGTGCGCAAAGCAAGAGGTTATCGAAAGGCTTTGGCCGTGACCCCGTCTCACCTGTTGAGGCGTAGAGCTCATTTGTTGGGCTGTCGCGGAGTACGGGTAAAGTGTACATCCAACTGCGGTGTGAATAGAATCAATCTATTCGAATAGCCGTGCTCGCGGATATTGAGCATCGTGACAAGACTTTCGCTTGGCTAGACTTTGAACTTAAAAATGTTTTGGGATGGGTTTGCATGATGGTTTCATTCTTTGGTGGATCAACTTCTAGAGTGCGAGAAGGGGTGGACTCCGTCATGACGAATCGGAGACGGGAAGCCATCCTTGGAATCACGATGGATGGTACAGGCAGACCGTCGCCGGATTAATGAACTATGAAATTAAAACTTGGTTTTGGCTAGTCGGTAGGCTTGTGAAAAGAATTGTGAAAGCTGGCCCCTACGCAAAAATAACTCTAGCCGTGTTCTTTGAATAACCCTACCATATGCATCAGTTATTGTTGACTTGCTGAGTACGGTTGGTACTCACCCTTGCTATCACGCACAAACCTCGGTGATGGAAATGAAGAGCCGGAAGACCCCTACGCGTACTACGGAGGGCGGAAGGAGCTGACAGGCGCATATTAGACCTTAGTCGGTCGTTGCACTGTGGCAATGGACAAGCGCCGCCTTTCATTGCCTTATCTAAATTCTTTGTTTTTATATTGTATTCGGACCATAAGGTCACATTGGGATGAACAATGCCTTCGGGCTATTTATGTAACATAATGGTATTGTAAGACTATTCGTGCATGTGCACTTGATTATCGATCTTGCATTCGTGGGTACCAACTACTTGATCCGAAATGGTACTATGAACACGAAAGGTTCCGACTCAAAATCGGGGTCCACAGGCTTGGTATCGAGCCATCTGCAGGCCCAGTAAGGCCTAAGACCAAATGGCGCCCTCCCCTAACTAGATGGCTAAAGGAAATATCCCTACGGTAGGATCAGTTTTAAACTATTATTTCCGAAAATGCAAATATATCTTTTCTACATCTGTATTTCTTTTACCAAATGATTATGATAGCTCCCTCTCGCTAACCCTAAGTTGCACTGTAAGCGAGATGTCAAACCACGACGGAACTTGGGAAGTCACTATCCCGAGGCGAGGGGTTCGTGGTACAACTCCGAGTCTCTACTATGGTGCTTGAGATACCGGAACCGCCACTTATCACACCAAGAGACATGGCCGAGATGTATCCAGCACAGGAGGCGCCGTATCCATAGAAGCCCGCATGGGGAGTGAAACATCCTACGCACACTCGCTACCAGGGACCTAGCGAAGCGGCTATTCGGGATGCGGCTCGCGAGGCCTTCCTTCGCCTTAATGCGGAACACCGTGCCGAACTCACAATGACGAGTTCGTGCATCATCCTTACCGCGAAGAGGGCAACCCGGTCTGCACCGTGGAAGCTACCCCTGTTGCTACAACCCGATGGTCACGCGTTTATCGCGTTGGGCGAGGAAACGACGGACGCATTACGAGGAGGCCACGCGAAATCAACGATCGCGATCACGCCTCAATGATCGGTCGCGGCCACCAAGGTGTGGAGACCGAGATAAGCATCTTGCGGAACACGGCACAGGCCAATGGTGCTCGGTGAGCAACTCTCGGACCGCTATATGGCCGAGGAGGCTCGTGGAGCTGGAAGAGCGGCTCGGGAAAGCAAGCGACGAGATCAACCGGCTAGAGCAGTTGCGCACTCGTCACATCTACGCTGGGTACTTCCACCGAGCACATACCATCACATCCACCTTGTGCCCGACCACTATTACCATGACTCCAGCAAGCTTTGATACTTTTCAAGCTATGATGGGGCAAGCTTTCATGTTGAGCACGAGCACGCACCTTACAGTCGACCCCACTTCTGCTACATCCATGGGACCGGAGCTCCGTGCCGGTACCATCCAGCGGGATCGGAGAGGGTAACCCCATCCGGATCTGCAGACACGGAGTCGAGGCGAGCCATGGAGATCAAATGGGAGTCTAGCGACAGACTCAATGGAGGAGGAAGTTCCTCGTCGCTTGACTCACACGGGAGGCCCCCTCACCCGCCGCCCGCTCGCAAGAGTACGCGGCCACCGAGTCGGAAGATTCGGCGTGACTCCAAGGCCACCACCTCCGAGCCGTGGGGACTTCGGTTTGCTTGCGACGGACCACCCACTTCGGCGCACGGCTCTTGCGGATGGTTGGATGACTAGGCGGAAGGACCTTCCCGGCCGGCGGCACTTCCTATTTACCCTTAATTAGTTGATCTAGTTGAACGATATAATTATTATCGCCATCTGGCATGGAGGATTGTGTGTGTACGTCATGTACCCCTTTATGTAATATGATGAACCTAGGCATCGCCTTGAGGCGTGTTGATTCGTATGCTTATTATTTACCACCTCTGTTGATGGAAGATCATTCGAAGGAGCTTGAAGAAAAATTCCGTGTACTATGACATAAACTAGTCCGATCTCTTGATTCATCTCTCTTCTTCGATGGCACATCGCCGAAGCCCGCAGCAACCCACGAGAACCCGCCGAACCTAACCCCTCCACCTGGCGGAGGTCATGGCTATGCGAACACAACTACTCAAGCGATTGCCAATAATCAAGGAGGTCGAGGAGGATCGAGTGCGGGAGAATTCATGAGAGCTAAGCCGCCCACTTTTCCACGGCCGGAACCTATGGACGCCGAAGATTGGCTAAGAGTGATAGAGAAGAAGCTAACCCTCGTCGAGTCAGAAGCGGATAGAGTTGTCTTCGCTACTAACCGGTTGGAGGGTCCCGAGTGGTGGTGGGACACCTACAAGGAGACACGAGCGAAGAAGCGGCGAGCCAACATGGGAGGAATTCACGGCTGCGTTCGTGAGAATTCGTCATGTTGCATTAATGAGGATGAAGAAGAACGAGTTGCATTTCACGTCAGAACACTCCATACGGAGTATACGAACAAGTTTACCCGGCTTGCCCGTTACGCCACCGGTGACTGGCGGACGAAGAAGAAAAGATAGACAAATTCATTGAGGGACTAAATGACGAGGCGGGGACCAATGATCGGGCGGGATCACACCGGTTCAAAGCCTCATCAACAAGGTCGTCGAGCTTGAGCATGACCAAAAGGTGGTAGACAATAACCGCAAGAGGAGGCTCGCATGGCTCGCCCATTTCGAGGAAGCCACAACGCCAAGGGCCACCATGCGGATGGAAGCCAAACGTCCGACAGCCGGACGTCCTCTCGCTTCCGACCATGTCAACAGTCAGCTACACCACACCCATACACCACCACCACCTAGCTCGGGAAGGAATGTGAGTGTTTCAACTGGAGAATCGGGCATTACTCCAATAGCTGCCCAAAACCACGCAACACCCACTTCGCACTAGCGCCAATGCAACACCCGTCAGAGGAACCCCACCCTGCGGCGGGGCGAGGCATTCGGGACCCCGCTACCCAGGGCGCCACCGGGTTTCGCGTGGCCAAGTGAATCATGTGAGGCGGAAAAGCCTGGAGGACCGAGCGTATTGATGGGTATGTTCTCTATCAACTCTACAGTTAAAGTTTTATTCGATTGGAGCCTCGCATTCATTCATATCTTCCCAAGTAAGCAAACAACACCACCTACACCAAGTAGCACTTAAGAGGCCTATGTTGGTACACTCACCAGGGAGACATAACCGTGTACCTGCATTAATGTGCCCATACGGATTAGAGACGTGGTGTTTCTCTCAAACCTTATGGTGTTATCGCAAACCATAGATGTCATACTCGGAATGGATTGGTTGACCAAAAATAATGGAATCATAGGCTGAGTCGAAGGGAAGTCACGGTATCCACCCCGTGGGGATCACCGATGAGCATAACTATGGATCAAAACCCAAAGCTATGCGAACAAGCTGCGGGAGTGTTCACCATGCTACCTCTAGGCGGAATGCCGGTAGTACAAGAATACCGGACGTGTTCCCAGGAATTGCAGGAATGCCCGGATCGCGACATAGAGTTTATCATCGATCTAATGCACACTGCCCCATATCCAAGAGGCCTTATCGAATGCCGGCCAATGAGTTGGAGGAGCTCAAGAAGCAAATAAAGGAACTACAAGAGAAGGGATTCGTTGCGACTCTTCTCCTCACTGAGGGAGCTCCGGTGCTCTTCGTCAAGAAGATGGGAGCATGAGAATGTGTGTGGACTACCGATCGTGAACGAAGTCACTATCAAGAACAAGTACCCGCTACCTCGAATCGATGACCTATTCGATCAACTTAAGGGTGCGCGAGTGTTCTCAAGATTGATCTACGGTCGGGATATCATCGATTGAAGATTAGAGCGGAGATATTCCTAAGACGGCATTCTCTACACGATACGGCTTATACGAGTTCACGGTGATGTCCTTTGGATTGACCAATGCCCTGCGTACTTTATGAACACGATGAACAAGGTATTCATGGAGTACTGGACAAATTCGTAGTGGTGTTCATCGACGATATACTTATCTACTCCAAGAACGATGAGGAACACGCGAGCATCTACGATGGAAAAGCTACGAGAGCACCGGCATGTATGCCAAGTTCAGCAAATGCGAGTTACGGCTCAAGGAAGTCGCTTTTCTCGTGTGGTTTCAGCGGAGGAGTAGCGTAGACCCGCCAAGGTCGAAGCCGTTATGGAATGGAAGGCACCCAAGTCGGTGACGGAAGTTCGGAGTTTTTGGGCTTGGCCGGTTATTACCGACGGTTTATCGAAGGGTTTTCAACCGTAGCCCGACCTATGACTCAACCAAGAAGGAAGAAGTTTGAATGGAATGAGAAGTGCCAAAAGCCTTCGACCAATTAAAAGAAAAGTTAACCACCGCCCCATTTGACCTTACCGACAACCGGAAGGACTTCGTGATGTCGTGATGCATCCCGGCAAGGATTGGGAGGAGTATTGATGCAGGATGGAAAGGTCGTAGCGTATGCCTCTCGGCGATTACGACCCCACGAGAGAATTACCCCACACATGACACAATTAGCCGCGGTGGTACACGCATTGAAGATCGGAGACACTATCGATCGGGAACCACCGTGATGTGTATACCGATCACAAGAGCTTAAAATACTTCTTTACTCAGCGATCTTAACCTACGACGAGGCGATGGTTGGAGTTGATCAAGGATTACGATCTAGGAATCCACTTATCATCCGGCAAGGCAAATGTAGTGGCCGTGCGCTAGTCGCAAAGCCCAATGCAACCACATGGGATTGGGAGATATGGCAGCGAACTTCAAGAAGAAATGGTTAAACTCAATGCGATCCCTCACGGAGAAGTGAACTCACTAGGAAATCCAGCCCTACGAGAGAACTCAAATAGAGGAAGCCCAAGAGGGAATGAGGAAACCAGGGGAATCAAGAACGCATGGCGCGGACGCGCTCGGGAGTTTTCGGTAGATGACAAGGGAATGTGGTACAAGAAAAGAATCGTGTGCACGAGCAGGCGGTTTGAGGATTGATCTTAAAGAAGCCCACGAATCGGCATATTCGTTGCATCCAGGGAGCACAAAAATGTACCAGGATTTGAAAGGAGAATATGGTGGCCTAATATGAAGAGGGATGGCCGAATACGTAGCCGTGTGCGATGTGTGCCAAAGGGTGGCCGAACATCAACGCCAGGTGGCTTGCTGCAGCCACTCAAGATTCCGAATGGAAATGGGACGAGATAGGCATGGATTTCATAGTAGGACTACCTAAGAGCTAGCGGTGGTTACGATTCCATTTGGGTAATAGTAGATCGGCTCACCAAGGCTTGATTTATTCTGTGAAAACTAACTACAACGGTGCCAAGCTAGCGGAATTATATATGAGTAGGATTGTGTGTCTCACGGTGTACCAAAAGGATTATATCGGATCGTGGTACCCAATTTACATCTCATTTTGGAGCAAGGTTCACGAAGCACTCGGCGATCCACCTTGCCTTTAGTACCGCACCACTTACAGGGAGCGACGGGCGGGCGAGAGGACAAATCAAGTGCTAGAAGACATGGAGAGCTTGTGCGTTGGATTTCACCAAGGATTGGGAGAAATGTTTGCCGTACGCCGAGTTCTCCTACAACAATAGCTACCAAGCCGGTTTGAAGATGTCGCCAAACGAAGCTTTATTTGGTCGCCGATGTCGAACCCACTAGTAATCGAAACCGGTGAAACGAACCGTATTCGGGCTGACATAATCAAGGAGGCGGAGAAAGGTTCGCACGATCCGGACCGACTACAAGCGGCTCAATCACGACAAAAGAGCTACGCGGACACCGTCGAAGAGAATTGGAATTTAAAGAAGGTGACTACGTGTATCTAAAAGTCTCACCACTACGGGAACTCGAGATTCAAAGTCAAGGAAACTCGCACCACGATACGTGGGCCCATTCTTGATAAGCGCTAGGAGAGGAGAAGTGGCTTACCAATGGAGCTGCCGAGAATCTCTCGATGTCCACCCAGTGTTCCACGTATCGCAGTGAAGAAATGTTTGCGGGTACCGAAAGAGCAAGCTCCTTTAGAAGCCATCCATGTCCACAGTGATCTTACCTACCCGGAACATCCAATCAAGATACTAGACGAGGCGGAAAGAAGACACGGACCAAGTCATGGCGCATGTACAAGGTACAATGGAGCAATCACACGGAAGAAGAGGCTACACAGGAAAGTGAAGAGTTCACGAGGACGAATACCCACACCTACTCGCAGCCGGTAAGAAATCTCGGGGACGAGATTTATTGTTAGAGGTTTGTGACATCCTAAAAATCGGAGAATCAAAATCGGAACTTTCAACCTTGGTGGCCTATTGCTTCTTCTCGGTTTTGTCGCTTCTTATTTGCCGGCTCGTTGCATAAATTGTTACGTGATCAATTCCCTTTTCGGAGTTTTGGAGGTTTGGAGTTGTCAAACGGTGATGCGAAAGCCGCATCGGGATTTTAAAAAGGATCGAGGAAAGTGCGGATTCGTGAAACGTGCAGGACATATAAAATAAAATTTTTAGTTGGGAAAAGATGAATTAAGACACATGATGAACAATAAAATTCTCGGGAGGCGAAGTTCTCGAAATTTGGGAAATTTTTGAAAATAAAATGGGTGAATTATGAAAATTTGGAAAAAAATTTAAATAAATATGAAAAATAATTATGGAAAATAAAAGTCAAGAAAAAGTTTAAAATATAATGTTAAAAATTATTTTTGAGATATTAGGATTTATTTTGGAATTTTTAGAAGGAAAATAGAAAATGAAAAGAAAATGGAAAATCGGGAAATTAAAAAGCCGCACTGTTCATTGGTCGCCACTTGTTCGACGCCGTCCGCCGGCCTCGCGCCGCGCGCGGCTGCCGCCGTACGCACCGCGTGCGCCACGCGTCGCGTGAGCGCGCCGCCCCGCCGGCCGGACAACCCGCGCCTTGCGCCCGCCCGCCCGCGCCAACCGCGTGCGCCAGCGCCCGGCCGCTGCAGGACCGCGCCGCGCCACGCATGTCGCCGCTCTTGCCCGCCCAGCGCCCGCGCCTCGCGGCTGCGCCGTTGCCGCTGCGTCGCCGGCCAGCGCCCGGCCCCGCCAGCGCGCTCGCGCCGCAGCCGCTTCGCCTGACGCCCGTACGTGGCCCGCGTTTGCGCAGCGCCCTTGCGCGCGGCGCAGGCCGGCCGTCGCGAGCGCCGCCGCGTGGCACCGGGCTGCGGCCCCCCCCTCTCCATTCCTCGCCCCCAGCCATGCCTATAAGAAGGCCGCGCCCGCCTCTTTCCGCACCGCCGCTTCTCTAGTTCCCAGACACCGCGCGTCGAGGGCCGCCGCCGTTTAGCCGGTCGCCGCAGCGGTCCGCAAGCGTCCGTGCCTCCTTGCTCCTCCCGAGCCGCCGTCGCAGTAAGCCCCTTTGCGCGCCGTTTTGTCGTGTTGCCGCTGCCTGTTTCGGCAGTCACGGAGTCGAGCACCTTGCGGCAAATGAACGATGCGCCGAGAGAAAAAGGAAAAAAAAAAAAGAAAAAGAAAAATAGGGAAAAATTTTGGAAAAATTTTGGAAAATTTGGAAAATATTTTGGGAAGTCTTGAGTAAAATTTTGGGCAAAAATAAATTATTTTCTCGCATGTTTTCTCGGTGCAATGTTTGAAAATCGGAATCGGGCGTTTTCGAAATTTCCAATCGCATCGTTTTTCATCCGGTTCCGTTTAATTCTTTCCCGCCATCGAAATAGGTTTCGCTTTTGTACTCAAACCCTCAAATTTCGAGCATGAATTTTCTTGATATTTTCAAACGTAATTTCCAAATTTATTACGATCGCCGACTTTGCGAAAACCCTAGGTCATCAACTCGATTCCAAAACCGGATTTTCCTCGCAACCCTTGTTCTAACTCGAGTAGAATTTTCGGCAAAACTCTTTGAAGTGGTTTTCATGGCTTTTGTGGTTCTTTTCGATCTCTCGGTGTTTAGTTGAATTCTAACTGAATTCAATTGATCTCTCGCACGTACGGGTAGCGTCGGAAGAAAGCAGCATCGACAGTGAAGATCCCACCCTCAAGTGCGCGAGCAAGGCAAGTCTTCACACCCTTTGAACATATTGATCCCCTTTGCGAAATGATGTTATTTTAAACTCTAAACATGCATGCTTTACGGGTTACCTATACTTGTTATGCCATACCTTGCTATTGTTTACCTTTAGAATTACTCCTTGTAACTCGCAATGTGATACAAATAACCGAAGCATAACTTCGGTAAAGCTTATGCTAAACTTAGACCATGCATACTCATGACTTTATGAAAAAGCTTTGTGCTTGGGCAACTACCTTAGGGAAGGTAGTTGAGATTCGGCATGTGGAGACATGAGCGCCACATGGCCATGATGAACTAAGTTTGGTGGAAATTGAAAGTGCTATACAAATGTTTTAGGCAGGGCGGCCGGATGATTTGGGTGGATTCCGGAAAAGGCAAGTGCCGACCACAGTCAGTAAGGACCGAGCCATGAGATAGCGGAAACGAGCCGATACAACCGTACTTCTCGAATGGGTATAGACCTAGTGACTAGGTAGCCGAGGCGGAGGCGGTATCCTTGCATAGATGGTTCTCTATGATGTGGTTATGGGATGAGGATGAGGCTGCGGCCTTTGTTATAAATGGTGAAATTAAACTACTGTTAATTAAACTTAAAGATTGGAAATGTCTTCCCTTACCCGGGTGCGCGAACTCCTCTCCTTTGCTAGAAAAGGACGGCTAGAGTGCATGAGGGTATAAGTTCATGGAGCGGGTGCTGCCAAAGTGAGGTTATCGAAAGGCTTTGCCGTGGCCGTCTCATGTGTTGGGACGTAGGCTCATTTGTTGGGCATCGCGGAGTACGGGTAAAGTGTACATCCTTTGCGGTGTGAATGAATCAATCTATTCGAATAGCCGTGCTCGCGGATATTGAGCATCGTGACAAGACTTTCGCTTGGCTAGACTTTGAACTTAAAAATACTGGGATGGGTTTGCATGATGGTTTCATTTGCTGGTGGATCAACTTCTAGAATGCGAAGGGGTGGACTCCCAGAAAATCGAAGCGAAGGAGGCGGAAGCCATCCTTGGAATCACGATGGATGGTAGACAGAACCGTCGCGGATTAATGAACTATGAAATTAAAACTTGGTTTTGGCTAGTCGGTAGGCTTGTGAAAAGAATTGTGAAAAGCGGCTGCAAAAATAACTCTAGTGTTCTTTGAATAACCCTACATATGCATCAATTCAGTGTTGACTTGCGAGTACGGTTGGTACTCACCCTTGCTATACGCACAAACCTCCGGTGATGGAAATGAAGAGCCGAAGACCCCTACGCGTACTACCGGGAGGGCGAGAAAGGCCGACGGCGCATATTAGACCTTAGTCCGGTCGTTGCTGTGGCAATGGACAAGGCCGCCTCTTTTCCATTGCCTTATCTAAATGTTTTTATATTGTATTCGGACCATAAGGTCACGTGGGATGAACAATGCCTTCGGGCCTATTTATGTAATAATGGTATTGTAAGACTATTCGTGCATGTGCACTTGATTATCGATCTTGCATTCGTGGGTACCAACTACTTGATCGAAATGGTACTATGAACACGAAGGTTCCCGACTCAAAATCGGGGTCCACC